>OX596247.1:17306173-17728666 GCA_951394255.1 Polyploca ridens | reverse complement strand
ACGCATTTACGGATGACTTGTTGTCATGTGGCGCAAATGCGCAATAACAAAAATTACAGGGATTTCTGATTTTTTCTATAAGCATTTACGGAAGACTTGTTGTCATGTGGCGTAATCTCCGGAAAGACCTCAAAATACAATGAAAATCTCAGCAATAAAGATAAATAGGTGAGTGACATAATAGCAACGAAAAGTATAACTCCACACAATTGCATTACACCCGATTATAAAGTGTCTGGTAATCTTGAAACAATAAAGTAAAGCTCTTTTTGAATAAATATCAGGAGACAATGTCTTTTAGATGAAATTTCACACGTTCCACAAAATTTATGATGTTTTAAAACAAATAAGACGATTGTTGGCGCATTTCACTTTGCGAAGTGGGTCGGTAAGAATTTAAATTTTTAAGTTATGTGTGAGGTTAACAATTTCAAGCTTCTTTTTTGTTTGGAGCTCATTCTTACGGGATCCATGTCACCGATGATATTCATACCTGTAAAAAAGAGAAATGCATTTTAAATTAGATGTTCACGTGATGATAGTTGACTTTTTGAAAAGGGGACAACTAGTGGGTTATAGTTTCTAAAATCTTTAATTTTTTTTTAATTCCATTTTATTACTTAATTTTGAGCGCACAGTTTAACTCAATGGGTAAAGATGTAAGAGATTTGGACAAATACAGAACATATCTCACATCTTTATCCAACGTTACATGATATGGCTGACATACATTAATAAATTAACGCTCTATAATCTATTGATAAAGCTCCAGCAAAATCTGATAAATAAATGTAGTTTTATTTCCTGTAAATCACTGTTAGTAGAGAAAACAAAAAAGCATGAAGCAACAACCAAAAGAAATAACTCTGAAAGAACTGACTCACTAGCCGAGGAAATAAAGTTGCAATAGTAAATAATCTAACAATACAACAGACTGTTAAAGTAAGAATGTAGGAAAGTGATTTCATGGTCCTTAAATAACCTCTCCACAGGCTTTACGGCCACCAAGGGTCAAACTGAGAGATTTCTAACATCAAAACCGACAATAAAGTTCAAAACTATCTTAGAATTCTGTTTGTTTAGAAGAATGCTTAAATGGCAATATTGGAAATGTATTTTGAAATAAAATTTAATTGTAACCCCCTTATTCATAATAATGTTATCAAACGTTGATTAGCTAAAATTCCGAAGTCTTTATCTGACACTTGACATTTGGTGATCGAAAGAGTGAGACGGGACACTATTACACTGATTTAGTTAAAAAGCGATTATGAATGAGGAGGTTAGTCTTTTACAGATAATTTGCAGTAATGTCCTAGTAGCAGGAAAATGTGTATTATTTTTTACAGACTAAATACTTCAATTGGTGGTCCTGTCATTGATTGATCATGCCCAAAGTTACGTGCATAACAATCAAGGATTCAACCAATCATATTGCAAAATACATCAAATCAGCGATGCACTTCAGTATTACACATATTGTCTAACGAACAAGCCGATGTAGAGATAATAAGATGCATAAAAATCAAACAATTACAATCAAACAACGAATCAACTTTCAATACTGAAGTTATCGCAATCAAACACTTGGGATCTCATATTAGCATATCAGCGAGGTAATCGGAGACCAGACAACTGGTGATTTGTCAACAAAGCAGTTATTATTACAGTTTGCGCAATGTTATTAAATTTATTTAATGCTAAATACCACTGAATACTCGGGTTACATGAATTACGACATCGGTCAGACGAACCCTTGAGGAAGATTGTGATTCATAAGATAAAGATAAGATAAATAAACTTTATTTGTACACCACATAATAGAAGACAAAAAGAAACAATACAAGAAGAAGTTAATACAAAACATGCGGTCCTATCAATTTCTTATAGACAACCTTTGGGTAACAGGATATATGTATGTCATCTCAAGGTATTTACGGTAAATTATTAGGTTCAAATAGTTTTTGCACGAGTATTTGCACTGAATACTGTTGATGATCATTCCAGGAGAAAAAGTGTAGTAACAGAGGCGATTAAAATACCAGTAAAATTTAAGTGAGGAAAATTTACGACGATGCGATGTTGGCTATTTGTGATTATTATTAAATATCCGTGTAATCAGTTAATTACGACCAATTTGCCGTATAAAACAAACTATTTCAGTAATCCGTAGTATTTTATGATCATAAAGACTATACCGAATGGTCATTTAACAGTCAGTCAAAACTGAGAAAAATATGGAAATAAGACGAAATGACTGACAGATTCTTTGTTTTTATTACTTCGCGGACATCGTGCTGCGTAAGAAAATAAAAGAACATAGAGATGCGACCTTTCCGTCGACTTTTTGTGGGCGTAAACACGTTTAAAATCTCTGTACACCGTTGCCACTTGCAGGAATTCCCTCGCGGCATCAATCAAAAGACAGTACAGCAATAAATAATCCACCTGACCAGTTCAGGCAGCCCCCAAACGTCGTGGCCGCAATGATGTGTCGTTAATCCAAATGTGACAGGTCCGGTGACCAGTCGCCCTAAATTTCGGGGCCTGGCGCAACTGTATGCAGATTTTTAATCTTTTGACAAGTTGCTGTTCCGAGGATAGTTGACAATGGCACTGTTTCATCATGGGTATAATTAAAGCCTCCTTTATGCAATCAAAATCAACTTGCGCTGATAGCTTAAGTTGATAATGATGTCCTCATCTAAATACCTGTCAAAAAGCCTGCTGCATCAGCAATCATTTATATCTAAACTTGTCACATTAATATTTAGATTGCATCAGGAGAATCAAGTCTAAAGGAGGTTGTGGAGTGCGAACTCATATAAGTCTATCTGCTTAAATTCTACTTCTGATTTCATAATTTATGCGATCACAAGTTTCTAGATATAAATATAGCATGCCAGTCATTAAATTACATATTTACAGAGCTAATGAGTAAATAGTGCTTACTCCACAACAACTCAGAAAGAAGGTCACGGAGTCATTGTTTTAAAAGTTTGACATCATCTGATTTTTTGCATCAAAAATTCTACAGATGGGAGATTAAACGGAGGGAAACAGAATTTTGATGAGCTCACTGTACTCCGGTCTCTGACCTCACCTGAGAAATGGGGCTAAAGTGGCGCAAATTGAAGCAATGACTGTGACTTTAGCTGGAATTTATTAGTCCAAATGGATATGACATTGTCTCAACAGACTAAACGTCTGGACAGTCTCCAAATATGTAAGCAGAGTTTATTTAGCTTTAAGCTTTTAGGAATTTCACAGGGATCTCATTTCGGGCCAGTTCTGTAATGTAATGTTATGTCATGTATATCACAGATTTATCAAGGTTACGTCATGTCAATTTATCAATTGCCGAGACAATTTGAACGTAACTAAATATCAAATAACTGAATATAAGCTTACAATTGTGAATGACAATTAAATAAGCCAAACATTTATGATCATTAGGTTTTATGGCTATTTATGTATAGCTAAATAGTATAAGATTCAGATCTGGTATCAGAATGTTTTCTGTGCAAGTAAAATAAGAAATGGACATCATTCGAGGTAATACGATATTTTTGTCCCTTATAGAGTCTGTAATGGAAACGTTCTGGTTTTGTTACTATAATGTTTTGCGATATGAAATCAGGTAAAGAGGTTATTTTATTGTAAATTTAACGGGTGCGTGGGCGTTTGTTTGTATGGTCATGTGTATCACGTTACTGGGTCTCGCAGTACAAATGTAGACCATGCAGGTTTGTTATAGAGGTCACAAGCTAGTTACGTTGTGAGCATATTCAGCTGTGTTCTTTTAGTTTATACTTCGTTTACCTTCAATAAACACTGTTTGGCAGACATGTAAATACTTGGCTATATTTCATCTATCGGATTATTAATATTTCTTCTTGCATCATTCTCCAATCATCCTTTCCATATTCAAATGTTTCTAGACAAAATCATGTCTAACTCTTCTACAATAAATAACAAAACTATAAGAGATACTTAAATCAAAGTTAAAAGATGTATTCACAAAAATAGACACGCAAAAATGGAGATGACAGGACATATGATTCGAAGCAAATATAAAAAATGGAGCAAAATTGTTACAATTTGGTACCCTAGAGACAGGAAGAGAAGAAGGGGAAGACCGGTTAAAAGGTGGGAAGATAAGATCAAACTGACAGCTGGACCATTCTGGAAAAGAGCTGCACTAGAGAGAGGACACTGGAAGGAGCTCGAGAAGGCCTCTGCCACTCTGAAATACGCGATCTAATTTAGGTAGAATATAAGTCTTAAAAATAAGTATAAAACTGTAACTAAGAATTTTAGAAATAAAGGTTTATCATTAACTCTTCTACGGCCTTATTCTTACTATTATAGGTAATTACCTACTTCGTACACCATACGTGTAAATATATTCTTGCTGGTAGTATGTCAAATTGTCTTATCGCTAAAAGATCAATTTGTACGAAATGAATGAAAATTCTCGGTAAAATCTACCGTTGACAGTAATCAAGTTACTGAGTCAAATAAAAAACTCAACTGCTGACGTCAAATTATTTCTTCATACCGCTGTCCAGGCTCATAACTCAAGATGTGATATAATTTGTCCATTTTGTTCTTTAAAATGTCAGTAGGACCTGTTGCCTGACCCACTGAGTTTTTCATTTCCACAAACTCCAACGGTCAGCGCAATACAATCAGATTCTGATATTTTAACACAACAATATTTACACGAAAAAGTATGTTACATTATTTTGGACGCACGGAATCTTTTCATCAGATTTTTTATGTGAAATATTATACCAGTTGTCAGATTGTGTGGAAATTACGACTGCTGTGAACATTTGCAATGGCGAGAAATATAACTCTCCTTTGGGGTCTGCCGCAGTCGGGTAAAAAGAGATGATATCATGACCACCGTTCAGAAAATTTCTTTTAATTTTAACAGTTGTTACGATATGAAACTCTATGTACCATTTTACATTGGAATGTGTGGGCTTGTTCCATACCAATATCATTAAGATCAAAATTACTTTGACCTCAGCTTAGATTTCAATCACCATATTTGCCTTGCCAATGGTTGATTAGGTGATAAATAATACCCTTAAACATCGTGCCTTGTTGTAATTGCTTGTAATTGTAATTTATTACATTATAATATTATATTGTTATTGGATAATTTATTTATTGCATGCCCTTTTCTTTATGAGCGTGATATTAACCCTTAAGCGATAAGTGTGACCTTTAGATTACTGCAAAGGTTCCGTAAGATGGTTTAAATTGATTATTTAAAGGCGTAAGAATAACTTATAGTAACGAGGATCTCTTCGTAGAAGTGTGCAGAACAATGCATTATACTTTATTATTAATGACTACCTAACTGATACCTAATCCTGATTATATTTATTTTATTTGCTATGCTTGTCCGGTTATTTATGATACCCATTTATTTGACATTATAAGTAATTGTGAATTGCGTCTAATATCATTATTATGTGTGTTTATCATCCGGCAAAACATAGCAGATCTCGTATTTTTTTATTTACCTAGTTAGGAAAATTTCAATTTAAAATAATATGTCAGCATTATTTTTGGACATTTCTGTAATCGAAACCTACTTATATTTAAAGTTCAAAATTTTATATATTTGCATTGCATGTTACACAACCGGCAAAGATTAAATTAGCCAATATACCAATTTTTTTAATAATAAATAAAATTAGTGAGGGCTATAGAACGAAAACATAAAATTACTGTTATTTTATTTATAAAACTCAACTCATTGAATTCGTTGTCAAGCGAGTGGTCGCACACTCACGCACGACCACACCCATTGTATGGTAAGCGTAACCGTACATTTAAATTTATTAAGGAACCCTAATAAAAACCGTTGATAAAATCGCGCATTTCCAATATTTCCCACAGGAAAAAAGGCAAGAAATGGCGACGGTGTAGTGATTATTTTGCATAAATCACGCGCAACGCCATTAGCGTAACAAATGTGGGCTTGCGCAGGCTCGTCCTCATTTGCATATTAGTGGAATATTGCGATCTTTGAAGTGAGCCGGTTCGATAATGGTGGCGTTTACTCTCGGTACGGCTTTGTTAATTGTTTCTTTTTACTTAAATAGGCAAAATAGGCCTAATTGTTAACGTATGGGCATTGTTTGTTTGGGTCGTTGACGCTGTGATGACTATTTAACTTGAAGAACACTGACTATTCAACAGGGATTTTAACATATTTACTAACTAGATACTATGTTTTCAGTGATATTTTAGGATTAAGACAATTTTCAGAAGGTTAAAAGAATTATTGCAATAGTAGGTACCTAAGCAAGTTTAAGTAAAATATTGCTCGCATTACCTCAATTTTCTGGCTGGCCTCAAATGCATGCAAATGCATCAACCGCACAATGCAAATGCATCAACCTCAAACTGAAAATCTGTTTTATGTATATTCCGGCTGCTGCAATTGAAAGCGTCTCTTTCCAGGCTTTATCTGCTTATCTAGATCTGCCACACTATCACCCTAACATGGTGAAATTGCGATCATCAAAAGCCTATTCAAAGTACGTACCAAAAGAACTTCTCAAATGATGATGATGGTAATGGAAAGAATTTCCCGAGTTCTCGTTATTTTTAAGGATCTAATAAGAACTTCTAATGAAGGTCCTAATGTAGGTGCCATTCCCTGATGGGATGTCGTTACAGACCTTAGTAACTCTTGGCGATTAGCTGTATCGAAGCTGATAAGATTGGCGCCATATGGTGTCAAAGATCAGGATCCACTACGGGTCACTGAGTTAACGGTCACTGCAGTAGAGATTAATTGTATCTATCATAATTTATATGGACTAGGCGCCAGCGTGGATATATTGACTAATTACTACACTCGGTAATTTCTTCGATAGAATGCTTTTACATCATAACAAGAATTTATGATAACAATAATGTAGTGTATCTGTCAAAGATATGACCTGTCGTTAATTTAATTAGAAATTATCACTAAATACATGTAAGGAGGAATATCATTCAAAACAGAATAATGTCACAGATACATTCAGGATTCAATGCGCCATAAACATCGAGCAGAGAAAATATCCGCCTATCCTTCCAGTAAATAATTACAGAATTTACTTGCCAGCAAACAAAAATTAATAACTTCCTAAAACGAATCGTCGAGTCACAGCGGCGACGTAAATTAATCCGTCCCATAAATCGTAATGGAATAGGTTGGCAACCCTAGCCGGACCGTTAGCCGGCGCGAGCGCACGAAATATGGACGCGCGAAAATCATAAAGCGCGCTGCGCGTGCGCCAGTGCCTAGGGAAACGACAGACGACACGCATTTGTATAGGTTGGGGTACAATTTTAAGCTGAGTTGCTGAATATGTCAAATTGGAATTACAGTATTTTTTTTCCGTTGTCTATATTGTACCTGTCAATCGGTTGATTTTAGCTTGAGTTTTTCTAGTCACTTAAAACAAAATGTACAAACGCTTGAAGACTTTCTTTGATTCCCTAAGTTTAGTTGGTGCAGCAATTTTTTTCTTCCATTCTCCCTTTCAACCATTATTACATAATTAACTCCTTCCTTGCCCAAATCTCTTCCCCTAATCCATAATATGACCTTATATAAAGTGTCATATTCATGATAGTTGATATGTCAAACGCTTGCTGTTTGATTATTTCAAATGAAAGCCATATGAAAGCTGTATTTTCGGACTAACTTCATTATACAACCGCATGGTAGTTGAATCATCAATGCTATCCAATTAATCTATTCTAATTATGGATTCTACGAATCGGAAGTTGGTCCCTCAATATTAGCTGACAAACAGCTTTCCTCCAAGATCCAGTCCCATCCACACACTGCAGGAAATGATCAGCATCAAGTCGCATGAAAAACTCAGCGAGTGTCGCATCATGCCATCAGTGGTCTACTGCGGTGATCGCTTCCTGTCAAGGTTTCTCTGTGCTGTTGATTTGTCTTTTGTGATATTGTCCGTCTAATTACTAGTTTATTCTTGCATTTTATCAGTCAGTTTGTGTTCAGTTTAATAGTTTTTTATCAGTTTCATCCGCGATATCGGGTTAAACATTAGGGTAATTTTATTGTGTTGTACCAATTTTTATTGAATCCAGTTTGGTAGTTTCGAAAACAGATTCTATGTTTGCTATGTTTATTTTTCTGTCATGGATTATCATAATAATTTCATACAAAGCAGTTCTTTAGACAATTAAGTCTAATCCAGCTTCTCCAAACTAAGGTTAACTGAGAATATTTAACGATAAAATTAAAAAAAAAACATTAGTGAGTCCAAAGGCCAAAAACCTCATCAACCAAATCGATCTTCGTGAAAACGACCAACTACCCAAGATAGACTTACTAACAACTCTATAACAGCCCACCAACGGAAACTTGGTGACAAACAACAAATTGACAAGCCGCTAAACGTCCAATTTGTCCGCAAACAATGTGACCATCTCGTTTGTTAAATTGCTCACAAATTGCCAATTTAAAAAAGCTGCCAATCGATTCACATTTCAGTATTGACTGTGACAAAATAAGTAATTGGTCAAGCGCCATTGCTAAGGATGTTTTATTACATTTACATTTGGAATTATAGCTTTCGACATAAGCGAGGTGAAAATTTCTGTTACAATAAATAGCCACTTGAGTTCACCTGACAGTTAGCACAGAGTAATGATTGCAGATGTAATAATAGAGGTTTAACAACAATCATATTGATGAAATGATGTAGGGGCTCTCAAGTGCGACGACAGTACCATGACTGAAAGCACGAACTCGTTGTGGGATTCAAAGTAATTCAAACTCACTTCCTTCGCGACAGTGTTCAATTCACTACCAACTGGATTAGCTCATTTACTAACAACTGATTTATCCATTGGAATCTCTAAAGATCTATTCCAATTTATCACCGCAAGTTTATAAGTATGTATAGCCTTGTAATCTTTAACTTCTTCCTCACTACTCTGTGATATTGCGCATTATTCTAGTACACAGCGCACGCGCATTACTAAACATGTTAGCACACTATTGTTAATTGCGCTCCTATGCGCATAAGTTGGACTATCCATTCTTCGATGATGTAAAACTCAAATAGTGTTTTAGCGACTCGCCCTATGATAAGGTACGTCCAACTACTAACAAGTAGCCTCTTGAAACGCAAGATTATAGAAACATCGGTATGGTATTCAGCAGTCTGAATATATCTGGTGTCAGTGATGATGACGATGTCACACATGTTGCCAATCTGTTTCTGAGCAAGATCATTCAGTGAACCAAAGCGAATTCAACGAACTGAATTGACACCATGTATAAAGTTAATACTGTATTCCTTGCAGGCGTACCTATTAACTTTTGCCACAGCACTTGTGTTTCTTGGGAACATAAACAGTCGCTCATTCGTTGCCGCCAGAAGATATAACACTTCCAAGTAACAAGACTTGCTACAAGCGGACATCGAACAGCGCATAGCGCGCACGTTTCTAGCCTTCATTTTACATAGCGCCTTCAGAATTTGGTCCTTTGACAAGCGTTTGAGTAACGATTATTTGGTCGACATGCTCGCATAGATCACCTTGGTACATGATTTGGACTGTGACATAGTAAATAAAGTTACGAATTCTGTATCTATAATTGTATTTACGAGCTATTCAATATTGTCATTTAAGTTTGATATTGGCAGTTTTATTGCCTGCCTGTCGACTTTTGGTAATTCATTACATGCCAAGTTACCGCTCTGTCATTTGTTGGCTTCATTCGTAGTCCTTTCACATCTGGTTATTTATTTTTGAGTTATTATCAATAACTCATATAGGTACCTTTTCTATGCTAAGCGAATTTCCTACGAATACATAGAATTTAATGTGTATTCCAGAGTTCCAAAAATATTTGAGTCTAGGCACCGTATCTATTGTACCGTCATTTAAACTGCACTCAAAAATCTTTAAAGAAATACATTCATGATTAATTCCTATAAATAAACACTCATATCATCTATAGTTACTATCACTACGTTGTATGAATACCTGCAATAGTTTCCATCAGGCCCCTGGCGCCAATAGCGTAACAAAAAGATCAATATTGGTCCTGCATCAGCAATGCACTGGCGCTCTGCCACACGGACATTATGAGATGGAAGTAGTTCTACACAATATATGCAACGTATATTAATTACTTATTTACTCATATCAAACCCGACTGACAAGTTAATGTCGTTACATCTTTTGTGAACTGTCTCATACGTGCATAAGGTAGAAATTGCAGTAGCATTATGATTATTAATAAAAGCTTTATCGCATTGTCATTAAGATAAAATTTATAGAACACATGTAGTTATAAAGGTCAGAACAGCTATAATAATATTTGATTTAGTATAAACAATTTATTAGACTCAACACTAACTGTATTATTTTAATTATACTTACAAAAAGCTAGATCGTATTGATAGCTTAATATAAGATATGACAGCAGCAGTGGCCTTACCTGAAAAAGAAAACATAACTAATGAGCTGAAATTATTCATACACATTGTGAGTTTATCTACTATCAATGATATGTCTATGAAAGCAGATAAAAGAATTTTGATGAATTGCGAAGCCTACTTATGGCGTGATAAATTGACGCTCAAAGAAAAGTATCAAAATATGTAGATAAGACAGAAAGAAGAAAAATACTCGATAAAGTCACCAATCTACACCAAAAGGCAATTTCATCTTTAGTTTTACGAAAGTAGCGTATGCTCAAAGACAAAGAACAGAATATGTAGGTAAGACAGAAAGAAGAAAAATACTCGAAGTCACCAATCTGCACCAAAAGGCATATTTATCTTTAGTTTTACGAAAGTAGTGTAACGTTATCACAACAAACATGAGCGGTTGTCAACCTGGTGAAAACACCGTTACAGCCATAAAACAAAATTGACATTCCCCTGGGCTAGGCGGCCATTGTGTCCGCAATCAATTACGTAAACAATTCAAACACGCACAGTTAGGTTCCTAAAGGGACAATTCATTCAATACGTTTTATGAATCAAACATTGTTTAGCCCTTTACAATACGCCAGAGTTACAGACACGGTTTTGCCAAATGATTAAACTAAACATAGGTCACTATTTTCATTGCCCATATGCATATATGCCAAAAAGACAAACTTTTCGGTAAGGACAGAGACAGTCTTGTCAAATGTGGCTTCTTAACTGGTTCTTGTAAAACTCATTTAAAGAAAGAACTAAACCGTATGACTCCGGTTGACAAAGACTCGGTACTCGGTATGGAGACAGCAGTTAGAAAGACTTAGCTTATGCCTATTACAACAGAGGGATTCTTTCGAGAGACGACGGAAAGTCCTGCGAGAGTCGCGGTTAGGACCCTGACAGCAACGACACAAGTCGTGGCGTCCCATAAATATAGAGGAGAACGTCATTGGATATTTATTTATTTTATGACCCGCCACGTACAGTCAGACACAGATTTAATGACGAGTCTTAATTTCTGAGTCGATACCATCTATGCGCATGAAAACTTTCTGAGTATCATACCAACCTCTTTACTTTTTTCAAAAAAAGCAAAGATTTACAATCTCCCTTATTCAAGTTAACACAGACGACCTACGACTATGACCCGTCACGTAACGTTTATCGCTGTGTCGCAGGGTTGTCACAGGCGATATGCGCGGGGCCATCGCGACATGGCTGCGCGTGCGCAACTCTAATTGCGATCACGCAGTTGACAACCCTATGTCAGGATAACGGTGGCATTTGTTGAAATGCAAGATAAAGAATGAGGGACGTGCCTTGTTTGAGCTTTCGTAGCTATCGTTGTTTATGAGTTAATTAAGGTATGAATAATTTTACTGTTACTGTTATATACAATGTTTAAAGGAGAAGATTAACAAATAATAATAAAGGTGTCATAATTTCCGTTAACTTATCTGAAGGCTGTTTTGTATATAGGTATGTCCTGAAATACATACATATGTTTATCATATAACTTAACTTTTGCAACAGAACCAAGAAGCACGAAGTCTTTAGAAATATAACAGTAATAAAACAGCAAACGTCTAAGAATGTATAGTTTTATCGAACTTGTAATTCAAGTTCTAGTTCCTATTTATTTGAAAATCACTATAGATAATCTCCACTTGGTAAACACCTTTGTTGAGCATCGATAGTGTCTAAAGCTGCCAATATAATAGCCCCATCAGGAAGTCCATCATAACCCCGACCCGACGGCAACAAATCGCAGCGTCACCGCGTATCGGCGACAAATCGCCGCGTCACTGAGCTGCGCAGGAGTGCCTCTCGACTCGAGAGCTGCGCGTGGGCATGCGACGCGGTGGTCCGTGACTCCCAGACTGTGTGCGAATTATAGGTCAGATGTGGGAACGCTTAATTTATTGGAGATATGCATGAATATTTTCTTAATTGTTGTTGTCTGGGTTGGCTTCCAATCAGGCGGACTGACTACCTTGTTAAGAGTCGATAGAACCAGTCCATGAGCGAAATCATTGATTCCCCATGTTTATGGCCATTTAACTTTATCAAAACTGAATTTTTCATTCAAATGTCACTTTGTTCCATTCATTTTGACATCATTTGATACAAAAACTATTCAAAGACTAAGTTGATCCGCAATGAGAGTTGATAGTCCCAGGACATTATCATGGTGTTTATGTTTGGATATATTATGTACACTGATAACTTGGTTTTGATCTATACAATTTGTCACGGCTAGGGATGATCTATGACCATCTTTGAAAGAGGTTCAGAGGAACCTATGGAGATATTTATATACAAGTTCATGGCAAGTAATATAAAACCTACATAGGTACTTTCTATAAAGATTCGTCACGAGTGTAATGATATATTCACCGTATATCAACATGTTTTCCTCTATATTAAAACACACAGAGGAAAAAGAAACTGAAGATTATAACCGCAATGAAAACAAAAGAATCAGTAGGCAGCAACGAAGAGTGAAAATAATGTTTGATTTAGCTCTGTGTTCATAATTTAAAAAATTATTGAATCACACCCCTGTTCCTAATTTTCCAGGATAAAATGTTACGACCCTACTACTACTACGATACTACTACCCTATGTTAAAGAAAGGTATGCCAAAGCGGCACTGAGTAACAAACAAAGTTGAGTCGACAACGCGTGAGTAAGTTTGGCTGAGCTCTATGCTGGCTGTGTGCTGAGACCAGCAGGGAAGTACCTTATGTCCCTTCCACCGCTAACCAGAATAGCGACGCTTTTGAAAAAAAAGTTTGAAAAATAAGTTCTAAGAGAGGGGCTTAGAACTTATTTTGGGTGTGAAGACCGAGTGATACTTCTGATGTTGCAAGCGTCTACAGGCTACAGTGACCGCTCACCATCACCCGGCCGAATTATCGTTTGCTACCATAGTACTATAAAAAGCGTGGAGTATACCCATTACGCCAACTTATAATTCCTCAACTACAATGTAACGTAGGTACTCATTCTGCAGACTGACTTGTAACCGCAGGAATAGCAAACATTTTCCACAACAAACTACTATTGCATCATGCTGCATGTAATGCAGGGAAGTATAGTCTTCGAGACCGGATTTCCCAGTTTTAAAGATAACAAAAAACACATACGCGATGAGTGTTGCTGTGTGAGGTAGACTGGTTCTCATTTTATAAGCTGTAAGCGAGTTGATGAGCTAGTAGCTGAATCATTGGGGAGTGAAAACCTTTGCTTTCGTAGTTCAGTGGTAAGAGAAGTAGCAACTTTTTCTTTATTTGAAGAAAAACTCAAGAAAATCTCTAGACTAAGAATAGAATATAATTAATTTATTTCATAAAATACGGTACATCTGTTCTTAAATAATATAGTGGCAAATATTTTCTTTTTTTTGTCTGTATAGTCTTGTATTTTACACACTATCACACATGGATAATAGAACTCTAGTGTAGCTACTGTGTAGCTGATGTGGTGCTGGAGACGGATGAAAATACCTTGGACCGCTAAACGCACCAATGCATCGATCCTATCGCAGCTCCTAATTAAAACCCGATTATCCACCATATGCCACCAACGCATTCTGTCGTATTTCGGCCACATGGTGCGCAAAGGCGATGAAAGTTTGGAAAAACCGATCATAGTTGGGAACACGGAAGGAACTACGTGGTCGTTCAACTAGATGGTCCGATCAAGTAAAAAGAATCATCGTCCTCCAAGTTTTACACGGTCGTAAGGGACGCATTGGACAGAAACCGGTGGAGACAGATCATCCGCTCTAGAAGCAAACCCGATGCTGACCACGATCCTCAGACATGAGGGAACGACTACAGAGAGAGAGTAGGTACTGTGTGGCGTCAGGTTTTCTATTTAATAGTAGTAGCCAGGTGGGTAATAGAAGTATACAAGCTCATTCTAATATTCTTTTCAAACCTCCACAACTTACAACTTGCACCACACACAAGTGTGATTTGTCTATGCGTGTGCGCAGTAATTATTGGCAAGACAGAGATGGATGCCCGGTAATGACGGCCTGTGGCCCGATGAGACCCATGGATACCTGATATGGCCATTGTGGGGAATTACTGGTGCACCTGACGGTCTATTGTTAGACTATTGTTTAACTTCCTCAATCTGTTGTGATGGAATTTACTTTCTCAGGAAGTGTTGTCGTAAATTGAAGAGGCCATTAACAAGTGATAATCAGCACTAAGACTAATTTTAATAGGAGATATGCATTGAAATATAAAACTAAGGAAGCATAATTGTGAACAAAATCAACGCGAAATTCGGCTCCACACTTTACTACATTGACAAAATATCTCTAGTATTCGAACGAAAGAACACACATGCAAATAAGCCAATTACCTGCGCTTACCGCGTTTGCCTAACGCGTTGTATTCCGGCAAGCGCGATGATTGGTTCTCGGCGGGACAGCCTAATGCTAATTGGTCCGCACGCCTGCTGCAGTGCGAGATGCGTGGACGATGTTATGCATTGATTGTAAGAGGATAAGTTATAAAGTATCGTAATGCATATGCATATATAAGTCGGATTAATTAGTTGTAATTTAACTATACCACTCTATTATATTCATTTAAAAGTTTGTGATGTGCTTTTTGGATTAAAATATTTCTTTGTGTTATAATTGTAAGGATCTAAAATTAAGAAGTATTTTAATCAGTTTATGGTTTTTACATACGAATTATAGAGTGATGGGTCGCGTTAAGGTCATATCAGAGGGCGAACCACAAGCTCTTAAAACAATATTATTATAACCTTATTTGACTTTTGTTTTTCTTTGACATCCGACGTCAAAACGGGACAAAAGACGAATAAGGTTATTTTAACCTTGTTTTAAGAGCTTGTGGTAGGCCCCCAGGAGATACGTGAATGGTGTTATGAAAAATAAGTAAGCTTGTTCATGTGTTTACTTTTTATTTTTTGTAAGCTATGTGGCACCTTTGAAAGTAAAAAAAGTGTATGATGTGTGATCAGTAGCGAATATTGCAGAACTCTAGAACTCTAGACTGCTTGCTGTGTGCACAATAGTCAACACGGAATGCAGAACTCGGAACTCTAGAACTCTTTTCAGTGGAATCGGCGCCTAAAGTGTCACGTTTCCGAGATATTTGGAGGTAAAGATCGCCATATAAGAATAACGACAATCATTAAAAATGAACTTATTACGTGTTTATATGCATTGAATTGTATTTAAATAATAGTACCCAGGTTGATTTAACGGATAAACGTTGAGACGTGACGCTGGTCTAGGCATTCAATTTTTTTTAACAGATAGTAAATTATCTAAGAAGTCTTTCTGCAAAGTCATTTCTTGAAGCAACCTCATAGTTTGTATTGAAATTTGTTAATACAATCACAATTTTGCGACTTTTGACATGACAGTTGCGTTTCTTTAGGAAAAAGTGTAGTCCATACAGCCAAATGAGATGAGTTTTAAATGTATTTATATTGAAATTCAACTTTGATAGGTTTTTTTTTATCCAAACTTATTTTATATGTATAAAAAACTGCAATTATACATTTTACAAGAAAAATCGTAGGTTCAAACGGTTCAAAAACCAACTCAGCGCACCCCCACTCTTTGTAGTCTTGTGGTCACTACCCCTAGAGTGTATATAAAAAGCCGGCGGCGCGGAGGGAGAGCAGGCATAGGCGACCAGCAAGCATCCCTCCCCGTACCCCCTCGCATACCCCCCCTCCCCCCTACCCCACGTCCCGTCTTGGAAAGTTTTACCGATTTAACTATTTATTTGGATATTACCTCCAAATATCTCGGAAACGTGACACTTTAGGCCACCATATTGGTTAACATTTTTTGTTTGTATAAGTGTCCTCTACCCATATACATAAGTAACACCGTGCGCCGCAACATTGAAAAAAAAACTAAAATGGCGGCTGGCACGCTATGCCACAAAGGTTCTATCCTCTTTATAATTATAGGTACTAGTGCATAACAGTTTAAGTGAAATATCAAAACGTGTTAAATAAATACGCATGTTGCGTTCATGTTGCATAACACTTTCCAGAGTCACAAGTATAGGATTTCAAAATGTTTATTTACTCACATATGAAAAGTGATTCCAGCATTCTTCATATCTGTATGGCTTCTACACCACTTAACAACACATGACGGCATATTTGCACAATGTAAACAACGCAAAACACAATAATAATCACAGTTCTAAGTCCCTCGCGACACGAACGCATCGACTCAATGATACCGGCGAACTGTCAGCGCGATGAGTCTCTCTTTTTTGGCAACGCCCACCGCGGTTCGGTTTGCGTGGAATGATTTTTGAGCTCGAGTTACATTTCTTTAGTTTTATATTTCAATGGAGATATGAGAATTAAGGGACTTGAGATAGGTAATACAGTGACAACTGACACTCACATCAAACCGATCTGCTATTGAGCATCCTAAACAACTAAACACCGTTTGTACAGAGCGGGAATATGGTCCATATTCCATTTTTTTTTTTTTTTTTTTTATACGACTAAGTCGGTAAACAAGCATACGGCCCGCCTGATGGTAAGCGGTTACCGTAGCCATATGGACGCTTGCAACACACGAAGCATCGCTCACGCGTTACCGACCTTTCCCCCCTCCCCTATGAGCTCTGGCGACCTTACTCACGCGCAGGAACACAACTTATATTTCCAATGCACTTGGAATCAGAGGGCAATAAGGTAAGCCATCTGCACTTCTCATTAATTTAAAACTAAACCCGTCGACAGACTTTTTACATGATTGCTTAGTTAACGATAGAGACAGAGCATATCTATCCTCAAGCTTGACATTTACCTAACAGAATCAACCCTCTGGAGAGAGCCGAGCGTAACTAAATACCTCAGTTTCCGAGAATTGCCTCACAATTTCCTTCTTTGCCTTGTCTAGACAATCCATAACATGTTCTCATAGGAATAGAGCCTACTTATTTGCACTTAATTTAAATATGCAAATGGCACTATTTAAAGCACAATATACTCTATCAGCTTTCTTACATTCACCCATTTTCTTAGCACCTCATTTGAAAGTAAATTCACAATTACTAGCATTAATAAGTGTTAATGCATTCACGTCTAGTTATAAAATGAAGTCATTAAAATAATCACTATTAATTAACTTAGACGAGGTGTGGCTAAAGAATCTACATTAAAACAAAATGGCTGTTGAATGTGTTTAGAGGATTAATAGTGGGGTATTAATGAAGATTTGTACGATTAGAGTTAGAAATGGTTGGTATAAAAATATCTCGGGTGTTCTTGGGTGCTTGACTTCAAACTCCCATTTTGTAATCATTCTGGACGGACCAGATATCATAGAGTTGGACTGTGAGTAACGTTTTCACGGCTAATGAAAAAACTAAACGAACTGATATTGATGATGCAGAGAATTTAACTTGAAACACCATATTTAAAGCAGATGTTTTCCAGTTAACTTATGTGTAACAGCCGACAGCATTTGGTAATGAACAATTATGCAATCAATTTATATAAATAGCATTTAATCATTAAGGGCACGGGTGATTTCACTTTTCGGTTGAGCCGGTTGTAATTATGGTGTCATAAATAATATAATTCACCTTTAGACACTTAATGACGCTATAAATATAGACCAGTATTTGACCACACTCTCACCATGATGTGGCCAGAGGTGGAAAAACACAAAGCCCAGACGGGAACTGGCTCGCAAATGTAGCTATCGGAACAGTACCAGCAACAACCAGTTGAGGGTGGTAGCGAGTTGGGTACCTACTACAAATATATCATTCACGATCACAATATTTTAATGTATGGCAATTTTATTAGGCTGCTTGTTTTGTTTCGGTCTCTATCTGTGGTCTTATCAAGGGCGGATCCAGCCTTCAGGTCAGGGAGGGGTCACACACTTATATCCAGCTTGGATGGGTAAAAATACACAATACTATAGCTGTTACCCGCAGGTTCACACGAAAATAGAGTAGATACATTTGTAAGAATTTTCGAAATCGGTCCTGTAGTTCTATTGATTCGAGTACATTAGTTCCGAGGCCCTGGGGGGGTTATGCCCCCATGACCCCCCCCCCCCTGGATCCGCCGTTTATAAGTATATTATTTAATACTAAGTATATTATTTAATACATTTTCATAATAATCTTCAAAGAAGTCCTAAAAATAATTTTCTTTGATATACCTAACTACAAATTAAAATGAGCCCATCAGGTAATTGAATAACATTTCATTTAGCTGTTTGGATATGTTACAATGAAACACGCAAATAACATTTCTGCATGACAGCAATATGACACCTAATCCAATAAACGTATGTAATCTTCTTTTTCTACTAGGCAATTTATTTTCACACTCTGAATATTTCATATCTCTGTCTAAGTTATAAGATTTGATTTTTTAATTATGTACCTATTGTTAGGCCTGAGTTTGACCTCTCACCAGGTTCAGAGATGATGTAGCCGAAAGTGGTAACCACACAAGGCCTAGAAGGAACTGGCTTTCAAGTGCAGCTGTCGGAAACACAATTGGCGTGGCGACAGATTCTCAACTTGAGGGTGGTGGCCAGCCTGGGTACTACAAGTATCCTACCACAGTGCTGGTTTCCTTACGATGTTTTCCTTCACCGACAGCTCAAGCTCGTTGTAGGATTCGAACCTTCATCTCGGCATTCTTCCAAACACTGAGCTATCATCGCCTTAAAAATTCCAATGTTCTATAATAATCTACATCTACGATAGGTCATGATTATGCCCTCTGCTTTTTAGTTTGCCTGTATTAGCAAATTAGAATCCTAAATTCAAAACTCAACGTTGATCATCAGGCAAGACAAAATTAACGGCTCCACTATAGCTATCTCTCTCTGAACACTCGATACGGCAAGAGACAGCTATCACCCAATCATAGATTTATCAGCACATGCATTTCTTTCTTCTTTGTCATATCAAACATGGTCTATTTTGCAATATGACCAACTGCTTATAAGTCACTACCAAACTCATATCCGGAAAACGTTGCTAAACTCATACTTGGACCATACTCCTGGCTGTAAGTCAGCTACGGTCTGATACCCCTCATGCAGTCCAGGTTCGTGTAACACGCGATCACTTTCTGTTGGAAATGTTCACAATTTGGCTCATCTCTTCTGTTTAATTGCTTCTGATTAATTGACAATTAATTATAGTCTGACATCCTATCATGTTGCTGTCAACGTGCAGATAGTTAATTGATGAAGTGATTTGGTTTTTGGATTTGAGCGTTGGCATTTTTGATGGTAAGTAACGAGGTGGCTGAAGGTGTGAAGTACTGTTGAAGAACAGTCCCTCTTGGTGTATTGTAAATTTAGATAGAAGTGTTTTTACACAAACAAAGATCTTTTCTTCTTCCTTGCTCTATCCCACTTTAGGTGAGGTCGGCTCTCCTAATTTTCAGGCGCCAGGACAACCTGTCCTGGGTTTTCGGGTCGTGCAGTTTACACAAACAAAGACAAGACATATAATAGGCAAACATACAAGTTCGTAACTATTAAAACTCATAATAAATCCCATAACTAAAACTATTAATCTTGAAATGAACATAGAAAATAGAGAAAACATATTGAACACAGAATTACAAATATAATTCCTCGCGTTAAATACGCATCAACGGATCGACTTTATGTTTTACTGTACACCGCCTACAGGTGGCGCTGATTATGATTTGTGCCGCGATATGCGCGCGCGCATCCCGGAGTTAGTTTAATTGCTGGAAGCCACTTTAGTACACGGCTGATTTATACCTGATGCCAGTTTTCTGCATGATGTCGATGCTTCCGTGATTTCATCGGCCATCATAATACTGCGATAATTTATAGGAATATTAAGTTAGTTAGTATTCAATACTAAATGGGTTGTAGTAAAGGAGAAATTGTACGTTAGAAGGTGGAACAGGTTATTAGTGGATAAAATTGGTAGTCTGAATGAGGTAAGGGATATTGCAATTAGAGATTGGATAGACAAAGTCGTAAAGTGGCTAGTTATTCAACCGCTGCTACTGTTGTGGTTATTGTGGGTGCTAATGTAAATCATAATAATAATAATAATAAGCATAATGTACTACTGCAAACACTATTACTTCTACTACAACTATCAAATCTAGAAGAGAAACTCAATATCCAGAGATATCTCATCGTGTCTCTGATGTCACTCCGTCCGTACCATTCAGTAACCAAATATAATTCAGACATGTTTAAAAAAGTAAGAGAACGTACGTCACCCAGTGGGTAACAAGTAATAAATACAGCCTCAGCTGTGTATTCGGCAAGAAATCAAGCAAATTGACAGTATGCTTCCAGTTAAACATGTTAAATGTCTGCTTGATATGAAATATGGGAGAAACAATGTTGCGCAGTAGTACCTACGGGATCTCCCCATACTAATGGTACTCGAAAGAGAATTAAAAAAAGTATAAGTTTCCACAAAGTGAAAACTAAGAAGTGCTACGGATTATGCTACGAGCTACGGTGGTGGATGCTTAGATTAATTAAAAACGAATGTATAAACTGAAGTACTGAGTTAAGAATTTTATTGATCTTTTATTAAAATAGACCTCAAGATACTCAGTTGAGACCCTAAATAGGACTATACGACTCGTTTGCGCTAGTCTGAGTATCTTGCTATCTTTACTAAGTCAAATATAAACAGCTTTATAAAGCGCAGGTTAGGCCGCATATGGAGTACTGCTCGCACCTCTGGGCAGGCGCACCCGCTTATCAGCTTGATCCATTTGCCTCGGTGCAAAGGCGGGCCACTCGTATCGTTGACGATCCCATACTCACTGACGGTTTAGAACCTCTCAGCCTTCGGAGAGATATAGGCTCGCTATGTGTGTTCTACCGTATGTATAATGGGGAGTGTTCGCATGAACTTTTTGACCTGGTGCCATCATGACTTTTCTACCATCGCACTGCTCGCCGGCGATGTAGAGTTCATCCTCACATCCTCGAGCCGCCTCGATCGTCCACATAACGTTTTAGTCGGACGGTCTTACTGCGGACCATTAGGATGTGGAATGAACTCCCCGTTACGGTTTTCCCTCAGCGCATTATTTACCATCAGGAGGCCCGTCTGCCTACTTGTTAAGTGTGCGTATAAAGCAAAATAACAATTTTAGAATTGAAATATACCCAAGTAAATAGTATTTAAATGAAAAAATATTTTTATATGGGTATTTTCATTATATACGCGAGGGTTATATCTGAGCAGAAACATAATGGAATGAAATTTCCTCGATAGAAAAAAATCACAAAGCTACCTCTAATAATAATGAATTTTCGGTTTTAGTCGTTCATGGTGTATCTAATTAAGACAAAAATTCGATAAATAATATCACTAACATATGACCTAGGGCTGCTACTAACGATTTTTTAAAATATTCTATACTTTACGAGTTATTTAGATAAGAAGCGCTTCGTTCATTTTTGTTCCGCGAAACACGCTATCTCCATCTCATCTCCACGCGAAGATTAGACATAAGTTTGTTTCATCTGACATTGCCATATTTTTCTGGCTTGGTACGCACTCTTAACATATTGAAATAAAAAAAAAATATGCCCAATATGGTTCAGTTGCAAGTAAAGCGATATCAAAACGCTTCTTCACTTTGAAATCTTGCTTCTTGCCATGATCAAAATCACAGAAAATGTGTTATCAGTTTCTAAAAATCATATTAGTTTATAAAAGAATATCAAAGAATAGAACCAAACGGCTCAACCATTTGGTTCAGCTGTACCAACCCTAACACGAAAATATAATTCGATAACTCATTAGTGATCGAGTGAGTTATAAACCAAATTAAGTGATAACTCAATGACTTCCGTTAGTAGATCCAGTAGCCCGGCATCTTCACGACATGTACCAACATATTATTCCACGGTGTTATCATAACTATCGACGTTAGATAGCCGGCCTGCGCATGAGCATGCTACAATTAAGCGAGCTCGATACCGGCCAATCAGAGGCGTGGTTTTATCAATGATCTATTTTGTACCAACGGTTATGGATCTTGCTTTGATACTTCGCTTCCTTATATCGGAAATTATAGGGGATTTAATACGTTGACGGGTATTATGAATGGTATTATATAATGTTCAGTTTAAAAGAGGTTCTTTCTTGAAAAAGGTGTGTTATTTTAATATTCGAGTAAAGTAACAAGTCGAATAATAATTGGACTGCTTTACAAAAAACTTAAACCGACTTCAAAGTACACTAAGAAGTAATCAAATCCTGATCTGATGACAATGGGACCAAACGGGAAGTGTACCCTTTCAAATAAAAAAAGAATTTTCCAAATCGGTTAATAAATGACGGAGTAATGAAGTAACAAACAAAAAAAATACATTCGAATTGAGAACCTCCTCCTTTTTTTGAAGTTGGTTAAAAATACGACTGTCCTGCCAAAAAATAACTTAAAAGTAAAAATACATAGCTAGTATCACTTGGGATGATGTAAGGATTCTACATTTCTAACCTACATCCAAATCTTATCTGGCATTTAAAAACTATGGTTGAATAAAAATAACATACAGTCACGGACTGAAAATGTTTATCACATTTCAACCTCGATTCCATCTCATACCGCGCGCAATAAGGTCTAATATGTCATATCAACAAACATATTACATTTTAAAATTGTGAAATGTTTTTAAGTATCGAACATAGCAATGAGGCTGTCAATGACTTTTTGATTATGTAAACTCCTATGGTAAACTCATTTAATATTTTTTTTATTATGTTGTGATATATGTCATTCGAACTCAATACTTAGTTTCACCTCTTTGAATTGTTTTTCATGTCAAATACAATCCACCTCTATCACTAGTCATATTATGAAACAGAAATGTGCAAGCGGTAAACATTTTTAGTCCGCGACTGTACATACATGAATCCTTAAAACATTACACACATTTTTTGGTCAGTCGTGTAAAAATAGCAGGTAATACCGGACCTCAATCTATAAAAAAGATAAATCAACACCCAAATCTATCAGACTAACTTAAAAAAAAATCTAATCATTTTAAACTACATAATAAATCATAGCATTGTTTAAACAGGTGTATTACAGTAGCTAATAGCCGTATCCAAACAAATGTTTGATTGACACCCACGCAAAACCGACGCGTGCGCAAAATTTACGATAAGGCTTTATATAAAAAGAGCATAAATCAGTTTTCGAATAAAAAAAAACAATAAGCATTCCTTTGACCCGCGAAAACAATGGATACGAATGCATGATTTTCATTTGCAAAGATATTTTATGTTAATTATGATACCTACAAACAAATGGATAATGAGTCATAATTTATCAGATTTAAAAGGCAATGGACTGGCCATCGTGGATATCAGAAGAAGAAATATGAGAAATTAAAGACAATAAAGTTATGAAGAAGAAAATGATCAGATACTTAGCATTTGGCTGATACTACAGCTATCGACAGATAGCATTGATAAGCCGTTCTTAATCGATCGGCAAGTTAAGCTACCACCGTCTCGGTACCTGGATGGGTAACTGCCTAGTGGTATCTCAAATCGAGCGTTTCCATGCTTCGGAAGGCACGTAAAGCCGTTGGTCCCGGTTATCAGTTAATTGTGATAGTCTTTAAGCTAGTTGGAGGCCTTCTAGGCGGCTTGAAAATTCCAACAGTATAGGTTGACTTCTAGCTTACCTCCACCGATCCGCAGTGAGCACGCGTGGTAGAGTATCTGCCCATTCCCTTTCATCCTGATTTGTTAAAGGAGGCCTGTGCTCAGCAGTGGGACATTATAGGCTGATGATGATGATGATGATACTACAGACGTTCACTGCTGGTGTACGGGTTGTTATGAATAGTTTCCAGGAATAGATCCTTAAAAGAAATCCACTGATTATAGCTTCCTGAAAATTCTGGAACTTGGATGCGTGGAGCGGAATGTTGGTAGTGAACTGTTGACCATATCTTGCTGTTTAATTGATTTCTTAGTTCGTCATACTTCTGTTCGATGTTGATGAACATTTCGTAATAATGTTCATTAGAA
This sequence comes from Polyploca ridens, assembly GCA_951394255.1. NCBI lineage: Eukaryota > Metazoa > Arthropoda > Insecta > Lepidoptera > Drepanidae > Polyploca > Polyploca ridens. The sequence continues at coordinate 17,704,095 of OX596247.1, read as the reverse complement.
CCTTGAAGTAACGCATCGAGCTCCCAGTGAAGTTTATCGAATGTATCCCATTTCGATTTTAAAATCGCAAGATGATCTTCCATTTCCCATTTTTGACTAATGGTAGAGATGTCAATTTTTGACATAGCTCTATCAATGGCTTTAGCGTTGCATTCCTGTTTTGTCAGCAATAGTTTCGTTTGACCTTTACTCCCTTCTTCGAGTATTCCATCTAAATCAAATTGAGCTGCATTTTGCTGATCTTGTAAACATAAAAGTTTCTGCATAATATTCGTTTTAGTTTTTTCATACAATACTTTAGTTTTTCCGTATATGTCATCCTGGAAGTATTGAATGTTTTTGTCATCAATCTCATTTACTAGAATAGTATTCCTCTCGTGGAAGTCGTTCCACTGTTCTTCCAATGATGATAGACGTATATTCAAATATTCAAGCGTTTTTCTCTCACTGCCATCTTTACTATAGTTAGTACATAAAGATTTAATGTTTGTAAAACATATTAACTGTTGAGCTATTTGTCCCATGTTGTATGGTATTAGTTAAAGTTTCTTTCTTTTCGTTAGTTGTTTGTTGTAAGTCTGGCACGTAGTTTACGGTGACAGCCTTAAAGTGTTGTAGCTTCGGCGAGTCTAGCACGCAGTAGTTGGTGACAGCCGCAGAGCTGGTAAGTTGAATTCTGTCACGTAGTTGACGGTGACAGCTTCAGAGTAAGTTAGTTAGTTGTTTGTTTGTTGTAAGTTTGACCCGTAGTTTACGGTGACAGCCTTAAAGTGTTGTAGCTTCGGCGAGTCTGGCACGCAGTAGTTGGTGACAGCCGCAGAGCTGGTAAGTTGAATTCTGTCACGTAGTTGACGGTGACAGCTTCAGAGTAAGTTAGTTAGTTGTTTGTTTGTTGTAAGTTTGACCCGTAGTTTACGGTGACAGCCTTAAAGTGTTGTAGCTTCGGCGAGTCTGGCACGCAGTAGTTGGTGACAGCCGCAGAGCTGGTAAGTTGAATTCTGTCACGTAGTTGACGGTGACAGCTTCAGAGTAAGTTAGTTAGTTGTTTGTTTGTTGTAAGTTTGACCCGTAGTTTACGGTGACAGCCTTAAAGTGTTGTAGCTTCGGCGAGTCTGGCACGCAGTAGTTGGTGACAGCCGCAGAGCTGGTAAGTTGAATTCTGGCACGTAGTTGACGGTGACAGCTTCAGAGTAAGTTAGTTAGTTGTTTGTTAGTTGTAAGTTTGACCCGTAGTTTACGGTGACAGCCTTAAAGTGTTGTAGCTTCGGCGAGTCTGGCACGCAGTAGTTGGTGACAGCCGCAGAGCTGGTAAGTTGAATTCTGGCACGTAGTTGACGGTGACAGCTTCAGAGTAAGTTAGTTAGTTGTTTGTTGCAAGTCTGACACGTAGTTGACGGTGACAGCTTCAGTAAAGTGCGTTGGTTCACGACCCGAAGACTATGAAGTTTCCACAGCTTCTTCTTCCAAATCCTTGAAATTCTTGATATTCGGAGTTGTTGAATTCTAGATTCTTCAGACTTGTAGTGGTCGCTTTACGCTACTCAGTGCATTTGCACTCTCATTACAATATATGCGTCTTCTCAATTTGACTGGTGAGACCCGCTTCTGGGAGGCCAGCTAAACCGATTCGCTACTGTTTCGAGAGACACAAAAAACACCAAGAAACTTATGCTCGAAGGACCATTAAATGTACGGGCCTAGTAGTAGTTAGCCCAGTACATTTGTATTGTAGTTGATGTTGGAGTGCGTAGAGAAACGACTTGTGAAGTATCTAAGGTATATTGATTATATTCACAGTAAAAAGTTTGGTGATTCGTTCCTCTTGATGTTGTTGATATAAAACGTTATAATGCACTCTAGTAAAATGTTTAGAATCCGTGTATTTATGCTATTATTAGCGGGCGACAAAAGTAGGTTGCTGCGTACACAGAAAAATGTACGGTGTTGAAACCGTACAGCTGGGAAAGCAGTTCCATTCCTAATTTAGTTAATACACATTATATATGAATCCAATGAAGCAAACAAAGTCTAGATATATTTACAGAAAGCATAGAAATCAAACAGCAATGATCAAATCAAACAACGATTTAGAACAGAATAACTTTCAAAAACGATAAATTTTCCCACAAACCTACGAGCAATTAAAGCCCACACACATTTATCTGCATTTAACAGATAAAAACCTATCAATTGATACGCTAAAATTTGAATAGTCTGACAACCCACGCAAATAATACACGGGTCAGTTTTATGAAGTGATTTTGAGTATTTCCTCATTGAAGACCATAAAGTAAGAAATTATATCATAGAGAACATCTTGATAATGTAGGTATGAAAGAAACTTATGTAGACCAGGTAAACGACAATCATTTATTCCAGTGTTTTTCAATCTTATTGAATTCGCGACCCCCTTACAAGTTGAAAAATTCTGGCGACCCCCTTGTCAGACAGACAAAGAATTTATGAATTAAAAGACTACGATAATGATTTTCTTTATTTTGTTACCTTTACTTATTAGTCTGCAAGAAGCAGCGAGAGGTTTGCAACTTGGACGCCCGCTTGCGCGAAGTATACCTTGCCTTTTTCCTTCTGCCGGCGACCCCCCGACAAATGTTTCGCGCCCCTAGGGGTCGCGACCCATAGATTGAAAAACACTGATTTATTCAAATATCGAAACGAACAAGACATTATTGTATGTGCTCAAACAATAGTAGGATAATTTTAAGATAGGATATCTACTCATGTAGAGCTGTAAACATAATGACTGTATGTTGTCAAAGAGCTTCTAAATTCTCTAAGGTTGTCAAAAAAACTAAAAAACATATATAAAAATATATCTACTTACTATTCAATAATGCAATAGAAATTCAAATGGGTGTAAAAACGTCTGTGGAATGTCGGCATACGATCACGAACAAATCGATTTTCTACCCGTCAATCGATGCGAATGATTTATTCGATTCACACCCGCCAGCGATTTGCCGCGAAAGAGATCACACACAATAGATTTATTCATGACATTAATACTATTAGATGTTTATTTTCAATATGTTTTCTATGGATATTAATTTCGCTACAGATTAACTATATGGATGATATATTAGTTGCTACACTCTTGAATTAATGTATAGTGGAACTATTTTATACCTATACTAAATTATGAAGAGGTAAAGTTTGTCTGTTAGTATGTAGGAGGTAATCTCCGGAATGACTTATCCGATTTCGAAAATTCTTTCACTAATAGAAAGCTACATTATCCTCTAGTGCAGAGCTTCCCGAACTTTTATTTCTCCTTGACCACTTTTAAAATTTTCTGGTTACGGTGACTGCTGCTACATTTCTACCATATTCCCAAAACTCGTCAAAACATTTAAAGATTAGATCTATCTAACGTAGACCCCGTTTAGTCTCCAGTGGACCCATGGGGTCCACCTGGACCACTTTGGGAATCACTGCTCTAGTGATTTAAGCTATTTTTTATCCCCAGAACGAGTGAAACCACGAGGGACAGATATAGGTATATATATTTGTTAAATGCTACAAATAACTAAACTAAGGTCATATTAGGTCACTTTTGACAGCCTAATACAATCTGTGACAAAAGAGGCAATCGGAGCGGCGAGAGGAGACACTTTCCAAAAATTTCTAAGGCGATGATAGTGACGTCGGATACCAAGAGTTGAGATTTCGGTGAAGGAAAACATCGTGAAGAAACCATAGCAGGGTGGTAGGGTACTTTGTAGGACCCATCTGGCTGGCTACCACCCTCAAGTTGAAAATCTGTCGCCAAGCACCTATCGGTGTTCCGACAGCTGCACTTGAAAGCCAGTTCCTTCTAGGCCTTGTGTGCTTATCACCTTCGGCCACATCATCACATACGATGGTGAGATTGTGCTCCAACACAGGCCTATACACAGTAAAAAAATATAAAAAAAATGTTTCTTAGCTTGCCTTTAGTATAATATCAAAATTTAAGATTTGATTTTTTTATAGATATTATGAGTTCAAAGTCATAATAAAGCATAAAAAATAATAGATAGCACAATTTTATGTCATGCTATAAAAATGTATTGAGTACCAAAACAAACACTTTATTGAAACTGAAATATAAAGAACTTTCGGTAGCATAAATTATAAATGTTCGTTTTCGGTCCGTTCTAAATCCTGTTCAAAATATTACTACTTTGACTGGTATGCAAAAATACTTCTGTAAGCCGCATAGTTCATTGGAATCTCTATTCAAGTCACGTTACCATACGTGTTCATTTTCAAGAATGGCTGCGTATAATACTACTACGAAGTCACTGGAGGTCAAAACTAATAAAATATTTTACGTTTTTACTGCCTTATGATCAAGCTTTATGATCTAAAATATGCATAATTTAGCTAAATTCTGAATAAATAAACTTTGAATTGCGGCTAAGTTTATTTATCTAACATACTTATAAACTGAATGTTGTGTTCTACTTAGGGTTCCCCCAGAAATAGGATCGCTTCATAAGAGTTGCATAAAATGAAGCGATCCTATTGGTCACCTAAAACACATTCCTCGCTACACACACTGGTTTATATCCAAACTAAGACGTTTTTAGTCAACATAGCCGTGTTTTTCCCAATGGAGTACAGCATGGGGTTCTTCAAAAAGGGTGTGAAGAGATTTCTGCAGGGTCGGCAACGCGCAAGTGATACCCTTGGTGTTGCAAGCGTCCATAGGCTACGGTAACCGCTTAACATCAGGCGGGCCGTATGCTTGTTAGCCACTTAGTGGTATAAAAAAAAAAATTGTCAGATTGTCCAAAAAATTTTTTTTTTAAATATAACCTCTCTGATTTTCTTGCCTATTCTTCTCAGTTGGAGGCCGACTTACAAACTGGTGGTAACTTCAGTAGCTTTGATCTTCATAAGTGCCCTACTAGGGCCTAAATTGAATAAATAGCTTTGACTTTGAATTTAAGGCGCGGACTGAATACGATTTTGACAGCACTCGTTCTTCACTGGAATAGGGTTGAAAATGGTTAATCATAAATGTGTCGACTCTATGAAATGGACTGTTATTTACGGTTTTTCTTTAGATTATACAGAATATACACATTAAATTGACTAACTGTCCGGTTAACCTTCTAATATAATTCTGTATCTTATATATTCTTAAAAATAAAATTGTTGTCATCGCTGAAAATACGGAGAATTTCGACGCGAAAGATTTTTTTTAGACGTTTTACGATTTTTTTATTGGGAATATCAAAGCACTTTTTAATATTCTACTCGGTTAACATTTTTCTCAAAACCCTCTTCTGTCCACAGTATTTTTTGTCTTAGGTATTTTCATTGCGTTACGTCATACTCGACTCTCAAAGAAACCCATTTTTGTGAATTTGAGCTTAGACCTGGGGCCCAATTCTCACTTCCCTCGAACTAGCCTTCGAATCGAACTTACGGTTCAAGTCCTATTCGACTGTAAAATTTCGAGGGGCGGAGTCAATTCGAACGGTCCCGACCAATCAACGCTCTAGCTGACTGGTTTCCCTTCTAAATATGCCGGCCTTGAAATTGCCAGAATAACGTAACGTTCGTAAAAGTTAGAATTCGTGCTTTTTTCGATCGAGCGATCAGTTTCGATTGGGTGAGAATTGGGCCCCTGGCCTTAAAGGCCATGTACACATGTTTCTAAAACATTCCAGAATGTTAATATTCCACAAAGCAGGCTCATGTGGCGATCTTCAAGGCCTAACGGTAAGCATGAATGAAGCGAGGAGTTAAGCGCGGATCATAAAATGATAACATCTCTGCAACGGCTTGATAATAGCAATGTTTACTTAAGCTTCGTACTTAAATGTGTTGTAGGGTTGCCACTTCGCTCTTTGAAATTTAAATCGATATTCCCCTTTATCTGATCAGAACGGTCAAAGTCAAGGCTACGGAAGTTACAACTGACTCGAAGGTCAGCCTTCAAATGAAAAAAACCTGTAAGAAACTTACGAAAGTAAATTTTTTGTTCGCAATATTAACAATTCCAATGCATTTGTTAAAAATCTTGGTTTGAAAAATTCTATATATTACAGAAGTCCTCTATGTTTTGCAAATGTTAATGAAATACTAATGTCTAATATATTAAATGATGAAAGCCCTACAGTTTCCAATCAAACTCTTGCAAAGTCTAAACCTCAGAGCACATTACCGGTAACGATCGGTAAATGTTACCAAATTAAACGTCTTCTTTATTACCGTAAACACGATCACCGGTATTATCCGTAAGGAGACGTCCATTTAGAATTATGGCGATGGGGTCGTCCATTGATGTAACGGGTAAAGGAAACGGCATTAGATCTTTCTCGTAAACAATTTTATATGATCTTTTAACATCCATTAATTGTAAAACTTTGTGACTGGTAAACCAAGCATACACAAGAATTACCCAAATCAATGTTGATTTACCAATGACAACTTTTCTTTTCTTTTTCTATTTATTATATCTTTTGAAACTTATTTTAAGACATTTAAATTAACTGTTTTGTAACAAGTAATCTATCTACACTAATATTGTAAAGAGGTCAAGTTTGTATGTTTGGATATAAGAAGTAATCTAAGGACCTACATAACTGATTTCGATTCATTCACTTACGAACGTACATCCTGAGTATAGACCTATTTAGATCCCAGTTTTCAGGTGAAACATTGTCAGGTTTATATATGGTTAAATAATGGGTTATAGCTTGTCTTTCGTACTGTAAAACTATGTGTTATTAGAAGTGTAATCAATAAAACCCAGAAAATCTAACAATCAGTTAAATACAGATCGGCCAGATCCAGTTCTTCAACATCTAAGGCCTGTGATATAATAGAAGCGCCCACCGCAGAGTTCCATCGTTCAATTTTATTAGTTTTAGTGGCTAAAACATTGGTAAGACATCGGTAAGGTAACGGTAAGTACAACGGTGTGTCCCAAGCCTATTGTATTGAGGTTTAGTATATACTATAGATAGCCTATTGCCAAGTCATATTGACGATAACATAAGCGTAAATGTTGCTAAATGGCAATGGGTTAAGAGGAAAGGATGGATGCAAGAAATTTGAAAAATAGGTTTTTAACATATCTATTGCTGTCGCGCTGTGCTCGAGCTATCCCGCCCGAGGGTGATAGAGACAACTACAGCTTGGACCGATTATACCTATTTAAAATAGATGAAATCGCTATTTCGTAATCCCCAGTTTCCTCCTCCAATACTGGATCGATTTTAATTTTTTTTCAAGAATAGTAATAAGAAGGGCTTTGGCTATGTCTGTTGGTTTTCTCTTTATTTTTTATATTGGTCAAATTTGTTTTCTGGGCGTCTGATAAGGGCCGTTAAAAATGGTAAGTTTTTGTGATTTTAGAAGATTTTTAGTTTTTATAATAATTAATTTATCGAGAAAAACAAAACCGAGGGACATACAGTGGTACCTACAGATTGCATGGTAAAATAATCATTGCTCTAGTGTCATTATCCAGAGAGGAAACTGAGGATTACGTTTGTATGGAATAAACGCCACCAGCATTTCCTCTTAAGTATTTTGAATTGGAGATGCTTACAACCAAACGTAAGAGCTGAAACTGTTAATAGGAGAATATTTTGAAAACAGTTTTAGTAGGTATATACTTTAGTACTAATGAATACTGGACTGGAGAAACTGACATATTGATTAGATTTAGAAACTAACCCCCTTACCTTACTCATAAAGCCTAATATACTGTTTAAATGGTCACGTAAATAATGTCATATTATTTGACAATGACAATAGAGTGACGTTATTTACTTGACCCCTTATACAATATATTATAATAGTTAAATAACGTTTTATGATTAAGGGGGTAAATTTAAAGGGTGTTTTGTGACGGGTCAGAGGGCTTACTCCGATAAACGATACACGGTGGAACGATCGTTTTGAAATATCAACCAATAGAATTGCAGCAAAACTGACAAGACGTAAATATTGATAATCCGTCTATCGTCTTTTGTTTTTCGTAGTAGGGGCTCAGTTAGGACTGAAATTCAAAATTTATTAATGATTGATTAGGCTACCATACTTTTTTTGTTGCAAGGTTCATTCTTTGCAGCCAGTACGAATTTTTGCACTACTGTTTTACACTTCATAGTTCTTCTTATTATTCAAAATGTATGGAAATATTTGTATCGATTTGTGACATGTCTATTAATAAATCTAACTTGGCCATAAAGAGCCTTTTGATCCTTGTCGGAAAGACGATCGATTAAGCTAATAAAAATATTTTCCAACAATCACCGTATTCTCGCCGAGTGTAATTATTATTGTTTTTCAACTCTTAAGGAGCTAAAAGTGACCACGAGGCGCAAAGCTAGTTGATAACATGGGAATAGCCCAACGATATCACAAGCACTTTTTTTTGCGTGGGGAAATCCTCATATGATACCCGACCGCCCTCAGCGGCCAGACATAACCTACCCGTGACGTAATAAGAGAAAAATGTTGTTGACAATAAATTCATTATGCACATTGTTGCATATATCCTGCATTCACAAACAACAGAAATAAAATGCCAAGCAAAAGATAACCTTAATGTAATTTTTGGGAATACTTCAGCACATTTAAGTTGCGATTACCGACGCAACTTTCTCATCATTTGGTTCCTCAATACTAAGATCATTAGCCCTAATACCAAACCTTTGGAACTCCATTGTCGACTCATACGCAAAAGACCAGCACGTACCTGAAAACAATAACAAACGCATTATTAAACTTTTGTACCATTGTCAATAAGTTAATGTGGGTCAAATTACCACAAAAACGGTTAGCAGTTACGTCACTCGACCACAGCTAACTTCACCACTTCGATAAGTCGTAAGAAGTGGTAAACTCTGTTTGTATGTGGTTACGAATTACTCTTGGTTATCTAATTTATTGTTAAAGAAGCTAAAAATAATGTTCTATGAATTGTTTTGTTAACAATGACAATTTATTTGTACATGTTTAAGGATAAATTGGAATTATTTATACATAACTATTTGTTCGAAACTCATTCATTCAGCTAAGGTAACAACGCGCCGGTTCATAATCGTATGATAAATCTATCCGATAAGAAGGGTTGGCAACGCGCGAGTGATGCCCCTGGTGTTGCAAGCGTCCATAGGCTACGGTCACTGTTTACCATCAGGCGGGCCGTATGCTTGTTTGCTACCTCAGTAGTAAAAAAAAACTCGGCAAGGTATTATTATTGTGTATCATTCTTTTAAGTTAAAATATATAAAGATCTAGACAGCCCTTGAATTTAAAATATCTTGTTCTAGGAAACACAATATTAACTTGGCAATTATGTGAAGTAAAATACTAAGAGGAAAATTATTCTTAGTGTGCAATTAAATTCACCATTGTCTCACATCTGATGGCGATTTGATCCTGATTTTTTATCATGAATCAAAATCTAAAATCAAGATCGTGATAATCCTGGCACCAGTGGATGGGACATAACCGAAGAACGCCTGAAATGGTCATCTGGCTATGAAGCCAAGAGTATGGGTTGTGAATTAGTTCTTCGGCTTCCCAATATCGCCTGCGACAATTTATAGCAAAACTATTTATGTCAGTGTAACAAAGCGTTAATTAATTCAACCCCAAAAGGGCTAAATAGGGGGTAAACCAGCAAGGCGGCAAGCTAGTTATAAATAGAAGTGAAATATGTGATTTCCTACGCAGAAATTTAGATCAGCTAAACAATCCGTCGTGGACACGACGTTTACTCGGTTTATTGCAAGATCAAAATGTCGGGTGTTAAAATGTGTTTACCTCTATGTAGTTACAACAGTTAATCTAGATATAACTAGAATAGGTCACCGTCGAATGTTCTGTTTCTTCGGGACATGTTCCGAAGATCTTTGTAGTGTTTAGTAACCAAATTAAGAAGTAAATGGGATATATAAGAGTGTGGTCTAAGTCATCAGAAACGCGTACTGTATTAAAAAAAGGAAAAGTTAAAATATTGCAAAAAAAACACAAATATAGATATACGTGACGTTTTCATAGTGAGTTTGAGAGTACCTTTATCAACTAATAACTTTGTTTCGCTGAGATTTGAGTACAGAGTAGTACTGAGCGAAGAATATCTACAATTACGAAACTAAAAGTCTAAAGTTATTAATACTTTTTAAAGAAACTTAAAATATTTTCGTTCTTTTTATTAGGACCTATTTAATACTTCCCTGTTTCTTTCCATCATTATCAATTAAAATAAATCTAAATGATGATAAGAATCGTGTTTAGAACACGCTACCGATGTGATGTAAACGATTTTTTAACACAATCAATCGGGTATTTTGATAAGAGTGATAGATTGACAAATTAATCACGATTACGTCATTTAAGTAGTTATTTATTATTGCACCATAATTTTAAATCAGCCAAATAATAACGGACAAATTAATTAATTTCACCTGTTGCCAAAGCTTCTAAATTCAAAAACTGACATTAAGATTTCAGTAGAACATAAGTCAGTCACTTGTACCACAGATTAAAAAAACATTATAAGAGAAGGCGAGTCCCGTTAAATTTGTTCTAACAGCTAACAGAACCTGTCGGCTTTCGGCTCATTCACAAAAAGCCGCAACTAAATATCAGCGCACGCGCACCTCCGCTACGGTGACCACGCTATTGTCACGTATATTATTATAAAAATATTTTCGTTTAGCTTTTTTGTTTTTTATTAATCATTTCAGGAATGCGGTTCAATTTTGATATGCCTATGACGTTACTAGTTCAGTGTGTCAAACTGTATTTTCAATTTTGTATTATAATAATTACTTACCTACCTATAGGTATCATTTTTTTTGCATTCAGATGATGTGTTTGGTTCTCGATGTTCAAAAAGGTATTTTTATCGATGGTTTTGGCTTATCATTTAGCATTTTCCTAGTAGTTAATTCCTAGTAGTTGGGTTTTTCCAAGAAGTAAGTAAAACAGATTTTTACAACGACAACGCGCGTTATACCTGCCCCTGGTATTGCCGGCGTACATATAGTTTTAATTTCATTATTTTATAATAATAAAATATCTTTATTTACAACAAATATGTACAAAATACAATCTATATATAGAAAATTTCCTCAAGCCTGCCGCTGCTTCCGATTAACAGCAAGGTTCCCAGAAGGCTGGCAGCGTTTCCTCTTTGGATAGCCAAGCTGACGCGTTGGCGGAAAAAGCTCCCCGCCCGCTGGTCTCCAGAGGTTTCGATCAATTTTATTTTATGTCTAACATACAAACGTGTTGTCACCCCATCAGTCACATCACATGTATGATCATACTAATGTCTCTTAACAAATGTACCGCAAAAAACTATCTTTCAGACACAGACATGCTAGTTAAGATATCAAACTGCTCAACCGAATAATAAATGGCTAAAAATGCTTACAAAAAAATATTATTAATAGCTAAGTAGCCAATAGCTTGTAATGCATATTATGGGAGATGAATGAATAAATAGATATAATAAGTTGTATTAACGGCTTATGAGAGTCCATTTTTGGATTGACGGAATATTCCGTCCGTTAAATGTAGTTTAATGAAAGAAGGCTGTATTTTACAAGCTTTTATGTATGTTACAGTATTACCCAACTGATATGGCGCATCGTGAATCTTCGTCCGCACAGAAAAGAAAGTATGGCCATTTAATCTGTGGTATGGCCCCGAAGATTAACGAAAGAATGCTTAAAACTTACAATCAAGCTTAGATCACTACTATAAGGTTCATTATACACTGCAGCTGTTAGTTCCGTCTCACTCGCAAGGCACGCCCCTCCGCACGGCGCGCACTAACATGGCGGCAGATGCCGACCAATAGCGTTTCCCGCGCTTCGAAAATGTATCTTCTGCGCAGGTACATCGGTAAGCCATATTAGTTGGGTACTACTGTAACTATGTTTGTTCGGGTGGAATCTTGCAAGTCGAATTTCACCCACTACCAGTGGTTACATTGACTTGATATTTATATATAAATTAGTATATTGGAAGACAATACAAGTACAGTCAACAAGCTTGTAATCAAAATGGACATAAAAATAGAAGGGCTGGAATAGTGAATTTGTGCCTTATTAGGGCCTATATTGAATAAACAATTTTGAATTATATATGTAACCCTCGGCCTCGAATAACCTGTGGTATGGAAAAGGACTTTATATCTCAGGAACGTGGTGGATTGAGTTCTAATTATACCTAAATAGAAGCTTAGTAATACTTAACATGGCAACATTTTCAAAATTGAACCAGTCGAATGGCTTTATTAAAACAAACATAAATTCAATGCATTTCATCAATAATGAAACTTAACAAGAACCGCCAATTTTCGACGATAAATCAATCATATGGTTTAATGGCACACACGGCAAGAAAGAGTTGGTTGGAACGAGCGGGTTCTGTAGGTATTAAATTTATTATCGTTAAATTATTTCATCAAGTTTAAACGACCATCAATGAACTCATTGACATGATTTACTTCTTCAATTTGAACGTAAGTAAAACCGCAGCGCGTTAACTAGTGATAAGTCGAGTTGGTCACAACACTAGCTCGACTCTCGCATCAGCGTGTCCCGTCACTAAAGGACTATTAAGAGTTTGTTTGACAGATCGAAACAAGATGGTTTCCCGCGTTCATGGAAAAGTTGTATTATGTGTCTTTAATATTATTTTTAGGGCTTGTTTGATGTAAATAAGCTCAAACACTAGTTACTAATAAATTACCAAAAGTAACAAATATGTACCAGTCATTGAGCTATTATTACTACGTATAGAGAAGACACCACACATCACAACTATGTTCCGTTCAAGTGAGGCCATGTGGCCATACTAAAAATCACGGTGTTTGCGAGAAAAATATTTCTAAAAGCGTTCTGATAGCGCTACGTGTTTCTACTGTCTGCTTAGACGAGTAATTATTGTTTCAGCGCTAAAGAGAACTTTACTTGACTCTAAAAAAATGGGACATAACCTTGGCTTATGGTAGCTTCTCTATAGTAATAATAGCTCAATGGTACCAGTTAACTTTTGCTAGTTCCCATAGCTGTAACCACAACGTTTACCAAGTCATAACTTTGATTTGATAATGATCTGATAGAACGATAAGGTGAAAACATATATTTGAACTAACTAATATCTTCCGACATATGAGAGACCACTGGACATCCATTTATATTGAAATCAGACACTTGTTATCTACGTTATCTATTCTCCAATTTAATCAAAGAGAAGATTGTCGATGAAACTGGTAAAAATGAGGTTATAACCAATATATTTCATTAGCAAAGGTCCTTAACATAGCTAGGTTTAATTATCAAGTCATGGAACCCAAATAAAACCTGTTTATTCATAAACTAACGACTGTGAATAACCAATGGCCTATATTCATTATTTGGGGTCAAGCAATCAAGTTTTATATCAAACGCAATAAAAGAACGGTGGCTGAATACGCCACTGCATTGAGTATATGCACACGTATTCTAACACTAAACTGCAGGTCAAATGATCACTTTATCACACGGCTAGGAAGGATAGAAGCTTGAGCGAATAAGAAAGAAAAAAAAAGTATAGTCTATACCATTATAATAAAGCGGAAGAGTTTTTTGTTTGTTTGTTTAAACGGGCTAATCTCTAAAACTACCAGTTGGATTCGAAAAATTCTTTCACTAATAGGAAGCTACATTATCCCTATTATAGGCTACTTTTTAGCACGGGAACCTGGGTGAAACCGCGGGAGGCAGCTAGTTATACAATAAAAACTAAACAAAAACCGTGTGCGAGTCAGACACGCACATGGAGGGTTCCGTACAATATTAACTAACTCAACTTTGCTGTAAAAAAATAAACGTTTCTTGTATAGGGGCTCCTTTTAATTTTTAACTTTATTTCATTTGTTGTTAGAGCGGCAATAGAAATAGCTGTCTACCTGTTACAGTTAATGAGATACAGCCCACTGACAGACAGAAGGACGGACGACGGTCCCGTTGAGCTTTGGATATGGAACCCTAAAAAGAGGTTTTTGTTGATAAATTGTCCTCCATCTACAGCCTACATTATAGACAATATTCAAAGCTAGAAGATAGCACAGGGAGGTGGTATGGAGTTGGTATTACCCATCCTATTTATTTCTAAGGCGCCGATCCCACAGCCAGCGGTCATGAGTTCTGCACTGAAAAAAAATACCAATAACCTAAACAGAGCGACTTGCGAACTAAAACTTACCCGTAACAAAATCAATCAAGATTAATAACTAAATTATTTGGTTACATGTGATTAAAGTTTGTTTCCCGACGGCAAAAATGTCAAATTACATAACAAATTTTGTAGATCCTTTTTTTTTTCAGTGTGTTCTTAGTGCGTCCTCCTTGTCCGCCGCGGTAACTATGTCCAATGATCAAAATAGCCACATAGATTACAGTGAACGCGGAACGCAGAACTCTAGACCGCTCGCTGTGGGATCAGGGCCTTACAGTTCACCATCTTGAAGATTTATTCACTGCATACTTATCATAAAGACTGAAGAGAATATAAATTCGAGTCATGAATGTTAAAGTTTGAATTAGGAACATTTAGCATGCCTCAGATTCAGACGTCAAAACGTTATAATAGAATAAAACTAATGCCTAGACCGCGGCCTAGACTTCCAGTAGCTGTCACGTACGTTATTATATTACTTAAAGTCACAAAAAGTTATGTCTATGCTTAAGCTCGACAATGACATTAAAAAAAATAACTTCCGCGAATTCTGTGTACTTAAATTGACATTTTTTTTTTAAATAAAAACATTAATAAAATAACTTGTCAAATACTCGCTTTAAATTTTTTAGGTACACAAGAGGTATTAAAACGAATAGATTACATTATGCTTGATTATTGGCTACTTTTCATCGCGAAAAGGCGGCGTGGGAAAACCTGCGGCGGACAGCTAGGTTGACATAATTTCACAGATACATCGTGGTAAATACATGTAACTGAAAAAATCGTCATTTTCCAGCGTCCATTTTTAGCGATTCTATAATTGCAGAATACGTGTTGGTAACTTAAACCGGCCAGCTGCGAGTCGGACTCGCACACGAAAGGTTCCGTAAAGGCGTTATTTCTATGTCTCCCACTTTTTTTTTATTATTTAATATAGCGGCAATAGAAATACACATTCTGTGAAAATTACAACTGTCGACTTATTACGGTTCATGAACAGTCCACTGACGGGCTGACGAACGGACGGTCAAACGTGGCTTATGCCCACTTATGGTTTCAATAAACAAAAACGAATCGTTTTGCTTACCAATGGTAGGATTTTTTATTACCAAACTGGGCATATAGATCATTTCGTAAGCTAATTTTACCTTTGATAGCAACTTCCATATGGGAGGGTCTGCTATGCAAAGCTTTGTGGTCTTTGCTTCATTATAAAGATATAAGAGTCTTAATTTTTATAAATCTTAACCGATACCGGTCCGTAAATTATTGAAACCGGGCCTTAGTAATAGGGACTCGTTGGTATCTTTTGGGTACGGAACCCTCAGAAGCAAACATGGTATTTAATAACACAGCTCAAGGCAGTAATTCATCACTTGGCAAAAAACTGATATGTACCCATTTGTCAACAATTAATGTCAGATTCGAGGTCATGAAATGTATACCCAAATTACAGCAGTCTCAAGGTCATTACGTATCGATTTCGATTGTCACGTGAGTGTTCCTGCCCACCTGCGCGCGCGCATGTGCCGCGCTTCCGTTGTAGTCGAGGTGGGTGTAGGATAAGGTATGAATGAAGTAGCGTATTGATGAGCACATTTAATTGTTTTGATTTTCGAATTATTAATAATACCTACTGTGGGTATGGGCATAAAATAATAAAAACATGTAAACACACTCTGAAAATAATAATGCATATAAGTAATATTGGCCCTGATTCTCTTGTTCACAACTAAACTAATTTTAATCTCAATATGTCTCTTTCTAACAAAGAACATAAGAAAAGGATGTAAGAAATTTTGTCCTGTCAAATTAGTCCAATGCTTGTTTTCAATATTTTAGTCGCCATCTATCGCGGTTACGCCTAAATACACGCAAAATAAGACGGCAAATATTAATTTGACAACTTTATTAAAAAAAAAAAAAAAAAAAATTGACAACTTAAAATATGTTCTATCCTTTTTAATAATGTTCGTAAGAAAGAGATGAGATGTGACTAAAATTAGTTTAGTGCCATTTGCAACAGAATCGGCACCATTGAATGCTATGTATATCTATGAAGCTCATAAAGCTTTAGATACTACTACGATTGCATAAAAAACTAGTGAATATTTACCCTGTACCACCCTGTACCCACAGCACAATCGTGGTCGGCGCAATATGTTCGCTTCTTCCACGAACATAAATCTAAATAGATAACGCAAGTCCCTATAAAAACCAAGCGTGTCCGTTTTTTTTCACCAACCATAATATCACAAGAGCGCTTTAGTTATAACATGAAAATGAAGCGATCCTATTTGTCAGCTAAACACATCCCTCGCTACACATCTCTGGTGGACATGCAGCCGCATGCGAGTTCCCTACCCGCGCGAAACAGTTTCAAAAGAAGAGTATTGTTCTCCGTTTTGGCACAGCTTTTTGCACGCCAAGTACAAACACTCGCGTCATCTATATAGATTTATATTTGTGGATTCTTCCATTTGGCCCAATCCGTCATAAATCAGCATTCACTGCTTTCTTACTCATATTATCTGTCTCACAAACCATTCATCTCTTTTTCGATATTTCTCTTCCCGTTTTTCACTTTAAGAGGAAAGGATGGCTGCGAGAAATTTGAAAAATAGGTATTTAACAAATCTATTGCTGTCGCGCTGTTGCTGGGATATAAATGTATGAGGGACGATAGAGATAACTGTAGCTTGGATCGCTTTTACCTATTTAAAATAGACGAAATCGCTATTTCGTAATCCCCAGTTTTCTCTTCCAATACTGGATCGACTTATATTTTTTTTTCAAGAATAGTAATAAGAAGGGCTTTGGTTATGTCTGTCGGCTTTCCTTTTATTTTTTATATTCGTCAAATTTGTTTTCTGTACGTCTGATAAGGGCAGTAAAAATGGTAAGTTTTTGTGATTTTAGAAGATTTTTAGATTTATTAATAATTAATTAATAGAAAAAACAAAACCGAGGGACATTCAGTGGCACCTACAGATTGCATGGTAAAATAATCATTGCTCTAGTGTCATTATCCAGAGAGGAAACTGAGGATTACGTTTGTATGGAACAAACGCCACCAGCGTTTCCTCTTAACATTCATAACTCATACTCATCAGCTCTCCTAATATATGTCAAATGAATGAGGCTTATAAATGGTCGATCACCGTATATATTGTTTACAAATGCAAATAATATGTATCTGGATAGTTCATCTGCCTAATCAACATACCCGACTTAATTAGGTAGGTATATTTCTATAATTATACATCTTTGATTGGAAACTACTGATTATCTTATATATTATACTATGCTATAACTGTTTGGTCTTATTTATAGAAATGATAAGATGGGAGATTGTTTATAATTATTCTTGAATTTATGAATCACGGCAATTCACAAAGAAGTAATTCAAAAGCTATTTTAAATGTATTTAAAATATAATCATTTATAAATAATAATTAGTTAAAAAAAAAAGTAGGTACCTATATCAGTAGTATACATATAATAATTTTCCTTGACGACGTAACTACACCGCCATTTTAAACGATCCTCTTTTATGAAACAATACGGCACGGCTTCCTTTACGAGTATCGATATCACAGGACAAGGGTAACTCGATACTCGATATGGCTCGATATCGAGACGCGGATATTGCATTTTTTTTTTCGAGGATATCGTGTCTGATTCATTGTTTAATTACATCAAGTGTCTTTTGGCCGATGGGAAATGAGTTTTCTTTGAAATTGGTAAGACAAATTTTTGGTGTTTTGCGTAAAGATAAGCTTATTTATTGCTATAAATGTACCCCTAGATAGAACGAAACCACTTAAAATAAACAAAAACAGATGAAACATTAAATACTATTAAATTAGGAAGGCGGGTAAAACGGGAGGGCGAAAGTTAGTAGATACTAACAAATAAATAAATTTTAATATCGGTTAATATAAATATACCGGATACCTACCTACTAAAGTGATACAAACGAATTAAAAATAACCTTAATTTGCAATGTCTATATTTCTGTTATATCACATTAAAAAGCCAATAAACAACAGTTTTGTTCAGCTCCAAGAATTAAATAATGTTAAAAATATTATAGGTAAAAAAAATCCGTATATTTTATTCGTATAAATTAATTGAATTCAAATTGAAACAGCTCTTTGCTCAGTCATGTTCAAGATATAAAACGCGCGAAGTCTAGACTAATTTCACCATAAATCATTCACGACGATAAATAAATTGATTAATATGGAGTTTTAACGTAATTAAAATCAAAGAAACGCGTAATAGTTCTTAATTGAATGCTTTTAAGTAGAAAATAGTGTCGTAATAAAAAATAAAAACTTCGATAAAAATATCCTAACCACCGAAGAATAACAGAACGGAGACGGCGCCGCCCGGTATTTTTTTATATATTTTTAATATAAACACGTCTCTACAATCGAAAACCTGTCGAGGAGGTAAAAAACAAATTGGCCTACATATTGCGAACACAAATAAGAGGAATTTTACACAGTTCGCCATAGCTAAGAACTGGTAAAAACCGTTAAATGCTATTGTACGGGTGATTTCAAACGAACTAGTACTACTAGAAATTGACACTGCTTAATCGACTCTCGATTATATGTTTTCAATTAAATGTATTTAAATGATCATGTTTATTCATAAAATATCCATTTTAAATTGGATAACGAGATTACTATTTCAATTAATTAATTCGATTTCACCGAACATGTACCTACTTGCTAAAACGTATTTATAAGTAAAACAGACCACACACAGATTTTTAGCATTCTATTTGAACGACCAACAACTTGAACATTTATTATCATAAACAAGATTTGTACATTATTTTACTATCAAGCCATTGCAAAACAAGCCGTAATAAAAATATAAAATTTTATGAAATGAAAAATAAATAGTATATTGTATAAATAAACCGAACTACCATTCAGGTGCGTTGGAAATAATGACCAATTTAATTTGTTATTGCAGGTGTCTCGTGCAAACTCGTCTGCATCTTGGATAAGTTGTTTTAGAGTAGAAAAGATGGACAAATATTCTACCTCATAAGGTTTTACGGGCACTTACACAGGTCAAGACCTACAATAAGGAAATAACATTTTTATATCAAGCATATTTCACATAAATGTATTTTAAATGCATTTTATTTATTTTACTCAAATAACAGTATAATAGCAGTAACCATATAGCACTAGACTATTCACACATTTAAAAACGACAACCGCTTTATTGCGAGCAATAAAAATTCCAGTTATACCGCTAACCATAAATTCTAGGAAAAATAATATTGCTCGTTGCGTCAAAAGAATATCGATATCATTATCGCAACACTAGTCACGTATCACTTGTCGCGGTACCCGATGACAGGTCATGTACTTACGCGTCCTTCGTACACGAGCAGATTTTTAAATTTGGAACTTAATTCTATATAAAACTCGGTTAATGTAATCGAATGAATAAACTTATCCTTCATTTTGAAATCGACGTCGATCCATCCATGAACAGATTAAAATCGGGGAACTATTTAAATTAATAGTCGATTCCGTTGTCTTTAAACGATTTATGAATAAAGATTATAAACTATTATAAAATGTTTTGGAACGTTTACCAAAATCGATACTCCAATCGATTAGTCGATACAATTAGTCGGTATTGAGTGATCGTTTTATCCGATGGTTGGCGCTCATCGTGTCCCAGTTTATGACAATAGTATGCTTTCTCGATGCTTGTTCTATGATATCGTGACTGCCGTTATCGGATTTATCGGTATCGTTTACAAATATTTCGACATCGCGATAACGATCTTGTATTGCTATATCTCAGTTTTGAACGTTAACCGGCTGGAGTGCTCGATGGTGATTGTAAACAACCTACCTTCTAATTAATTTGTAGGTACCTGTAATTTAAAATTTCTCTTATTCGTAGAAAGCGAATGTAAAGCGGTGGTTTTAAAAACAAAGACTCAAATAACATTAAATTTACTCGGCCATTGATATATAAACAGAAATGTGTTCTTGCCTAAAATTTAAATTGTTGTTTCCCACGGTTTTCTGAAAATAGATAAAATTAAACACCGTTAGTAATACTAATTTTAAACATCATACCTAATAAAAGCCACACAATACTAAAATAGTGATGCTCAATCCTCTATTAGTCGATCCCTTTTACGGCTATTGTTATCGCATTTGTCATTCTATTTTGAACTCCATACTAACAGAAATAAAGACTTCAAAGTTAAATAATATCGTGGGTAGGTAGTATTAGAATGGGTTTAGTAACTATTTCGCAACACTCATGTCGCCGATCTGGTTTTGATTGTGTTATACTCAATGATATTATAATAAAAAGAGGGTTATACTGAACAAACATTCAAGGTCCTAGATGTTATCGCCGTTAGAATTTTATTTGTTTATATAACATCTTTTTGGGAATTCATGAGTTTCTGCTATTTTATTAGCGAAGCACCTCCGTCAAAAGATATGATCGATATTTAAAATTTGTTTTTTTTTTATTTGACGAGGACGATCGAAGCCGAAGAAACAACTTCTTCTTTTTTCAAATCTTAAGAACATTTAACTTTAAATTTCGAATGTCCAACCAAAACAAGAGAACCATTGTTCAAGAAATTAATGTTTACATTAGTATTTCATTGGTAACTTTAAGTACCGTTCCATACCAATATAGGTAAGTAACTAATAACAAGAAGTAAGTCAATTTCAATGTCCCCAGTCATTCCCATCACTCGCCATTCGAGTAATGCTGTTATTATTCACCATGTATGGTGGACAGGGCCTCATTTGTATTGTATACCTTTTTCGTAGGTAATTACTTAGCTTACTTGGCCGCTTGTGACTCACTGAGATAAAAAGTTAAGGATTCGATTTGAATGGCATAATATTTAAGTGGTTTACTAATACATAGAGTTTTAGTTATTTCGGCGGTTCGTCATTTGACTGAAGCTCCAAACTCCCGTTCAACCCGCTGTCAAGTTGGTGACGAGTAGCTGCTAGCTAGATAGTCTGCTTTAAAAATTGGACGCTCTTGGCTTGACTCTCATCCAAAAATCTGTCATAATCATATCTTTCAGTTTCCAAATCCCCCAATTCTTGACGATTTTAAACTACCTGCCTCTACTTTGCAAAGATAAATTTGTGTAACATACATAATCCTTTTAATATTGGTATTATTTAACGTGCCTCTTAACTAAAAACAAATGAAAAGGCGGTTATGCAAAATCAAAGTACACATGTTTTTAAAAGATTATTTAAATGAATAACAAACACGTCATATTTGGACATTTTGCGGTAATGCTTTACATAACCGTTTACGTTACTTCAAGGTATTTATTTAATGTCTCCAATACGTGGGTACAGTAAGTCATCAGGGTAAAGCATGAGGCTTCCACCACTGCAAACTCAGATTGCTTGTACACACGGCTACACATCTAGCTATACATTTCCAGTATTAGCTGATCTCGCAATGTAAAGGATTTCCGTACAATGAGAAGTCAGCTTATACTGGAAATATATAACTTGATATGTAGCCGTGTATAATCTACATTAGAGATGCCGCAAATAGAATTTTTGGCGAATAGTCGGTAAACGATTAATCGGTATTCCCTATGGTGAATAGTCGGTAAACGATTAATCGGTATTCCCTATCATGGCGAATAATGGCGGCTAGCCACGGTATCTCAACTCTCCAGATCACACAAGGCTTTTTGCAGGCGACGATGCACTCGCAGAATCTTTGCTGTTACAGATGTCCATACGACAGGGACAGTTCTGCATCAGTGCTGACCCGTTTGACTGATCACCGACAAAATTTCAGTCATAGGGTAGTGTGTTTAACGTCTAAATTACTGTAGCAAATATAATTGTAATGGTTATTACAGGATGACTAAGATTTAGTTGAAGACAGTCTTTTCAGTTGAATAATGGTTTATTTCTCACAAACCATCAGTATGCAGAAGACAAACTCAAAAGTTTTGTACAATTTACTTTAGCACTCGCACTTCTGTTTTACGTTTGCGTATGTTTGTTTGTCCCTCTATTTGTTTATCGGCGCAAGTTATAACATGCGAGAGAATTCAAATTTTGAGCATCATATTATCCTTATCTATCGGAATATTCATCACCTCTAAAGAACATTGGCCAAAGAATTTGGCGCAGTGTCCCATAAACCATAATGTACCGTGGCGTTATGTTTTTTTCCTTAATTGTTGCGTTAAACCACCATATTTATTTAGAAAACAGGACAGCATCAGTATCCAGTAGAATAGAAGTTCCAATAATTGCAGAGGAAATCTTTTTATTATCCAAAGTGTTATTAAAACGCTTCTTCCTCTCAAGTATCGCTTTTAGTTCATCCCTTGTTCCAATGACTTGCTTGCTTGTTTGTTAGTCCGTCCTCATGTTTACACTATTGCGAATCCTGTGTTCAGGTACTGGTGAAGACCTACGTGTATTTAGCAACGCATTGAGTTTCGCATTTACTTGCTTTTGTAGGTAAAAGTTGTTTGTCGGTTTTGTTTGAATGCTTCAGTGGAATTGTAAAGGCTGCAGATGGAAATTTACTTAAAAGTCTTTGCTGTAACTCCAAATAAGGGGTCCGAAGAATAGGAATATTCTGCAAATTTCCAAAGTGCGTGCATGACGTCACTTTATGGCAGAATTATGTAGATACGTATCCGCAATGCAAGATAAAATAGGACCCATTTTAAGTAGATAGAACAACTTTTAAATGTCAATTCCATCGAAATATCAATAAACATCTGACGATGCGCAGGCGCATGCATCGGAAAAAAGGCAAACACGCATGATGCACCATAACGAGCGTTGTGTTTACCCTCCGCGGATACATTTAGCACGTCCTTACAATGTTATCGTTAAGCTCGTAAGGGCTCTGTACACATTGTGACGTGTGCGGTTGAGATCGCTTTATCAATCATTGAAACGGATGAGAAAATATGACTGAGAATAACTTTGATGTGTTGTAGAATTTATCTAAAGGGAATAAAGATAAAGAGATACCAAAGAAAATTATTTGAAACTTGAGTTATCCTGAAAACTTGAATATTTAATAAATAGTATTGAAAAGACCCATAAGTATTTCGAAGAATGATGATAAATAATTTACTAAAAAAAACAACAGGTCACGAAAGTTCTAGCTCCTTGTAATTTTTTTTTTAAGAATTTTCGCATCATCTTACGGGAAACATTATTACAATATTGCTGCAACTCACAAATTATTAAATGACTTTTTTGATAAATCGATCGACCTAATCGTTTCTGCTCAGCTTGATCTACATTTTTCATATAACCCCATGACAAGGTCACATCGTTCAATCATCGGCGAGTCAACCACG
This sequence comes from Polyploca ridens, assembly GCA_951394255.1. Taxonomy (NCBI): domain Eukaryota; kingdom Metazoa; phylum Arthropoda; class Insecta; order Lepidoptera; family Drepanidae; genus Polyploca; species Polyploca ridens. The sequence continues at coordinate 17,680,493 of OX596247.1, read as the reverse complement.
CGGGGTAACCTTGCGCAGCGTGCAATGGTCACGAGCGCGGGCGCAGTGAAATGAACTTTCCTCGCACTGCACCTGCACTTTGACACGAAGCTGCGCTGGGCAGGTGTTGGGGAAACTGGAGTAAAGAATCTTGGATTCCCGTTGGTTCTCGCGAGAGACGCATGTCCTATAATAACAATTGATGTAATTGTTATTTTTTTAACCGTGATCCAAAAGATTAAAGCTTACCCTTTTATCATATAGAGATCGGTTTAGGATTCCATCAAGAAGGTAGTTTCACGTCGCCTAAATTTAAGAAATTGACTTTGGAACAATTAAGAGTTTATTGACACATTTAGGAATAAATATCATCATAATCCGCCTTTCTTAGTTCACTGCAGTACATGAACCTCTTCCAAAGCGTAGGTACCCGTCATTTCGGTTCTTTGTCATCCAAGATCAGCAATGGATACTGCCCCTTAAATAAATGTAACACTTTTAAGCAGACTAGATAAATGGGAATTTCCCAAAACATATAAATTATGAAGACGACCATCAGCATTAAATTAAATTTCAATTAACTGAGGAAATCTGACAAAGACGAATTGTATTTAAAATTAATATTAGCCATTTCTCACCTTTATTTGGTATTCGAGTTTGAGGTCAAATCCAACAAAAAACTATATAAATTACAGCCTTGTTTGTCTGTTTGGTTGTCCTTCGCAACAAACGTCTTACGTATCAAATCTATTTATCATAGCAGACTTCATTGTTCGAGTTACTATCAGATTTAAATAAAAAAGACTCATTCAAGCAATCAATTTCTTCAAAGAATTCTGGTCGGTCCGCCATCTTCAAAAAGCTCAAAATCTCATGTTAATAATGTGTCACCAAGGACTATATAGAAATGTGTTTTCGGAATCTGGCTGCACGAGACCTTGTCTATACTCACCACCATATCATTACTTTACCACCGTGGTGGTATATTTTGTGGTCACAAGCAAAGTATTAAAAAAAAAAAAAACTGAAACCGAAAGCAAGAGCTACATTTTATTTAAATCATCGGGGTCAACGGTAAACCTAACAAATTAGGTAAATGACTATAAATTCTTTTTCGCATGTTTAATGAATATTCATGAGGCGAAATAAGGTTATTATACCATTGATGTAGCCGGAACTGACCGCAGCAAGTCAATGCAAGGTTAAAACACTTATTATTTACAACTTTTTGCCGAATTATGTACGGAAAGAGCGATTAAAAATAAACCAAGTGCAGTAGCCGTAGATTCAGATTCCGGGTTTACAGAAACAGAAAAAGTTAATGGCCATATCCTTATTAAGGCAGACATTTTTCAAAAAACAGGCCTTATGGAACGCTATCATCATTAAAGGAGATCCAAGAATGGTTTGAGATGGCAGAGTTCAGATGTGGAATAGAAGATGATTACCTAAGTAACTAAACGTGTTGCTCTGTCTCACTACTAAGAAATGTTGAGTATCGCTAAGCATCCGTTGCAATAGTCTCCTAAGCTTTCTCCTCAAAATAATGTCTACGGGGAGAAAAAGCAGTTGGGAAAGTTACTCATGTCCAGTATCCTCGCAAGCGAATCCTACCACAAATAGAGTCTCAAAATACAAAATCCTGTCAGCAACAGTTACTCTTAGAATATTGCTAGTTCCCTAGGTCATGGACAACAGAGCAAAGTACTAAGTACCAGTTAAAATTCCACAAATAATTACACTACCGGTCCTCGGTATCTGAGGTGTCAGCCATCGCGTGTGGAACCCACGGCTGATTACGTGAGCCGATAGACACCGGCCATCGGTAATGTTTTGCAAGGTTGGTAATATAACGGTTGACGCAGTGTTGACAACATGAGAATACCTGATAAGTTATGATGTAACTGTGTTTGAAAGGGAGAAATTGTGATATTGTATATTTTTGCTTGCGATTAGTTTTTTAATTACAAAGGCGTTTAACCACATTCTCACAGTAGTATTTGAAGATGTTATACTGACGATAGGACTGGCCGTGGAAATTATTCTGCAGACAATTGCTAAAGTTTTAGTAGAAACCACTAAATTCTTTGGCTTAATTTAGTAAATCAATGCGGATGTACAAGCGGATACTATATTAAACTAACAAGTTATTAAATTAATAAAAACACCAAGCGATAACAACTTTCATCTAAAAAATGCAATATTAATTACACTTTCCTTAACGATAGACATTTGTCGTCCATGAGCTCAACACTAATTAAAGAACGTAACGGTTGCCGTCTATCGACACTTATCCTGTTCGATAGGGTATCTTTACGCCCATCGCGACCTCTAGTATCGACCTCGATAATTTGTATCGATAAAACGCTACCTTATTTCAACGCTTTGATTCAACTTAATTAAGCTTTGAGTAGTATTGTTTTAGTTAGACTAAAGATAAAAACCTTATTCGTGTTTTCTGAGGGCAGCACCGGAGGCTGAAGAGATTTTATTACATTGAAGAAAGATAGAGAAAAGTAATATCATTAGATGAAGACCAAGTTTCATTTATAGGACTGCGTTTTTGCTCCAGCTTGAAACTTTCAGCCTTCATAAAAGAACGAATTAAGACCGTGTTTGGCTTTGAGGCATGACTCCTGCAGACCCTAACTTTATACCATGAGAGCATGAATCAAATGAAATTACTAAGGATCAACTTTTTGTATCTTATTCAGACAAAAAACTTTACTCCTCTAAACACCATTTTCCAACAGTATTGGAGACCGAGAGCACCAGCCGTATAATTCAACAGAGTGCAGCTAAAAAGGGCGCTTGCTATATAAAGCCGGACCGGACGCCAACCGCCCGCTATATATGTCGTGATGCGCCCGCGCAGCGCGCATCTAACGGCGCGACGTGACCTTCTATTAATTACCGTTTACTCCTGTATCGGGACTCGGTATTTCTTCCATTAGTTCATGGTTGGATGAAATAATCTTCGTAAACCATAGCAAAATTCAAGAAAGGCTTGAGAACGGAGCCGACAAACTCTGTGGGAAAACTTCTCAAAACAGGTGGACTACCGACTACCGAAAGAACTGCCTTGAGGCATTCTTTCTGTCATGGAAATCAGGACAGGATGGTGTAAAGAAAATCTTAAGATGAATGCGATGATTATAAATTATCTCCTCTTCCTTTTGCCACACCTCTCGGTCGAAAAGCAATTCCTCTAAAAAGTTGTTTCTGGTTTTTGCATCAGCATAATCTCTAGATCTCATGACACAGAATACTATGCCAGTCCTTCAAGGCATACTATCCCGTTAAGTCTATCTTTAAATCTGTAAAAACAAGAACTAAAGAGACTACCATGTTACATTCGACCATGTATGCATTTGGAAAATAAACAGAGATGGCGTTTAGTTACCTGAGGAAAATAATATCTATAGGTCGAGACCATGGGACCGTGGGGGTCCGAAGCTCGCCGTTTTGCTCGCACCTTGTCATCAAAATTGATCGAGACCTCCGGAGACCAGCGGGCGGGGAGCTTTTTCCGCCAACGCGTCAGCTTGGCTATCCAAAGAGGAAACGCTGCCAGCCTTCTGGGAACCCTGCCGTTAATCGGAAGCAGCGGCAGACTTGAGGAAATTTTCTATATATAGATTGTATTTTGTACATATTTGTTGTAAATAAAGGGTAGGTTAAAAATTTAAAATTCAACAATACAATAGTCTCTGGATTAAAAAACGTAAAAATCACCAATCTTAGCCTCATTATATATATTACTATTCTAATAAACACTATTTTCAAAGCAGAAAGTCCAGTAAATGAGCTAACTGACCAACATAACTGAGACGAAATCTTCAGCGTTCATCACACGCTATATCGACCATAGAGCAAATAGAGCTCAAAGAAACTGCACACAGCATCGCACGCCACACTTACAGTAGTTTATGGAGCGTTATTGAATTTAATGAGCTTTTTATAATTAACGTTATAAATAATATTAAAATTAAACGCGCTATTTAACGTTTGGCGCTGGTGCTTGGGGTTAATTGAAGTTTTGTTAAAAGGATTTTGGACATTAAAATAATTGGTGTTACAGAAAAGTATTAATAAAACTAGTGGTTTTTGTAATAAATTCTACTTATCAATAAGAAAGTTGGTGTGTACATTTGTATGGATGTTTGTAAATCAAAAATGCTCTAATGGTTAAACCGATTTCGATAAAATTTGGCAGAATAAACTATAGGACTCGTTATTATGGAAAATTATTATATTCTTATCGCCTAGCTTATAAGAAATACTTCAGTAAATATTACTAGCGATCTGGAACTTCAAAATGCTCGTTTTCTGAGTGGATGATGGAACATCACTAATTATTACAGAGACAATTACAGCCGTCTCTATAACTTAAACCAACCATTACAAACCGCTTCCAATTCCTTCACTAACACTTGATGCTAATTAAACGCAACCAGTTAATTTTATTGTGATCGTAAACGCTGTTTACGTTGCCATGGTAACAATGGCGGTGGTCAACAATTAGGTGCAGTTAATACGGTAATGTTCCGATTGAATTAATTCCACTTCCACAATAACATGTATCGGCACCGTTTCATTGGCTGAACGTTACTGGAATACAATTAGCACGAACTGGTGCAGGACGATATGATCGTATATATCTTAGCTGTTTCTGATGTTCAAATTTTTGATACAAAAAATAATTTAGAAACAGATAAGTATAGCGCGGTTTTTGGTTTCTAAAGAGACAGCGAAGTAAATGATAATAAAGACCTACTAACCTTTAAAAAAAGAAGAACAGTCTTTCAGAATAATATCGAAAAAACTGTTAAAACAGACATTAATTCACACCAACCATATACCGGATCGGAAATACAGTTCGGAATCATCATTCAACACAAAATGTTTGACAAAAACAAGTCGCGAATCCTCCGCGTTGAGAGACAGTTAACTTAAAATTAAACACGGTGTTATTTTGATGTGTTGATACAAACCAGTCCAACACGTGTGCATGTTGAGTCGTGAGCAGGCGGCCTTATCGCCGTGCCATATGGCTCTATTCGCAATAAACAGCTATTCCCCGAAACCAGTCCACGGTGGATTACTGAGAAGGATCGTAAAAAAACCAGATCAACTGTGGCGGACTATTTAACGAAAGTTTTGCTTGATTGCTTGAAATTTGAATATTGGATTCATACAACAATAATAAGGCACCCAAGCGATGAGTCTCCATTTCTTTGATCTCCTAGGTATCTACGGAATAGGTGTTATAGCTAGAATCAGTAAACCTTTTTTGCAAAAAGGTTTTGTGTGGCACATAGGCCAAACCATAGTAAGAATATTTTTTCCTGCACTCTTTTATACATAAACAATAACTGATGTCACTATGCCACTAAATTCCTTTACATCAAATCTACTATTATCATATTTTATGAATAGACGTCTGTCAGAACCGTTACAATCTGAATATCTCACCGAAACTAGTTAAATGATTCTAATAATGCTTAATGATAGCCATAAACATTTTCTCATTCTAGATCTATTCACAAACCCGCTATAAAACAGTCTAGATGTTAAACAAGTAATAGCCGATATAGCACAGACGTAGAAGTAAAACAAAACTGCCAGACACCGTCTGAACGCACTAAAGTATTGATTTTGTCTGCTAAACTTAGTTCGAGAATATACTGCACCGAGACTGTTCTATAGGCGGGTGTTGTTTGCTTTATTTAGGGATATTGAGCATGTTAGGTTTATTAAATTCGCAGATATGATGACTGAAGGACCTAGTAATATTTTGACACGCTCATTTAGATAAAAAATTTAATATGACGACTTTTATCTTCGTATCGATTAAAAATAAATTATATCAACATTTTCTTGATTAGATAAATACGTAGAGCACAATTTAACGTCATACGGGTATCAATTATAGCGAACACAAGTATAATTTTCTAGATTGAATCGCAAGTTTTTATTGCAGTTCGCGCAACTGATTCAGCCTCGGCCTGAATATCATCGTATAATTAGTTAATGTTTAATTTATCTATCTCGCCAAGACAAATATGTGTTTTAAAATAAAGACATTTGTAGCCTATTAATCTGTTTTATGCTTTATTTGGCTATATCCCTTTCAAAAATGGTAACCTATTGTTTGAGATATCATTATTATTGATTTTATTAAATAACGACTACCCTCAATGTCCCCTCATTCCTAACGATCATTATACTTGCCGTATTTCGCTGCATTCTTCAACTAGAATCATTCTAATCTAATAGAATTCAAATGTTTTACAAGCTTTTATTAACTTACAATGAATGTATAATGATGTATGTATGTTTGTTCGGGTGGAATATTGCAAGTCGAATTTCACCCCCTTCCAGTGGTCGGATTGACTTGATATTCGGTATACATAAATTATTGGAAGACAATGCAAGTACAGTCCACAAAAAGTACAGTCAGTCAGCAAAAAAGCTTGTATTAAAAATGTTTTTTTTTTTTACAAAATCTTTATTTTTCTTTTTTAATCTAAAATTGTATGTGTTGTATTTACATATTATTTCTTAGTTGGAGCTACTAGTCTCCGGTTATTTTTAGCTTTATTTCAATAATTTATAAGGTTAAAGTCCTCAAGTTAACTAGTGTTAAGGAACTCTGGTTCCAAGAAGAATAACATGATTTTCCCCTCATGTAACGACATCAGCACTAAAGTGTCATAAACCAGGCGATACGTGGAATGGAATCGGTTAACGACAGCATATAAAAACGATTCACAGTATTAAATTAAATATCAACAATGTATACGCAAAATTGTACCATTGGTTCCTCATACCTAATGGTTGTTAATATGAAAAAAGAAATACATAGCAGTTGGGTAATAAGACACCATCTGCAAAGTATCGGAAACTAATACGTAAGTAGCTGGAAGAAAAGGAAAAAGAACTTGTTTTGCTATGGCAGGATATTTGAGAAGGATTCGTATCTCAGAAAAGGTAGTTCGTTAGATTAAAAATCAAGGCAGTATATATCCCAGTTTTAAAACTGATCATTCATCGGTTTTTCCGTTCAATTTGATCACTCATGAGCTGGATAAGGTAACATGATATCATGTTACAATTTGACCGACATGCTTCTCAAATCTGCTGTGGAATTGATATTTTCCAATCAGTTCCAGCCAAATAATTATAAATTACCAAATAAACTCTTTGCACTTAGATTGGCCACACCAAATGATGCAATGGAATCAGTAACTCATATTGGCCTACAATAAACATGCAATATAAACAATAGTGCACATCTGTAATTCCTGACTCGACAAAAGCGCAATCTGGCATGTGTACACGATTTATTTCGGTAAACAGGTCGCCGGGGTCAACGGCCGGTGCGTCGCGACGTCTAATAATAAAGATGCGCACGCGCAGGTGCAGTGGGGGGAGGAGAGAGATGCGGACGGATAGATTGATGGCGTAGATGGAAATAGATCGCTTAAAAAAGGTAGGAAATGGCTTTGATGCGACGGACTTTTGATCGATTTTGTTTGCAGGGGAGGAAATTAAGACTGCGTAGGCGTTTGGAATTTTAATTACCTGGTAGGGGATTTTATACGTTAATATTTTTTCTGCCCTACATTAAGCTAATGTACCTATATGCCAACACCATAGAACAGGATATTTTGATTACTATGCTTAAAAAATCGTACATTGAAAAGCATGAGAATATAACTTAACCAGAATTTACTTCAATGTATTTTTAAATTACTTTACCATATTTTTAACCTTCAAGTTAACAGTAAAGACCAAGGTAAACCATATTTTTCGCTGTTAGATGGGAAGTTTAGATATCAGAAGTAAAAACTTGTCTAGTAGACACAGATAATAAAATGATAAATATCCTCGATAAATTACAAAATACCATTCACTATATATACATACTACACTAATATATATAATAAAGCAGAAGAGTTTTAGTTTGATTGTTTGTTCAATAAACGCGCTAATCTCTGGAACTAGCAGTCGGATACCAAAAAATCTTTCATGAATATAGGAGGCTACATTATCCCCAAGTGCTACAGGCCCAGGCTACTTTTTATCCCGGGAACGCAGGTAAAACTGCGGGGGTCAGCTAGTATTGGTATTGCAATAAAAAGCTTCACTGTCAGCTGTAGAATGCTATCGTTTATACATAGCTAGAGTTGCCAGGTCGCCAAACCTAATAGCCTGACAGACCAGCCAGTTTGGACGGACATTTGGGTAGAAAGCTTTACAAAGCAGGTATCCACGGTAGCTTGTGAGGTGGTTAGCTTCATATATCGATCGGAGGTGCCAAGCGGTAGTTATCAATGGCTCCAAATCTAACTGGCGGCACATCCCCTCGGGCGTACCTCAAGGCTCACTTCTGGGTCCTTTACTTTTATTTTCTTCATTAACGATATTGGTGATTGCTTTAAAAACTCAAAATACCTTCTATTTGCTGATGACATGAAGGTTCTCAAAACTATCGAATCGATTTCTGATATCTCAGCTTTACAAGAAGATTTGGACAGACTGACGGACTACTGCGTAAGTAATAAATTAGATCTCAATGTGTCCAAGTGTGCAGTAATAACTTTCTCGCGTAAAAAAAGTGTCCTCAATTCAGTTTACCATCTTAACAATCAAATTGTTCCTCGAGTAAGTTCTTTCAAAGACTTAGGTGTTACTCATGATAGTAAGATGCTCTTTGAAATGCATGTTGAACAAGTTGTTGCTAAGGCATCTAGAGCTTTAGGTTTTATTACCAGAAGAATTATTGCTCGAAAGAATTTCGATCTATTAAAACCATAAAAAATTTATACTGTGCATATGTTAGAAGCCATCTCGAGTATGCCAGCCAAATTTGGAACCCTCAATACTTAATTTATAGAGATCGTATAGAAGCAATTCAAAAACGATTCTTACGTTATATTTCCTTCAAAAGTAACTTACAAGAAGATAACTATGAATCTCGATGTCGTAGGTTTCATATCCTACCCTTACATTATCGACGTAACGTAGCTGATATACTCTTACTCTCACGAATAGTCCGAGGCGATATCAACTGTCCTGCTATTCTAAGTAAGTTTTCACTGTCTGTTCCAAATCAGTCCCGACGTAAGTGGCCTCTCTTGTGTGCTCCCAAAGTCTCCACTAAGTATTGTCAAAATTCTTATGTAGTCAGAGTGTGCAATTTTTACAATAGCTTAGATGTGAAGACTGACATTGACATATTTAACGATAGTTTAACTAATATTAAGAATTCGTTTTCAAGGTTGTTTTTTCATCCTAAATAACTGTGTTTTTTAAAAGTGTTAACATTATATTCGCTCCTAAGTATAAATTTTATTTTTTCTTAATTCTTAGTTCTTGTGAATTTAGATTTTTAGTTTTGTTTGTTAAAATGCTCTTTGTTTTTTGAATTACCTACTCTTACTCGGCAATCCCTTAGCAAGATCTTCATTATTCTAAATTTATCTATATATTTGTTATGAAGAAACTTTTAATTGGCTTATGTTAAACTATGTGTATTATTATTGTAAAAATAGCTGTGAGTTTCTCTTAAAAATGTTAAAATAAAATAAAAAAATAAATAAAATAAAATAGAAAGGCCGGACACCCTACATTATTGAGGATTTTGTCTCAGTATTAGCAGGTACGACAAAAAAAATGTAAAATCAAGCTCGGCGCTCGCTCGTTTACGAAATGTAAAAAGCCTAATAAAAGCCGGACACCGTTCATTTTGGCCGGACACGCAATCAAAAAGCCTACCTATGTCCGGCTTTATCCGGACGCCTGGCAACGCTATACATAGCAGAAGCAGATAAAAACATTTGAAATTACGAATTATATATTTCTAATGCGTGATTATGTAGCTATGCATGACGACAGCATGGATTCTATGCCATAGACCAGTGTTTTTCAATCTGTGGGTCGTGACCCCTAGGGGGGGTCACGAAACCTTAGTCAGGGGGTCGCCGGCAGAAGGAAAAAGGCAAGGTAGACTTCGCGCAAGCGGGCGTCCAACTTACTTCTTACCTAGTTGCAAATCTCTCGCGGCTTCTTGCAGACTAATAAGTAATTGTATCAAAATAAAGAAAATCATATCGTAGTCTTTTAATCTATAAATTCTTTGTCTGTCTGACAAGGGGGTCGCCTGAATTTTTGTTAGCGAGAATATGTCCGAATTCTTTTTAACATCCTTGGACAACAGGAAGTGTGTCTGGAAATAGATAATACATAGCTAAATAGCAAAAAAAAAACGTTTCGTAACTACATATATCACTATACCTACATAATTTAAAAAAAAGTATTTTCGTGGACTGTAAACTGGTGAAAAAATATACAGAGCTCCATAACGAATTAAAATGATATAATTATAAATATCAGTACTTACCGTTATTTACTTTTTTTTCTTTTTTAACTCATACGTACCTAAATATGGCAAATACTGTAAACATCTGTCATTAGTGTCACGCATATCAATAACATAATTTAATAACAGTTATTATCTGTTAAGATATGATATTTTTCTGATAACTATTGCGATATTCATTTTTCCTTTTTGTTTCATGAGGTCTGTTTTTGGCAACTATCTCATGGCAAGCTTTTATTTAAGAGGACTCAATTCGTCATACTTTTCATACAAAACCCCAGTACTTATTATGGCGTTGTTAAACATTTTTCGTTAGATATTTTGAACAAATTAGTATCTTGTGTACTATATCTAGCCTTGTATCTTGGCGTAATTTAAAAAAAGTGTGAAACAAATTCAGTCAAAGCCTCCGAAAAACAGCGTTTTTGCCTGAACTTTGGCCATATCTAATGTACCTATAAATTGTAAAAGTAAAGAAAACACTAAGATACCAGGCTTGCAAATGTATTGGAGATTCTAAATAACCAACTTTTTTTTCACAAACTTGTAAGATTTTTTCTCAAGAAGTATACTCCTGGAACAAGTTTTATGAATGCGAAATCATGAATGACGATCTAGCGAAGCGGCCGCGAGTGATCAGCGGAATTTACCGACTGATAACCGACGGCTCTGATGCTATCTCTCTTTATTCGCAGTCAAACATTACGTTGGATGAAACAACAAGCTTTTAGACTATGCTCGCGTTGAAGTTGCGCCGGCCACAGAGGGCCGCCTTAACTTGCAATGTATGTAACTATGTTTGTTCGGGTGGAATTTTGTAAATTGAATTTCACCCACTTCCAGTGGTCGGATAGACTTGGTATTTGGTATACATTAGTATATTGGAAGACAATGCAAGTAAAGTCACCAAAAAGTACGGTCGCCAAAAATTTTTTTTTATTAAAAATGATTTTTTTACGGCACATGGAGCCTTTATTACTACGTATAGAGAAGACGCTACGCATTACAACTATGTTCCGTTCAAGTGAAGCCACACTTGTTGTAGAACGATGAACGAAACGCGTAAGCACCGTGAAAATCACGGTGTTTGCGAGAAAAATACTGCTAAAAGCGTTCTGATAGCGCTACGTGTTTCTACTGTCTGCTTAGACGACTAATTTATTGTTTGTAAATGATAGTAATGGCTGAATCCCATGTCTGTTGTAGGTTCTGTACAAATATAAGCCGGGTAATTAAAACAATATTGATGCATTCCCGATTGTAAACCGGTAGATGTAAATTTAAATGGGCCGGGTTTGAGCCAAGTGACATTTTCAAAACGAGGTAAAATCATCATATTTTTTTTATGAATCGATTTACTGGAATAGTAAACTTTCTGGGAAACAGTTTTTTTTTTTTGCGATGAAATCAGACTATATAAATTTATTTTGAGCTCTTTCAATTTCTTTACCTACTGATTATTTATTTAATAATTTAACGGTAATATATTGGTAAGTTTATTGAAAAAATGCGGTAGTTCAACGCCCACGCACAACGGCTTTCCATTTGGCGATTTCGAATTTTAAAAGGGATATTTTTACGTGTATTTTTAAAAAGATTTATAATACTTAATACTGGTATTTATTAAAGTTCCTATACATATTAAGTAGTCTCTCATTTTATTTCTTTTTTTGAAAACTTAATTGTCACAAAAAATTGCAGATCACCAATATCTGCATTCACTTCACTGTCACAATCACCGATCTTCGATCAGATATTTAAATAAAATCGCGATGACATTCTTGATATGGCGCCGATAAGTCGTTCCCAGTGTTGATATTCTCGAAAAGAGATAATATTTTTAGATAATATAAATGTCATGATAAAGGTAATAATTGTGAGAAATAGCCAGAAAATGTTTCATACTTTCCGTATACGGTATAATTAATATTTAAAATCAATAAATGTGTCACAAATCGTATCAGTATATCGCCAAATCTGCTAGGTAATATTAGAACATAATTATACATTTCAATTTATTATGGACGAAATGGATTATTTAAATTTAAATGTCAAACTATGTTTTGTATGCAAAAGGACCACCCTATATTTGATCAAAACCGGTATTCAATAATTTAAAAAATAAAAACTAGATGGTGCCGTTACATATATAAATATACCTATACATAGCTACCCTGTTTAGTTTATAACGTTCTAATTTTAAGATTTTTAATCGTTTTACATAAACAATTTACCGTAAATAAAACCAATACGTAGAGTAGGTATCTATTTACATTTTAATAAACAATTTCTTGATTAGATAAATGTATCCAGTTTATGATTATCCATTAATGAAGATAAAATTTGCATAGCAATTTTTATAATCTTAATTTGCGTACATTACGATTGGTGCATTGCAAACAAAAATGTTTATTTTTTATTTCTTCGAGAAGCCATGACCGCCATTTCTATGCGGCTTCGTCGCACGAACTCTAGCAAATTAGTCATTTTTAATTAAGAAACTGGAACTAGCGGTTCATTATAACGAAACGCTAATTGTAAAATGAAATACTTAACTAAAAATATAGCTTAGTCGAGTCGACATTCACGTTGATTTCAGTTTAGTCGATTGTCAGCGATTTACCATAGACAAACACTAAAGAAACATAAAACTATAAAAATAAATTGTAGCGTCTCGATTGAAAGTGAACGTAGGCGCACCTGTGACGCCTAACCGTGACCGGTCGGACGTTCTGCTCTTTTTCATCGGGTCACTGTGACGCTATAAAGCACCGTTACTCATTTCAATCTTAGAAACATTTTTATGCTTTTAAAAAATCGAATTAAATTCGAACGTAGCTGAATTGTCATCGCCAAGCGTAGTGTTGGGACGCATGACTCATCTCGTACTGAGTCTGCGGAGACAGGACAATGTGAGCAGAAAAACGTCTCCTACAAACGGGACGAAGCAAAAAAACGTCCCACTGAAACGTTCACCGTTGCCCAGACATGATTGAGTAATAATGCATGAATTATTTACGATGTGGTAATTTCCTGACCTGCCTTTTTAGGTGTTTCGCGGCGGGTTGGGTTGTCTTAACTCATACACGAGGTTCTCTTGAAAGCGTACTTTATGTTCACCCTTCATAATGTGTTTGCTTTCGTATAATTTATGATGAAAAGTTTTCATTTCATATTTCATTTTGCAACGAGGGTAAGAAAACCCGTTAGCGTCCTTTTAATGGGCCGTAATCTAATAATATATATAAAATGCTTTTGTGGGTACGTAAATACGCAGTTTTCTCAATCACCACCAACCCCAATCAACTTCCCGTTGGGGTGGTAAATACCCCTTGGTCTCCAGGTGGTAGTAAGGGAGTTTGGTCGCGGTGGGTGGAAGGGGGTGGTTGTGGGTGGCGAAAATGTTAAAACATATATTGCTGTCCTTTTCTAACGCATGAGGACTTCTGAAAAGATCTCAAAATTTCTGGAATGGTCTAGAAAGTTCCAAAATGAGTGAAACGGTTATAATTGATCTGGAATGTTGTAGAGAGTTCTAGAAATATCTGGAATTAACCAAAAAAAATTAGAATGAATGCAATCTATTATAATCGATATAGAATGTTTGAGAAAGTTCTACAAATTTCTGGCTTCATCTAGAAAGTTCCAAAATGTCCAAAACTGTTATTATCGAGTTAGAATGGTCAAGAACGTTCTAGAAATTTCCCGAATGATCTAGAAAGAACCGAAATGGGTGCAATTTATTATGATTAATTTAGAATGTTCGAGAAGGTTCTAGAAATTTCTAGAATGATCTAAAAAGTTCCAAAATTAGTGAAATATTTAGAATGTTCGAGAAAGTTCTAGAAAATTCTAAAATGAGTACAATAAGCGATTTAAAATATTCGAGAAAGTTCTAGAAATTTCTAGAATGAACTAGAAAATTCTAAAAAAGCGCATGAGGACTTCTAAAAGATCTCAAAATTTCTGGAATGGTCTAGACAGTTCCAAAATGTGTAAAAATCTGGAATGATCTAGAAAATTCTAGAATTAATTCAAACTATTATAATCTATATAGAATGTTTGAGAAAGTTCTACAAATTTTCTGGCTTCATCTAGAAAGTTCCAAAATGTCCAAAACTGTTATTATCGAGTTAGGTTTTTATACCACTAAACATGCGATGTATTTTAACCCGAGCAACGCCGGGTTTCGCTGCTAGTAGTATTATAAATCGTTTACTTTCTTGATACATAGACGTAATAAGAAGAAAAATAACCCATATTTCTTATATTGATGGTCATTACACGTCTATTTGATATAAGACACAAATCCTATGAAATGTAATCTCCCTAGGTGAATGCTATATGGTAGTAGGTTACAAAACACGAAACTTTACCATACATGGCACAGTGACCCATTGGTCAGGCATCTAATGGCCGCCCAAACTTGGTCACATATACCACAGATGCGTTCTCTTTAAACCAAGGAGACTCACAAACATAGACAAACTGGTCACAGATAATAAAGGTAAAAAACGTTAAATAAAACTAGAATAAAAGTCACATCGCAAGGTCCTTCGTGCCTCATGAACATGATGGCATTAAAAACATGAGATCAGATAACCTAACTTTATTATATTTTAAGCATCCAACATTTATATCACGACAAAAGACGCCATCAAATTGTAGAGATAGTAATGACAAGTGCAGTGCAAGAAGCTGTTATTTGAACAGAAATACGGTAACAGTGATCAGATAACGTTTTGCGTAGGCGCCGCCATGCGTTGGCGGGAAATTAAACGTCACGTTGACAGCCCGCGTAACTTGACAAATATTTTTTTACGAGTCTTTGTTTGCTCTCGGCCCGTTTCTCACCGTAAATAGAGGCGATAAGTGTTTACATATCTTCTTCACTTGTAGAACGTATAAAATGGTAGTTAGAACTGCTTTTAATATACAGATATAAAAAAAGTTTAATCGTTTAACAGCCACTTGAGATAACGCTCGGAAACATGGCTTTATTCGACTTTATTGGCCACGGAATGGTTATTAGTTTAACGGTTTAACATTGATTTCGAGCCAGCACGCATTTACGCAACACCTGAATACGATGCTCAAGTAACATTTAAAATTCGTTATCTTTAAATAGTATAACAGTGATTTGTATAATCTAATATCCAAATTTACGAAACACCAAATACCTAATCATAGTTATTTTTTTAATGTTAGTGTTGCGCAAAACATAATTAATTCCCGCAATCACCTCATCAGCGTGCTAATGCTAACCTGCGTTCGATGAGTAATGCAAACTAGAATCACAAAGTCTAATTGATATAGATTAATAAATCAGATGGTGTCAAACAGTGTCATCTTAATGTATAAATAACAGTTATTTTGTAGATGTATCGTATCAGGTCCAACCCCAATATGCCCGGTCAGCATGGGGGCAGTAGACCGAACCCCTCCAAATGCTAAATATAACAATATATACATAGGGACATTTAATGTAAGATCTCTGGCAAACGAGACACGAATTACCGAACTAGAATATGCTATATCACAAATAAAATGGGATATTATAGGTATTAGTGAAACCAGAAGACAAGGATACAATATTATAGAAGATAGAGACCATTACCGACTCTACCTTCATGGAGAAACAAAAGGCAAGAATGGTGTAGGATTTCTAGTCAGAAAACAAGACAATATAACAGTGCTGGACTTCAAAGGGATAACAGAAAGGGCAGCATTATTAAAAGTCAATATACATGGCAAAGAATTTACAATAGCTCAAACATATGCCCCAACCTCAAATTCAGATGAAAAAGAAATCGAAGAATTTTATAAATCATTAGAAAAAGTTATAGAGAACAGCACAACAAAGCTTCTTTTTCTGGGAGATTTAAATGCAAAAATCGGAGTTCCAAAGGAAGAAGAAGGTAGAGTACTTGGGAAATATGGCTACGGAAAGCGAAACAAAAGAGGAGAAAAGTTTATAAATTTTTGCCTTCAAAATAATCTAAAAATAGCGAACACAATGTTTAAGAAACCATCGAAGCTGAGATGGACCTGGATGTCACCTGACGGCAACGTTAAGAATGAGATCGACTACATTGCTAGCAATACGCCACGAATAATAAAAAACTGTAGTGTCATAAGCAATATAAAACATCCAAGTGACCATCGTTTGGTAAGAGTAACATTGGACATCGAATGCAAAAATAAAAGGAGAGCTTACCACTCATCGAAACCACAGAAGCATATAGATACCTTAAAATACAACACGGAACTACGTAAAGGTGATTATAACGAGGAAAAGTACAAATCAGTGCAGGATTTTTACGATAACATGGAGAAAAACATCATACAAAGCTGCAGTACAGCCCACATACCAAAGAAAGCATCAAAAAATCTGGAAATTATGACAGAAAAAATCATAGAATTGAAAGAAGAAAAACACAAACTAAAAAACAAACCAAACAAAACAAGAGGAGAAAAAGATCGATTAAGTAAATTATACAAGAGAATACACCAACATATAAAATATAATACTAAGAAATACAGAATAAAAATAATTGAAAAGTATTTAGAATATTCAGGTGCCGTCAAAAGAGCATACAAACACCTAAATAACTCAAAACAGTTGATGAGCCAATTAAAAAACCAAACAGGAAAAATAGTCACAAGCAGAAAAGATTTAATGCAAATAGCAACGGACTTCTATAAAACTTTATACGGGGTGACAGCTCTACAACAACAAAATCAACATACAACAGTTCCTGATAATGATGAACCTGTACCCGAATTCGAAGAAAAAGAAATATTTCAATCAATCAAAAAACTGAAACCTGACAAGAGTCCAGGGCCGGATGGTATAACAAACGAAATGTTGATTGCAGGCAAAGACATCCTTGTAACACCGCTTACCAACCTCTTCAATCGTGTACTAACTACGAAACAAATACCAAAGCAGTGGACAAACTCACACATAGTACTGCTCTACAAAAAGGGTGATGCAAAACAAATTTCGAATTACAGACCAATTAGCCTAACATCATGTGTATATAAAGTTTTTTCTACAACTCTACTAAGACGCCTGACCAAAGTTATAGACGAAAACCAGCCGGTAGAGCAGGCTGGGTTTGTAAAAAACTTCTCAACACTAGACCACATTCACACTCTGAAAATGGTAATAGAAAAATACAATGAATATAACAAACCCTTATACCTAATATTCATTGATTACAGTAAAGCCTTCGACTCAATTTCTCACGACTCTATATGGGAAGCCTTATCGATACAGGGAGTTAATAAAAATTACATTAACCTAGTCAAAGAGATATATAATAACAGTACCTCTCAAATCTCTCTAGAACAACCTGGACCCAGCTTTAACATAAAAAGGGGAGTTAAACAAGGAGATCCCCTCTCTCCGAAGCTTTTCATTGCAGTACTAGAACAAGTCTTCAGGAGAGTGGATTGGGAAAATAAAGGCTTAAAAATACATGGAAAATACCTATCACATTTACGCTTTGCGGATGATATCGTGTTACTTTCAGAAGATCCACAAGAAATACAAATAATGTTAAAGTCGCTATGCGAAGAAAGCAAGAAAATAGGACTGGAAGTAAACGAAGAAAAGACCAAAATAATGACCAACCGCCAAAAAGTACCCATGGAAATTCAAGCAAAATATATAGAGTACGTGGAGGAATACATATATTTAGGACATTTAATTACATTCAAAGCATGTACTGAAAAAGAAATAATGAGACGAACTAAAAATACTTGGAATAAGTACTGGAGTATGAAAGACATTTTCAAAAACAACCTGCCAATAAAACTTAAAACAAAAGCGATGGAAATGTGCTTGATACCATGCCTTACATACGCATGCCAAACATGGCCACTTACGAAGGAAACACTGAACAAAATAAGAGTTTGTCAAAGAGGACTAGAGAGAAGCTATACAGGACATAAACTTAAAGAAAAAATCAAAAACAGCGCTATAAGAAAAAAGACAAAAGCTAAAGACGCTGTGAAAAAAGTACTACATCTAAAGTGGAAATGGGCTGGACATGTACAACGAATAACAGACGAAAGGTGGACTAAAACGACGACTAACTGGTACCCCATAGAGAAAAAGCGAAGGCCTGGACGACCGCACAAACGATGGTGTGATGACATCGCAAAAATTGCAGGCATTACATGGAACAGAGCAGCTAGAGACAGGGAGAGATGGAGGCAAATGGAGGAGGCTTTTACCGCTCAAAGCGGTACTTGCACAGCAACATACTAAACAATATTGCAAAAAAAAAAAAAAAAAAAAATACTTACTTTCTAAAATTATACATAAAAAAAAAAAAAAAAAAAAAAATGAATAAAGTGTTTTTAGGTTTAAGCAAAACATGTTATTTAAGATAGAGTGTAAGGAAATAAAGCTTATATTATTATTATTATTATATTATTATCGTATCAGGGTGTTTTGAGTGACATAAGCCCGCCTGCGCTCGGATTACCCCGCCGACGCATCGGCTGCGTTCTCAATGTCATACGTTGCTAATTAAACATTGCTATCTAGGCCTTGCACCTACGTGTTATGAAATTTATTACAAAATACTAAATACATATTATGGCAATGATTATTCTTGCGAATTTGCAAGGTGATTACCTGTCAGTCCAAGTTTTGAAGAATTAGTTATTAAAGCGTAAACATTAGTAACATTATGAAGGCGAATGAAAATGTTATGCTTGTTTAAAGTTTTTATTTCAAGTTACAATCTTGCTTGCAATCAGTTGGGTTATAATTAGCTTCATTTGGAATATGAACATGGAAAACCTAAAATATTAAGCATTAATACACTATGTGTAAATCAGTGGCATATTTTTAAGCAAAATTTCAAAGAAGCAAATCTGGGCTATTTAATCTCGTTAACATAAACTACTTAAAGCGAGAGTTTAATTAAGAAAAGTAGCGAAAAGCAGACACATTAAACATGAAAATAACTATTATAGTACTCACTTACCATCTCTTAACGAGCGATAATCAGATTAACTAAGTAAATGATGGCTCTTTTAAAATGTCCAAACGTCTGCGTACTTACCTGAAAGAGGAAAAAATATACATTAATTAAACGAAATGGGGGCTCAAATGTTATAAAAACTCCAATTTAATGAATGCAGTAAAAACAGCTATAATGTTATACACAATTTATTTGGTGCGCATAAATTTTTATGAAATGCTCGAAGATTTAAATGATTTACAGGATCCTATGGAGCGTACCGTTACTTTAAGAATGAGGTCTAAATGAAACACATAAATCGATGTTGTGATGGGGAAATTAAACACATTTTCAAATTATTGAACGAACTCTATCTTGAAGAATGCATTTCATAATATGTCATTTAGAAACAGAACATGTCATCAAGCTAGCCAACGGATAATTCTTAGTTATTGGAAGTCATTTGCATATATTTTGGATAGCTGTTGTCGTTTTTGGATTAGTCAATAGAAAAAGCGAAATAATGTGTGGCGTGGCATCAAACTGTTCATAATGTCGCGACTCCGACGATAACTAACCGTTTCTAGGCTGGAATATAAAAACCGAAAGAATGCAAAGCTTCTGTTACTTTTTTTCGAATATCTGTTCTGTATTTTCAAAGGCATCAAAAATTATGTCGTTTTTTACACTCAACTTTAACACTGTTAGTCAAGTTTTTCTAACAACTTGACATGGACTGACCAGGGTCAGCTTTCTATAAATTTTCCCCAGTTTCACCTTGGACATCTTTTGTTGCAAGTCCATTGGCATTGTCTCATTTATTTCGACAGAGTTAGAACCTAATTTCAGTTGGTCATATCATTTGTTAACACAGTTGGTGTTACATAGCGGTAGACTGCGTGTGGGTGTCGAGGTCGCACGTACATAGCTCAAAGCAAACAATCAATGAACGACAAATTATATATACGGACGGTGACGGAATCATTCATTGTTAGACTAACAATTAGCCTACATTTCGTTGATACTGGATTCGAGTTGTAACTCTACGCCTAAACACCTCATAACTATAATCGGATGAATTATTCATTAAGACCTT
Organism: Polyploca ridens; assembly: GCA_951394255.1. Lineage (NCBI taxonomy): Eukaryota > Metazoa > Arthropoda > Insecta > Lepidoptera > Drepanidae > Polyploca > Polyploca ridens. The sequence continues at coordinate 17,660,050 of OX596247.1, read as the reverse complement.
TATTATTAGTCGGAATAAGCTTACAGATTTCGCAGCTAGTCAATGTTACTTGATTCGAAGATGCAGCGGGAATCCGAAACTGAAGTTCGAAAGCAAATTATTATCCTTTACAATATCTATTTATGAAGAGTCAGAAACAATGAATAATTTTCTGAAACCTGATTATACAAATACAGATAACTTATGTACATGTAAATACAATCATTACATACCAGGAAACCTAATAAATTAATATACTGACCGGAAATCTTTGCTTAACTATATCTAGAATAGTTTCCGTGATCAATCACGATCCAGCCATTAGCACCTGTGTCTAGGAATTCTAATTATTGCAATAGTCATTGAAGAATGTGAATAAATATCTTTGACGGAATTTCAGCTGCGGTGAGGTATTTCCCATAATATAATGGTGCCAAATGTAGTGGGTCCAAAACGCAATCTCCAAAAAAGATTCTCGTAGTTGTTCTAACTCAGTGTTTTTCAATCTGTGGGTCGGGGGGTCGCGAAACCTTAGTCGGGGGGTCGCCGGCAGAAGGAAAAAGGCAAGGTAGACTTCGCGCAAGCGGGTGTCCAACTTACCTCTTAATTAGTTGCAAACCTCTCTTGGCTTCTTGCAGACTAATAAGTAAAGGTATCAAAATAAAGAAAATCATTATCGTAGTCTTTTAAATTATAAATTCTTTGTCTGTCTGACAAGGGGGTCGCCAGAATTTTTCAACCTGTAAGTGGGTCGCGAAATCAATAAGATTGAAAAACACTGGCTAACTAATCTATAATTTGCTCGCTGCACGTCAAACTAGTCTACATCATACCTGTTTAATTGAAAACTGTTTTATAATCTGCATTTTGAAATCGTTGAATAATATTTGAATGGTGCCAATCACAGCTACCTTATAACATTATTGTATCTTTTTTCATCTGTAACGGATTTTCTATGAATGGAGCTGCCTGAATTGAACAGATTAAAAGAGTTACTGTTACAAATGTAAATGAAGATTAAAATAGATTGGTGACCAAGAAAGCACTCACTACGGTTACTCTTAATAACTGTATAGCTGTCCAACTGCTCAATGAAGGTTCTCTGGATAAGATTAATTATATCTTCGCGATTAAATATGGATAGATTTGTCTTTAACCATAAGCTCATGGTAAGAGACGACGTGGCCTAATTTTGGTAAATAAAGCCAAGAATAGAACTGGCTGTCAAGTGCAGCTGCCGAACGAAACTCACCAGTAGGTGCTTTGTAAATTACCCTCAAGCTCAAAGCTCAAGCCCGTTGATGATATGGGTAAGAAAGGAGTGAATGCTGGTATGACAGATAGAAGAGCCGAATGGAAGAAGCGTTCATATTGCGCCGACTCCAAGTGATTGGGAACAGGGCAGGTAGATGATGATGAAGCCTATTGTAGGATTGGAACCCACGACCATAGCATCATCATTGTCTGACTTTTTTTAAGTCCACTGCTGGACATAGGCCTCTCCCGCGCCCCACTCCTTCACACGCATCACGGCATACATTCTATCGCTTCAGCGATAAGGCCGCCTGAATTGTTTACACTTTATTTTTGTTTTTTTATTTTTATATTGTGTGTTTTTTGTGTAAATAATAAAGAATTTTGTATTGTATTGTATTATATTGTCTTAAACAAGAAAAGGTTCCTTCTATTGGCACATATCTAATCTACCCTGTACATTTCTAAAATCAACTGCCAACCATCATCGCTAATGATGAACTCTCGTAGAACTTTATCAGGAATACTTGTTAAGTTATGTTGTATAGCTAATTCCGCCGGCTTATTTTGAGCCAGATTAAATTCAGATTCTTCAGTTTGGAAATAACATCAAGATCTGACCTGCGATTACTAAAATTACCCAGTTTAGCAATATCCCCAATGTATCATTCTCACAAAAGAGATCCTTAGATACATGACCGCCATTAGGTTTCCAGCTTTAACCAGATCATAATATGACTAAAACATCACAATGCATGCATTTGAATGGCAAAATACCAACATTCACGGCAAATTTCAAACGTGCAAAGTCTAAAATCGTACTGTAATTGTTTGAAACACTGCAAATTTATATTGGTTTCAACTAAAATGGCTCAGTTTACGCACACAGCAGCAAATATGATGGATTGGCTGCGGTGCGCGTGGGCATGGCGTCCTGCGAGTATGCTAATTCTTTGCATGCTACACGACTGAGGTAACATTGGTACACGCTTAGAACATTCGATTGTTCGCAGTCGTGGGACATGCGTACTGTTGCACCATCACACTACTCACTACTTAATATAAAGAAGCAGGTAGATGTAATAAAATTGTTGAATTGATTTCTTGTTTTGATTCTGATTGAGACATTGTTGCATTCATTCAATCATAACACAGTCATCTTCCCAACGGCAATCATCCCCAAAACAAACAAATGCCAAAACAATGCGAAACAATGAAAACAAACGTGTTGACACGAGAAGCGTCTGGAAATGTTTGTGGTATCGAAGAACAATAGACGAGTGACAGGGCAACTGACGAAACCCGATCCCGGAGCATCCAAACATCTCCGGCCGAACAATGGCCGACTCCGGTTCCCGTGCGAAATTGACAACGCGTGAACAGTCAACAAAATACCTGTAGCATTTGCAATAACGCTTCGCGACATCACAGAATACATTGTGCGAATTCTACAAAAGATCGCAATTGCATCTGAAACTCTCTCGAATGATAATTTCAATAGACACATTTAAACCGTTCTTATACCCACATTGTTAAGCCAACTATTAAGGTTAAATTACACAGCATACTTCCAATACAGTTTAATCCACCACGTAAGTGCATCTAACTTACAAATTACCATCTTGAATTATTTTAATGCATATCTAATAATGGTTTGCAATCACATTTGAATACGCCGAGTTATCTGCCAGTAAGTTTATAAGATATCGTGGCGGGATAACGCATAAAATGTCTTTTTTAACTACAATCGATTGGAAATGAGATATGTCGCAGCGTGAGCTCTATAACATTGTCACGTGGTAATTTTATAACATTTTGTATTTAAATTGCTAATGAGTAGTAAATGATAATCAATACTGCAAGTCCAATACCACCATTTGAAAATATAATTGCGGGTCTGTCGAATTCATTATATTCCATTCTATTTTGTTCACTATATTCATATAACTACTGTTCATTATATCTAAATAGCCTATTCATAATTTTGTGATTAATTTATTAAATAATTTATATCTGTTGCTTATTGTAATAAAACAATTGCGTCTTGCGAGTTACGGCCGAGTGTATGAATGCTTCAAAACCGAAGATTAAGTAGGTATACGATAGCCCCAGGCGAGTACGTGAACACGGCTAAACTAACCCATTCAATAACGAGTTAGCAGTAGGGAATGCAAACCGGTTTCACCGAAAATCGAAAAACCGGTTATTCGGTACGGTTTTGACTAACAAAAAAAACCGGTTTTACATAACACCAAAATCGGTTTTTCGGTTATTTTCGGTTTTTATATCAATGTTTGGAAATACTAAAAAAGGAAGATTTGCCGCCGTTTTGTAAAATGAGTGCAATGCAGTGAGTATTTTTGTGATGAACTGAAGTGTCGATGTGTAGTTTGTTGAGCTGGTAAGAAAATAGCTTATAATGATTATTGTTTTTATGATATAAAATATGTTAAACTTTTTTTTACAATACTTATGCAGCAAACTAGCCTACGGCCCGCCTGATGATAACCAGTTACCGTAGCCTATGGACGCTTGCACTTGCAACATAACGGTTATCACTTACACGTTGCCAACCCTCAACCTTTTTGAAGCGGGGAGCTCATTCCACAGCCTGAGCGTCCACGATAGGAAGCTTCTTTGAAACCGCACAGTACGAGACCATTTTGGTTCCAATGTGTGTGGATGGACTCCCCGTCGGTGACTACGATGGTAGAAGGTAACTGGGCATCAGGTCAAACAATTCTTCAGAACACTGCCCGTTGAAAAAGTGGTAGAACACACATAAGAAGGCAGTGTCTCCTCAGACTAAGGGGCTTTAAAAAACTTGTGAGCTCGGGGACGTCGGCAATTCTAACGGCACGTCGCTGAACTGAGTTTAAATACCCAAGCTGGTATCCAGGTGCCCACAGAAGACAGAAATACTCCATTGGGCCAGACTTGCGACTTATATAGTCTTTGTCTCGATAAGAAGTACTGCTTCGCTCTATTAATCACACCGAGTTTTTTGGATACCTTGTAGATGACTTTGGAACAGAACGTCTCGCTATAAATATTAATGCGAAGGATCCCAATGCTTTTCGTGATATTGAAGGACATGTTCTAGAAATGAAGAGCCACAGCAAATGGACTTTTCTCAACGGTGAATGCGCAGGCTTGTGTGTGACTTAGTGGAGTTGAAATAGACTAGGTTTAGTCAACCCCAATCGGAGTCACTAGTTTGTGAACTCTCGATTTAAGACGTAAGACCTTCGCGCCTTTTCTCCAATATAGAACGAGGGATATTTGCACGGCTCGTGTAATGAGCGTCCCCTGTAATTTCATCTGCATAGCAATTAATGCTGGCAATAGAGAGTATATCATTGATATGCTGGAGGAATAGTGTTGGGGATAATTCAGAGCCTTGCGGGACGCCAACATTAATGTCATGCTATCGGAGCAACTACTGTCAATGAAGGCTCTTATGTATCTGCCAGACAGCAAGCTGATTGATTGTTTTTATTTTTTACCCGTCTGCACGACAACAAAGATTGGGTAATGTTTTTTTTATCTAAGGACAACATTCGTATAGTAATAATCACGTTTTTGTGTACACGCAAGTTGCTGTGCCGCTATAATAAGCCATGTTCATAATATTACGTTTGAAATGAATATTATAACGTACAAAACATAATTTAATAAATGTTTAAATAAGTACTTCTTAATTACTGATCTATTTTTTTAACATAAAGTCATCATATCTAATAGCAATTAAAAACCAAGCAAACGTGATATGTTTTTATGATTTCATTCGTATAAAATAAAATCAAAAGCAACGAACCGTGTAGTCTATACAAACGAGTCTCTGGTGAAGACGAATCTACAGAGTTAAATAAACTATTATTTCCATCAATTTGATGAAAAAGAGATGGATGAATTGTATGAAAGATGATAACGGATAGAAGGGACGAATGGAAGAAGCGTACATATTGCGCCGATCCCAAATGATTGGAAACAGGGTAGGCAGATGGTTGATAGGTTTCTTTTATACTCACTTCATTAACTTTAACTGACAATAATTCCTCAGTTTGCGATTTTTACATCTTAGGCACGGTTAGTATGTATAATTCGAGCTATAGAAATAAAGTGAAAAAAAAAACGAGAGAATATTAAAAAAACCGGTTTAAAACCGGTTAACCGGTTTTGACGTCTCATAACCGAAATAAAAACCGGTTTTCATTTTGCCACGGTTTTGCATTCCCTAGTTAGCAGTAAATTACTTCTTAATTAAACATTCTCATGGTCCGAGTCTTCTATGTATTGAAAATCGACGCCAAGTCGCTTCTGACCAGCTAGCTCCGTGCTATTGCTTCTTAATTGTATGTAATTTTCATCTTTTCCACAGCGAAATGGTTTACACTCGGCAAATTCAATGTAGAGATCATGGTTACTCTTCAAGTTTGCATATTCCATAGAAACTAGCAAAATATCTTGTTTAAATCGAGGAGAGAATATTTTGCCACAAATGGTAGTCTGATAAGATAATATTGCTTTAGCCTTTATCTTGGAGCAATATTTGTCGACAAACATTTGCAGCGTCGTCGCTTCCTCTAGTTTAAGAGCAATTGAGCATACGGATTGGTCAATTACGGAAACTGACGGATGAACTGGTGATGTAACACGACAAGTGTTCAAAAAGTCAGGTATTTTTGTTCTGTAAGCGCTTGTGTAATGAACAGTGTTACTTAACGTATGACAACCCTACTTCGGAATATGTACAACTGACGCGATGACGGCTAGATAGCGATTCCGATACATTTTCGCGAATACATAACCTTTCTCCGAACTCGAGTTCAGTTCGATTACGTTGCGTTTGCATCACGAGAATTGCTCAACTTTTAATCGCAGACCTTTTAAGGCTTCGACTTACTGAATCGAGACTTCATAAAGAACACCATTTATTCCCTAATTGCTCGATCGGATGAATACAAGCGTCTTATTATAAATAATAAATTGAATATAATCGACATGTTACAATGTACCCGACGTGCAATTTCGGTTGCATCAGTCTCTGCACCTGCTTATTTACAGACGAAATAGTGGCGCGTATCAATATAATAATTATTTGGTTAAGCGATTCCGCCTCGCCGGTGAACATTTTGCGGTTAAATATAACCATGGTCACGGATAAACACGTAATTACGAAATTACCATACGCGGCCGGCTAGTATTTTATTGGACGCGTACTTAACGGTACGCGTTTGGTCGGAACGACCGCGTCGCATCAAACCGGACCGTGTTTTACAGATGAGAATATGACTGATAAACATAAAAACAACACTATCTAGAAAAAGGCTGCATTTAACGTAGACCACGTTATCGACTCGACTGCTCGTCTCAATAAAATAAACAAAAACAGTCAGCGATTAAAAGCACGCATGTCGCATGATGCACTCGTTTCTGTATGCAAACGCAACGCCGCCATATTGACTTTTTAACAGTTGCGTTGCGTTCGGCAAAATGAAACAAATTGTATGTTTTAATGTTTTAATTAGAGATTCGCTTTAGTTCGACGCCGCTATCTCTCGTCTAGATTGTGAATATGTAAATGTAAAAACGCATCGTGACTCGTGAAACATTCGCGAGATAATATAAGTATCTACTTTGAATAAAAACTTGTTAATGAGTCTTGTTCCATTGAGCTACTTAGGCGTCATCCACACTACTCTGATGCTACTGCATTTTCGAAGTATAAACATACAGCATACATTTTCGATTAAGAAGCAGCTAACTAACACATAAAATAGGCTCAATATCGTCTGCTTAATATATTATTTACGTCTCATAAAAAATGTTTACCATGTCGTCTACAAACGTGTATCCAGAATTAATTTGACAGGTGCATTCGTGAGAACGAGTTTCTATATGAATTTGATATGTGCCATCGCTTCGATCGTAGACAGAGTGTCTCGTAAACTTTAATTCGAAGCATAAATTACCTTTATAAAGATTTACCTCCATATAATGCAACGTAAGTTTAAAGAATAGAACTAAGGCGTGAATAAAGAGCGGTCATTAGGCGAGCGGTATGATTCTGTGGGCCAGCCAGCTTGATGCGCCTGCGCACAATCAAATGGAACGCATCTCTTTCAACTGTGAACGTTGTCCTTTTATATTATACTTACTCAACTTTTTTGTTTTGTGTTGCCAGTGTAAATAAATACCAAGGGACGTTTTGGCGCCAAGATGAAACTTTCTTTTTATTTTAAATAGTATAATAGTCTAGTGTTTCTTCAGGGATAATGTGAGATAGTGGCCTGATTCTGTTGTTTACAACTAAACAAATTTTAATCTCACTATGTTTCTTTCTAACAACGAACATAAGAAAAGGATGCAAGAAATTTTGTCCTGGCAAATTAGTCCAATGCTTGTTTATAATATAAATTCGCCATCTATCGCGTTTACGTCTAAATACCCGCAAATGAAGACGGCAAACACTAATTTGACAGCTTTAAATTATGTTCTATCCTTTTTCATTAATGTTTGTAAGAAAGAGATGTGATGTGACTAAAATTAGTTTAGTGCGATTTACAACAGAATCGGCACCAATATATTCCAAATGGCGATATTCTAAGTGGATAATTTTAGTTACATTGTATTAGTTTTAACGGTGTTTCTAACAATAGAATAAACTGTAGTCTTAAAAAAGCAAGATTAAATCTACAAATGTTATTAAGTTAAACTACGGTCTTTGGCTTAAACAAACAGTGGCTTAAAATTTCCTACGTTTGTTGATAATGGCGTACTCATTAACTAAGCAATGACGTAAAATAATGAGGTGTTTCATTCGCTTATCTGAAGGATAATAGCGAAGGTCAGACGAAGTTTTACACTTCTATAAATTATGTGTTAATAATTATGCCGTTCAAAGCAATGCAGGAAAATGTATTGTGTAAATGTGCCTCTGAAATACTGTCTTAAATTTTATTGGTTCTCGTCGTCCTTTGGCATAATTTTGCTAGGTTTTTTGAATGTCAAACAAACAACAGCAACTTAGAATTTTAGTTCCCAAATTAAAGGCTGTATTGACACTGAAATCCGCAGCAAATCTTAATTTCACAAAATATTCATCGAGACCCAAACAATTGTTGAAAACACGTTTTCCGTTTTCATTTGCAAGTTTTGCAACCTACTTAGATAAACCTCATTGTTGTGGCAACACATTCCAATCCGATCAAATTACGAAGCATCGGTTCGCACCCACTGGCTGAAGTTACGCGTGAATTTTTAATTAGATGGTTTACAGTGAAGACGTTAATATACTATCGAGTTACGTCGCCCGCTCATTTTTAATAGTCAAGTAGGTGTTAATGTTAACTTTGATTGTTCGCTTTATCCGGTGTCGCGTTCACCGAGAGGCGCGACCCACATAATATTGTTATTTAGTGTTGGCAACCCATTGTATTGTTAACGGTTCATAGATAGCATTCGATGTTCGATATCGCCGGTTGTAAATTTTGCCGGTTCAATAGAGGATTAGCTCTTTAAATTCACGCTACCGTACGAACTAAGCTCCAATGTTGCTTTCATATACGTTTATCGCAGACGTGTATCGTTATTTATGTACGTATCGATGTCTCAATATGGTATTCTCGGTTGTTCGATTTTCGATTTCATATTTGGTGCTAATTGGCGCCAGTTCCATTTCCAAACAGTATTAATCTCACACATTAGGCATCGCATACACAAAAATGCTAGTCGGAGGCGGGGCGCGCGGCCGTTGCACCTGGCGATCGCGCCGGCGCATTCCTCACGCACTCCTTTTTATGCTACACTACAAGTTTAGTCCAACCGTTCTAAACTGATCTGCTTCGCCTCTCCCATTCGTAGATTTACAGCCCTGAATAGGTCGCATTCGCTCGTGAACGAAGATCTGATTAAACTGGCCCCCGTTGCAGGAACGGAACGCAACATCTCCTATTTTCTAATCTTTTTTTTTAATTCAACTATTTCATCTCCACGTCTTTGTTGCTCGGCAGTTCGGATCAAAAACTTTTTTTGAGTGCACTGCCTCGGAGTTTTAGAGGCTCCATTAGTGTGGTTTGGTACACAAATGTTTGCTTAGATGGTGTTATCGTTTGTTCAATTAATGATACCCAAAGCGAACTCAATTTAACAGATCAAATTAGCATGTACACTCGAACTGGTCGATTTTAATTGGAAACGAATTGTAAATAATTATTTAAAATACGTATGTCTTAACATTGCCTCGATATGATAACTAACCAGTCGAATTGAGTTTTAGCGTGGTCCGTACGCGACAAAAAGTGTGTCAAAGTACTAAACGGAGGTTTGCGCGTTCTGCGCTTACGCATTAACCGCAAAAGTGTTGTTGGGCCAGAGCCGCGCGGCGCGGGCGCCACCAGTCGGCAACGAAAACATTTCAAACCTGTTCGTGCATAACGTTAATTTTGTTAAAACAAATACATGTGTGCGCGACCTACAAACCCGACTTAACCCGCGTAACGAGAAAGCGGGAAAAGCTAAATTATTTTCACCTCGACTCGTATTATTAAGTACAAAGTTAAAGTTGAGCCAAAGGTTTCGCTTCCTAACGAGCGTATTATGTTACCGGTAAAGGATGCAGACTGTTGAACTCATTGATCTCGGGACTATCTTATTTACGTTTACTTTTTTTGCTTCAGTCCATGTGAGTCTATCGCAAATCTAATTGACGTATTCAATGCATACTTTTGAGTAGATTCACGCGTCTCATTTACGCGCAACAAAAGTTACATGTGTTGCATTAAACAGTATCGACATGTGTGGACAACTTTATATTCGTATTTTAAACACTAGAAAGCCACGCTTCAAATGAAGTTCTAAATTCGAATTAAGGTTTTAAACACTATCTCACCATGGTCAGTGACGGACGATGTGGCTGAAAGCTTTATCCTACTCAAACGATAAGATAGTGCAAAGCAGATCCATCATATTGTAACTACAAGCAAAGACCTCCGTTGACTGTCACACTATAGTCTACAAACTACAAACCAAACCGTGTCAGTAAGGATATAAAAATATCTGACCTGAAGGAGACGTTTCCATGGGAACTAGTATCAGAAACACCTGACATATTGTAAGTGACGTATTATTTAATATCGCAATCGAAGTTAAAAATAAAACTAAATATTGTTAAAATGGAGTTCTAGTTTACGTTCACTTATAAAAACAAACACTTTATTGTTTGTATGAGATTATTATTCATACATTATTCAATGCTCTTATCGTTTATTACCTGAATAACAAACTTTGATAATAACTTGCTGAACTTACTGCCGGTTGATAGCGTATCGCTTAAAATACCATTTTACATAATGAATGTAAATAAAATTTACAATTTCGCTCTTTATGAGATATCTGGTCAATATTGTATGATACGAACAAATACTATTGCTCCTGTAGATTTGTTTTTAATGATATTCAGGTATCATACTGCTAATTAATTTAGAGGTAAATTTGTAAGTAAAACCAATGGCATACTTAAAGCCTTAACTATTAATTCTCTCTATTCCAACACAACAAATCAAAATTAGAACCAAAAAACAGATACAGAAGAAAGAAAATCAAAATTAGATACAGAAGAAACATGGTCAATAAACTCACTATTATTATGTCTGAAGAGATAACCAGACTACTACTACGTACTGAGAACGAAGCATTCCAGGAAAGCAGGCATTATCTTGAATGGATGGAACCCGACATACTTACAATCTTATTATATGAGGTTTTAAGATAGTCCCGGCTCTTTTTGCTGTATGACAATAGAAATTTACGGATATATTTAAAACTTAGGTTTCGCTAGACTTTCTTTAAACCATCTCACGTAATAAGGGGATATTATCAAGAAGTTGATAAAGTTCTGTAAGAAAAAAGAGCGTCCAAATTCTTCTAAAAATAAAGCAGGAGATACAAGCAGATTTAGAATAGTTGATCAAAGATAAACAGGGAAACGAAAATTATTGACCAATTTAGAAAAATACTTAGAATAAGAAATGTCAAACTATCTTTTCTAGGTTTATTTCCTTATAACTAAAAATAGATTTCGTACATTTTTATATTGGAACCAATGAAGCCGGACATTATAATAATGCAATATAAATAATGCATAACAAATACCGCGAACAAACGTCGTTCATTAAACGCACGCAGAGTTGGTCTATCACACGAACTGTCAACCAATCAATACAAGCAAGACACTTTGCTTAATAAGCCAAAACTTTCACCTACACAGATATAAAGAAAAAATATTAGCATCTATTTAGCAAAGCGTGTAAAGTCAGCGTTCATTGTATCGATCGTTAACTTCCTATTCGTTTGGCGTCACCTTGCGCGTGCGCATCAAACATGGCGCACGTCAGCTCGCTTCGTTAGTGGAGCATTTGTCAAGATAATTGTCCGAACCGAGCCATTTGAGGCTTTGACGTTTCCTTATTATTAAGTTATGAACATCATATTGTAACCATTAACTTTAAGTAACTTAACTCTATTGCCTGAAAATAAGAGTTATATTCCAATGTGAGACGCTTTTAGAATGGCAAAATGAAGGTGGTGTCACTGAGGACTTTGACCTTGGCTTTGACACTGCGTCGCGTGATGCCAAATTTGGGTGTTCGGTGCTTAGTTATCTTGGTAATTTTATGATCAATGACCAGGTAATTCTTCAAATATCCATCAATAGAATCTAATAAACAACTCTTAATGTCTCTTGTCATGATCTGGTAAAACTGGAAGTCCTCAGTGATTTTACTATACCATTTGAAACTTAACTTGTTATCAATGTTGTTTCCTTGCATCATATACATGTCTATTATCAAAATAAATATAAATCTAAATTTGTTAATACCCTAAGCAGCTATCCAAAAAATGTTGAAGAAAAGTATTCTCCATACAATTTCGAAAAGTTAAGTGAGGAGAGAGTGTCGAGCTTAATTACCAGAATAGCGTTCTTTTCCTTAAATCTAACTGTCTTGTTACAAAATTCTTCTAATTCACAGTATGTAGTGTGTTTATTTACAAAATAACGATTAAAGTACGGTACGTGCGGGCCTCAACAGGGTTATATTATATGTTATCGTGTACAATGTTGTCACAGGTGCCTAGTCGACGTAAGTGAGTTATATTTATTTAAACCGAAATTATCGACAATGTCTACGACAGACTTATTATCTGATTACCCAGTCTTGTCTGAAGCTCCGTCTCTTTTTAGCATCGAGTAATTCAATTTATGCTGTCTACATAACATTGTTTCATGCTATTTTTTTGTTGAATGGTTTAAGCTTTCCGGCCAGTGTTTCGGTCTTAATATTTGGTCAACGTTTGCATTAATGCGTGTATACCGCGAAAGTCTTGACGGTCACAAATCTACATATTTATCAAGCAAGACAGGGGTCCCGTCTTTAAGATATCCAATGCATAAAAGGTGCGTTGAACTTATTCCTGGCCAAACAACTTTCTTGGCAAAGTATTGGAATAAAAATTACATTTATTATTGCCTTTGGGACTGAGTGTACCGCAGTACCTACTCAGCCATACCTTTATGTCTTTCGCTTAAACTCTTCTGTTTCTTATCAGGTTGTACTACGTAGGTATTTCAGTAATTTAGAAAGATCAATTATCAATAGCTTATGCAAACGACATAAAAGTCAACTCATCAGCATTTTTCCATAAACGTGATGTAACGCGTGTCAATAAATCTAAGCAAATACTTACATATTTGCAAGTATTAGACATAAAATGCCTAGTTATGCTCAAAGTTTGTGTTCATACAATAGAGGTTGCAAGAAAAATATTATAATTACACACGTACAGTGGTAAAAAATATTGAACATGAGTTTTTTAAACGTTTTTATCTCATTGGTGTTATTGTTAAGGACTTTAAACGTTTATTAGTAAATAATATACCTATGTATACATATATAATAGACTGTTACCACCTGAGTAAGTTATAGAAAATGAATCATGCGCAAGCATGCGTAAAAATGACCTCGATTGTATTGTTTAGTTATTGTTTCACTAGACTCGAAAAATATTTATGCGGCGTGTGCGACTTTCTCAACTTTCCTGAATTGAAACGACATTTTAGTAAAAAAAAGAGCGGATAAATTGGCCTGATTTTTTAAGCTGCCTATTTTCGAAGAGAAATGTTTACATGGGAAAAAAGGGCTTAAAAGACCTTGTTTCGCGTCATTAACTGTTTTCATTACACTAGAATAGATGCATCCATTTGTTGCATTTACATGATACAGGAAATAGATGCTGGGGGTAAAAAGAGTTGCATCGATCTACATTTGGCGCGAAAGTCATAAAATTCCTTATAGACTGCACTGGACTGGGTCCATCACCTAGCGGATACCATAGAGTAGAGCCATAGACGTGTCACGAATGTCGCGCATCCTGCTTGTTGCGCCCGCGCAACGGGACTGTAGGACGACGCGCTACGCGACCTCTGCAACTAGATTTTTTTCCACTTTGCGGGTATGGTAAGTAGTTTTACGAGTTACGTCAAGTAGTCTTAGATAAATTGCAAAAAAGAAAAGCAATGTTATCAAATAAATAATTAGTCGATAGTTTGAATATTCCCACGGAATGTCTGATTGTTTGTTTTGCTTAGGTTAGGTATGTACCTAGGTATTATAGGTATATACTATTATTTGGAAACGAATTCTTATCATCATTTTATAAGTGGTGTGTTTCACATTATCAGATTGGATGTTATTGATAATGTGTAGGTAGGTAAATTATTCAAAAATGACACATAGGTACGAGATAAGAACTAGCTCGGTATAATAGTATAACTTTTGTTCTATTGAGTTATTTATGAGATAGTAACATGTACCAACATCATTCAATAGTTGAACCATTTTAATAACTCGATGAAATCCGTTAGATCAACACCTGAAGAGTGGCCGGGCCCACGCACACATGCACATGTTAGCGAACGACTGACACACCTACACGCAAATATTTTGTCTTGTCGATTAGAAATAACGACGACGTGGTCGAAATTTGAATTTCAAAAGGTCTTTTTAATGTGAAGTGTACTTACCCGATTAGATTCCAATGCCTCGGCACTATGCTCCTCCTTCTGTCGGAAGCAATTAGTGCACTTGCTCTTATTGAAGATGTTCGGTGCAAATTTTCTGCAATCCGATCGCCCAGACATGATTGTCAGAGGTCAGGGTCAATTCAACGTTCACTATGTCACCGTACACAGCATGGTGGTACTGTAAAACACCCACACTAGACGGCTATTTGCCTTTTTTTCAAAAACCGAACACGTAGTTTATCACGCGCGCACCCACCGGTGAGTGAGCTATCAGCGAAATCACTGCAAGTGAAGTGAGCGCTAACGTCATATAAAAAACACATGCACTAACACAATCTCCTTCGGCAACCGAACACCGAAGTAGTCGTACAATCGCGTAAACAATACTCGTAATCACGTCAAAATTTAAAAACAATAAACATCGATATTACACGCGGAGTTCGCGAGCGCGCAACGACACGACCGCCCGTCCATTTTACATCTGATAGAAAAGCAGCCAGCCAGCGCTGCGAACACAGTTTGTTGTTTTACAACTTCTCTTTTCTTGTTTATGCGTCTGTTACTTAAACTTTGTATGTAGTGGTAAATATTGTCTGTTTCTCTCATCCACGCTTGACAGGTATTAGTCTGTCCTCTTCGCACATTTCATTAATTTAACTTCATACATGTGCTGCCATCTGTTGAAGTGCTTATTTGCTATCTCAGTAACCACTACACATCTACGAAGGTAGTGGTGTGAGTTAGAAATTAGTTACAATACTTTATGTTAGATGGCGATATGAAATAGTCATGAAATAGTGGAGTGAATTTATTTCGACTCGAAATAGGTTTTTAGCAGCTGTTCTAACTCTGAAAAGCTAAGGCGCTCTTGCGTTACGCCATCAAGAGTTAGTTGCTAACCTAACCTGAGGCTAAATAGTCATTATGTCTTCTTATTGATATCATTATTATCTTAGTGTTAGTTAGTTAGATATAATATTATTATATCTAACTAACTCTAAATTATTAGGTAGGTTATCCCAGGTTGACGCAAGTGGGCCATAATGCTTAGGCGAATTTGATGAAAGATCACCATTTTTAATTAGTCCTGGGGATAGTTGAACTAACATTAGATGGACGCATAGAGACTCCGTGGGTCCTCGGGGGCTCCAGCACCCATGGGAGCCAAACAGTGGGTGCTGAGCACCCATGACAGACATTAAAATTGATCAGTAATAGGTTTTGTCCTATTGCTTGTCTGTTCTTTTAAACGAATCATCAAATGAGCATGAGCACCCAGCCGGCGCCCTTGGATAATATAGATATTATTATACAATCATAGCACACACCTACAATGTACCTATTCTAATTTTTTTGTGAAGTTATGCTTATGTTTACCCAACCACAATCTCGACATGGGAAGCATTGAAGTGACTGCACATACATACCTAGCTTGATGATAGATTATTATCAACTTGCGATTGGTAGCCAGCCAAAGGAGTACTACCTATCTATTTACAAGTTGTTTGTACCGAGTGTCTTATATTCAAGTTGTGTTATCATGAATAAACTTATTTCTTTCTTTTTACTACCAAGTATAGATTTAATAATAATAAATAGTTCGCACACAAAATAGACGAGGCGTGAATTTTGTGCAATTACCTTGGATAATAGTTACTCTGATACGGAGTAGACCTCCAATATCACATGACTATTATGCTATGGTTTCCTAATGGGTTACCTCAAATTATTTGCGTTAATTTTATGAATTAGGACAGGTATAACAAGAGAAAGTAAAATAATCGATTTTATTGTAATAATGGTAATTAAACTTGGCATACATAACCACACCTTTATATTTTTACAATAGCAACATCAGTAATGACAGTGACAGCGGCGGCTGCGACTGACAATGACACTTGCTTGGCTTGACTGACTGACACTGACACACATACTGACACATGACAGTTCGACGACGATCGTACGATGTGTGACGCGTGTTTAGGACTGTAATAAAATTATAATAAAATAGCGTGTACAGCAATTCTTGTTATCAGACGTTTTCCCACTCCAACACCGTACACTAAATTATCAGTTTGCTGTTTGGTTCAAAACGGCTAACAGTCAGTCTGTCGTAGGACCTTCCTGTGTATAAAACTCATTCATTTCCAAGGTGAGAGTTAACGCCGCCTGATTTCACGGTTAATCATGAACCGATTTATGCGATGAGGGAATTTCAAATGTCCCTGTGCGGTTTAGTCATCCGGTGCTAAATTGTCATGCGCTCATGACCATTAGTGTAATAAGGTTAGCATTATAACGTGAATGTGTTTGTTTCAGTATGGAGGATCTAAGTTTCGTGCCTGACCTCCCGAGCGGGCCCCTGGATGTGTATAGAAATAGCGCCTCCTTCGATTGGAAACGCCTCAAATTGGCCCTGGAAGGCGACATTGATCTACTAAAACTGAAGGTAAATAAAACCTTACCTAGACCTTAACATAAGTTTATTTTAAAAATTAATCATTGTAAATTCTCATCAATTAAAATCATTTAATGAAAGTTAAGTGTGTAATAGTGTATAATAAGACATAATTGCTTAAAGTATCACACAATGAGTTAAGTACTGATATTGTTAAGGATTCCCTTATAATTGTTAGCAGTCATGTGCCTATTCTGTTTTAGATTTAATTTGTGGTCCTACACTTCTTTCTTACATGAATCACTCTTATCATAATCCACCAATCTCTTGTTCCTTTCCTATATTAATCACTTTTTTAGTCATCATCCCTTCTCTTGAAGAAGAAAGAAGAAAAGAAGAAAAAGTCATTTATTCCTTACAGCTTAAAAAAATATAAAATACAAAATAAAAAGTTTTAATACTAAAATAAGCAGTGTGTAAGGAAAGGGACTTGGCATCAGCATTTGCTAAGTAAGCCCCGTGACGGAAAATTACTCAGCGCTGGTTTTCAGCCGAGCCCTTGTACCACGTGAAATTTATTTAGTGTTTGTGGCAAAAAACTCTAAATTAATACAGTACATCAACGCAAAAAAGCAACATAAAAACCGATCCATAACTGGTAAAAACAAAAAAAAAATAATAATAATAACATTCGAAATAGAAAAAAAAAGAAAACAGAGAAAAAAAATTACATAACAAAACTCAAATACAAATACAAACCTTACAATACCGGCAACAAATAAGCAGCTATCCTTTTTGAATTTTGATTAAAATCTGTTTATAGTGAATCTTAAAATTTAAATTATTTTTAAGTTTGCGAATTGGAGGTGGAATGTTATTCCACACTTTGGACGCTGCGTATTTGAAGCTACCCTTGTAACCTTTGGACCTATGCTTAGGTATGAAAAGTTTATCTAATGCCCGTGACCTTGTATTAAAAAAATGTGCATCTTTACACCATGATAACTTATTAAATAAATAAATTGGTCGTCTACGGTTAATTATTCGATGCGTTAGGCTCATCAGATGCAACTTTCTTCTCGATTCCATGTTTAATATGCCTTTATCATTTATTATGGGACTTATACGAGATCTTTTTGGGGTCTTGTAGCAGAACCGAATACATGCATTTTGAACCCTTTGTATTATTTTTTGGGTTTTTTTGAATAACCGGGGACCATACACTACATCGCAATAATTAAAAGCAGATAAAATTAACATATCTGATAATTGCTGCCTAACCTCTACCGAGAGATAATCGCGTATACCATATAGCACTTTAAGTTTAAAAAAGGCATTTCTTGCTTGAATGTTTATATGATTTACAAAGCGCAATTCCTCATCAACCAAAACGCCCAAATTTCTTGCCACGGGGACCCTCTCAATATTCTGGCCATTAATTATTATTTGGGGAATTTGGAATTTTTTAATTTGTTGCTTCGTACCTAAAACCATGTATTTAGTTTTAGTTGGATTCAAAACAAGGTTATTTCGTTGAGCCCAGTCAAAAATACAATCTAGATCCTCTGTCATATCATCAACAGCCTGGCTTTCATTTCCAGGCTTAAAAGGAATATAGATCTGAGTGTCATCAGCATATAAATGACATTTGCATTTTTTTATAACGGATGTAAGATCTGCTGTAAATATAATGAATAATAATGGTCCCAAAATGGAACCCTGCGGCACACCCCTATTCACTGATCTTATAGATGAGAACTGTCTATTTCCGTACCCATCTTCCGTACAGACTTGTTGGTGTCTACCTGATAGATACGATTCAAACCATTTACAGGTAGATAATCTCTTCTCTTAATCCATTAACTATTCCCTCTCTACTTTTGTGTCACAAGTCATTCTCAAACTTCCTCTATTTTAAGTTAACTAGCTCTTCCCTGCAGTTTCACCCATGTTCTAGGATGTACTATTTAGGTTTTAAGCGTAAATAAACAAATTAACAGATAAATTACAGATAATATAAATACTTTTTCTCATCCTATCTTAAAACTATAATCTATAACAGTGTTTTTCAATCTTATTGATTTCGTGACCGCCTTACAGGTTGAAAAATTCTGAACCCCCCCCCCCCTAGGGGTCGCGACCCCTACACCACAGATTGAAAAACAGTGATCTATAATATGTTAATATGCAAATAAATCTTAAGTTATTCATGAAAAAATAATTTCATCAAACTTTTTATAGGTCATTTGTGTGAACTATTGATTGATAAAAGTTATTTTATCTATTATTGAATCATCACAAGGAAATAGTTAAAAATGTTATAAAAAAGTCAGTATCTATGTCCAATTATCTTCCATTATCAACTTAATCTTATCAGTCCCTGCCCTATTCTATATTAGCATCCAGGAACAAAAATGAGCAAAGCTTGGTCACCCAGGCACTCTATATAAAATAGAATTACATACCTACACTCAAAAAACATAAACCTCCTTCTGGGTCAGTCGGGTAAATAGAACAACTGACTAATTCACAGACGCATGCTCAATTCAAAACCGTGGAGTCTAGAAACTTGAAATTTTGCACACATATACACCACTAAGAAAGGGTATTTTCAAAATTCAACAACCAGTGTAAAAGACGGAATCCCGGGCAACCCTGACACGGAAAGCAATTATGATAATAAAAACTTATATTTATTGTCTTATTTATAAATCACACTCACTTATGAGTATTTACTAGATAACGTAAAGTGAAACTCTCCTGATAAGTTCCGCCAGCTGCACTTGAGAGGCAGTTCCTTCTAGGCTTTGTGTGCTTACCACCTTCGGCCGCATCATCACTTACCATGGGGAGATTATTGTGATGAAACACGGCCTGTGTGTATACATAAAAAAATACAAGTAGATTAATAATAATCTATAGCATGCAGTGTATGGTTTATTTTAGGATCATTAACTATTCTATATTTTATTCTTTGGCTGTGTGAGTGATGATGACGCATTTATTGAACTGGTTCGTCATAAATACGTTGCCTGGAAACTTCTTAATATTAATCAACTAATTAAAAACATCCTCGATGTGGTTTATTGTGTATAAATAATTAGTAATTATTTTTATGAGTCTTGCACAACGTGTAGTAACTACTAAAACTATTGCAAATGCGAAATATTTTGTTGATACTTGTTACGCAATCACGCCGGAATGGAACGGATTTGGATGAATTTTCATAAACAACGTTTAACGGAAATGTCATGTCTATTCGAGAAGGTTGAAGACTACATCAGGTATAGACTCTCTATAAAAAAATTCAGCTCAAAATAAATTACTCAAATTCATACCAAATGTTTGCTTCCAAGTTTATTGAATTTAAATCATAACCAACATGTCATTTGCTAATATTATAATAGAATTGTCTCTTTCGCGATCTGTGCGCCTAGTACCTACCAAAAATCGTATAGTTATAGTGTCCTAAAATTATATCCCTCTGAATCTCAAGTAAAACACCGAGGCCAAACTAGTGTTATGATAACACAAAAACCGAACATAAAATTCTAATAAAGCTTTATATAATGGGTTGCCAAATAAGCAATGTTAAGTTATGCGACGGTACTATGTATGCTAAACTCATCCTTTCGTAGTTTATTACATCCTTTGTTCTAAGTATAACTGTTTTTTTTTGTTTTATCAATATACTAGCTAGCCCCATGTGTAGGCTACAATACTAGGGGATAATGTAGGTACCTATAAGTAAAAGTATTTTTCGAATCCGATTGGTAGTTCCAGAGATTCACGCGTTTAAAATAACAAAACTCCAGCGTTATTATATAAGTATAGATTATCCTTAGCATTGCGGCTTTATTTATCTGTGAATTGGTACCACAGACATAAAACTTGGTACACTAAAACGGTCACTGCGCGCAATGATATATTAAACTTTTCTGAAGGAACCTCGTAAGTGATCCTACGTATCAAAATCCGTGGATTCGTTTTCGAGTTAAGCACACTGACAGACAGATAGATTGATAGACGTTGTGTTTTGTAATTTCTATCTATACTAATATAATAAAGCGCAAGTTTTTTTGTTTGTTTAAACGGACTAATCTTTGGAACTACCAGTCGGATTGGAAAAATCGTTTCACTAATAGGAAGCCACATTATCCCCAACTATTTTATCCCAGGAACGAGGGTAAAGCCGCGGGGGCATTTAGTATAAGAATATAATAACAAAGATAACACGCAGTCAGAAATATCAGGATAGATAATATGGCGCGATTGAGTCTGACTCAACGTGATAAGTAGGTGTATCATACTTCTTGGATGATTTTGTAGTAATTAGCATTACCTATTTGAGTCAAGTAAAATAATCTTTTATACAAATATATTTTTATACGGAATCAACTCAATGTGGTTGAGGACGGACCTGGCAAACTCCCCTTGTCTATACTCTCCGCTCCCAATATTCTAACCAATAAGAGTGTGGCCACATATAAAAACCTGGAACACACGCAAAATGTTCACATGAGATGGTTTGAATCATGTCTAATAAAACCCAGGTTTTTTAATATATCTGTCTCTTTCGAACGTCATATAACAAAAGGAGCCTGGACAATCTTAAACCCTGTGTATACTAGACTTGCTTTAAACCAAACAACCAAAATAAGGGAGTGTTGTGGTGTTTGTTGATACCCCTGCAAGTAATGTAAATGATTTCAATGTTATGTATAACCTTCACCTAATGATTCGATAAAATTGCAACAGTGTCAGGTTGGATTTCGTTTTTTACCATTTTTTCTATTTCACGGCCAGTGCAGGTGGTGTAGCATTGTCTATTGTATGCCCATTGTTATAAGGTTAGGCCTCCGATTCTCGTGCTATCGCGAAAATCTGATTCTGACAGAAATCCGCCATGTTTTTCGACATTGATATCGATTCGGAAACCCATTGTATTGAATTCCGAATGTAATTGCAATTTTTGTTTATATCGTGCATACATTGCGATGTAGGCAGAGTAGTTTTTTTTTCTATTGTTCATAGTTAGCATACCTATTAAGTAGCGTATCCTAAAACTTATAAATTCTGGGGCTTTTCAAGCAAATATAACCTTGAGTTGTGTGAGATTGCATTAATGATTTTAAATATGAACGCGATCTTTTTTCAATATCGTTGACATCTTACTTACCTAATTTTAGATTCTCTGTCTATGAATTCAATTTGAGTCTTCATCATTAAGTATAAATACTCTTTTTGTTTGTTGCAGTATAAAATATGGCACACATTAGAGAAGGACCCGCTCTTCGCAAGAAGCCACGTGACGCCGCCAGTCTCGGAACAGAAGCGGATCACTCAGCTACAAGTGAAGAAGATAAATGAGTACAAATTCCACACAAGAGAGATGGTCAAATCCAGTTATAGTAGGAGGGTAAGTTACTCTTGAAGTTTGTGTTGATCACCTTAGAAGTGGAGCTCGTACAGAGTATGGAATCCATGCAACGGATACACATGACTACCGTCCCTGCCTTCTATTCTCTATAAAACGTAATAAAGCAGAGATCCGAAAACTTTTTCGTCAATCAATACATATTGGCTCTCCTGTAGTATTGCTAATGGATGGATCACCTGTCTGCTTGTCCGCATTCTGGCTTTAAAACTGGCGAACCAGATCATGTTCATGCACGCGTAAGAAGTGTGATAATCCGAACGACTTCTACGTCTACTATTTGGTATGATGGTTGGTAAATAATATAAAACACAGATGGATCTAGTTTATTGACGGGTCGATTGGCCTGGTTGGTTATGGGAATATATGCCCGCAGGTCATGAGTTCGATTCCCACCCAAGACATGCATTTGCGTGCAAGAACATGTCTGCATGTTCTGAGCCCTGCTATCTAGCTGTCACCCGCGTTCCCGGGATAAAAAGTAGCCTATAACACTCTGGGATAATAATGTAGCTTCCTATAAGTGAAAGAATTTTTCCAATCCGACTTGTAGTTCCAGAGATAAGCGCGTATATCAATTGTCTGGTTTCCACATTAGAAACGCTACTAAGTTTGGAATCTTGGAATCAGATAGTGTGTGTAGAATATCCCAGGATATTTATTTGGAGAATAGATACCTGGGGTGCACTGAAAAAGAATTTCCCTAAATTCAACTAAAGGGTAAAATAGGCAATCTCGGGTGAATCCGCGGGGCCGAAAACTAGTCATTCATGGACATCGAACAATTAACCCAAAGAAGCGCAATGACGTTGATTTTGCTTACAATCTATTCCTCCAATTTCCCACCACTGACAATACGCTCTGATTGGCTAAGTTAAGGACGTATGCGCTCTGATTGGCCAAGTCAAGAACATACGATGCAGTGATTGGTCCATACTGTTCAAAGTCAGTGACAAATCACTGACTAGGTTTCGAAATCGGATTGCTTGCTATTACTACTACTCTAAAGAGAGATTGTTCCTCGATGTTCATGGATAGTCACAATGTCTTGATGCTCATAATGTCTGGCAATATGTTAATCACACAAAGCCAAGAAGCTAGAAGGTAGGTGCAGCACTAGCAGTCAGCCGGTTACTACAAAGTGCCGTCGAGATCACTATCTCTGTAACGCTCTCGAATGTTCTAGAAGCTTAATGATTCCTTCCTCCACAGACGCGCACAATAATGACTATAAACGAAGCGATCCAGTCGTTGAATCCCAGCGTGTCAGTGAAGATGGCAATCGGTATATATTTGTTCTCCAACGCTCTTCTGTCGCTCGGCACTGAACGCCACCTCAAGTTCTATGAATCCACGTTTGTTAACAGAGAGGTAAGTCACTTCTGACCGTGAATTTTTAGATGGATCACTCACCACCGGTTTTTATATCACTTAGGTGTCAAACAAGCATACGGTGTGGAATTTGTACTAAAACATGGTGGACCTGTCAAAACGTAGATTTTTTTAAGATGTCCGAAATATTTTTGCAAATGTTGAAGACTCGAAAATCTGGATCAAGATGTAATATTTTTCTGACTTACATGTGGTTGGTTGGCCCAATATGGACCGACGCCGACGACCTGATCAAAATCGCTCCGTCGCTAGTAAGTGGAGAAAACGTTACGTGTCTATGGAGAGGTCTATCGCTAGTCTGAATATGAAGATCTAATATTCCGTTTTTGACTTACATCGAAGATGGTCAGTACTTAGCCTGGAATGTATGGATTGCAACACCGGTTTATGCTTGAGTACAGATTCGGGTACACCAGTCAGTGGGTACTAGACTTAGGTAACTAAGACGTCATGTTTTGATGAGAGGGTCTTTCATGGATGTATATGGGCTGTCAGAAGTGACCTATTACAATGGTTGAATTGTAGAAAACATTTTTCCGCTTTGCTATGGTTCACGATGTTTTCTATCACCAAGAACTCTGGTTCTTCGTTGGGTTCCACGCCTTTTTGTTACTTAATGAAGCCCATTTATGAACAGATCCTGGCAAGTTTCGCTCTGACAGAGATAGCGCACGGTTCGGACGCGCGACTGATGCGCACGACGGCGACGTACGACCCGACGCGCAAGGAGTTCGTCATCCACACGCCAGACTTCGAAGCGGCTAAATGCTGGGTTGGTAATCTAGGTAAAATTTTGTGTGACATTTTACTTTTATATGTACATTTTCTTTATACTAGCTGTCCCCTCCGGTTGCCTATATCACTTTTTTGAAAGAAACATACGGCTCGCCTCATGGTAAGCGGTTGACCGTAGTCCTATGGATGGCAACACACGAGGCATCACTCACGCGTTACCTAACCGCGCCCCCTCCCCAATGAGCTCCGGCGACCTTACAGGAACACAACATAAAGTTATTTGGCTGTGGTATCATGTAAGGTAAAGGTACTTCTCCAGTCCACCATTCCATTTTTAGAATAGGATACTGATCTCCACTCCATTTTTAGAATAGGATACTGATCCTATTTTAAAAATTCACAAATGGGGACGTCTTCGAATGGGGACGTCTTCGAATGGGGACGTCTTCGAATGGGGACGTCTTCGAATGGGGACGTCTTCGAATGGGGACGTCATCGAATGGGGACGTCATGGATTGGGGAATCTCAGTAGATTCCGTGTTTACGTAGATGGAACGCGCATCCTATAACTAAATTATGAACAATATAGAATTCCAGGACCTGTATATTCCATATACCGTGAATTCAGTTCGCGAAACCATAAAAAGTACTATTTTACATTTAATTTTATTCTTAACGTCTATACAAGGCTACAGGGACCGATGGGTTTATGGCGCCATTTTTGTTATTGATTTCAGTTGGTTTATCGGAAAATTGCCAACCCTGTTTTTTAGCTAGCCTGAATCGACATTAAGGTCCTTTTGTATCATGTTATCCGATAGCATAATTGATAAGAACTCCATTAATAATACGTTCGATTTGCACCTCTATTGCACTTACGATACGAGGTTTGAATACTCCGATAGTGTTTGATTATTGTATGGACAGGATAAACAGGAAAAAGATTTTATATAAGTACTAATCATAGGTAATAAATAAAGATTATTTTCGGAGAGACAATTGATCCATGGTGTTAAAGGAATAGCTTGAGTAATTTAAGAATTTATTGAATACCGTTATAAAGATATTATGCACAAAGAAATTATTATGCGACTGTATGAGCGAGACCTAAAACTATTTTTCTTTTTTGAATATTTTAAGGGTGCGGGATAATACTTCATGTAATATTGTAGCTGGTAATGTTATATTAGAAGATAATCAAAATTCTGCAAAATTCTACTAGTTTAACTACAAATAACATCCAACAGTTTCGACATCAATTTTCCACATATACTATAATATAAATTTTATGACTTATTGTTCATTGAATTGTACGTTGACTTGCACCGACGTAAACTTATAGGTATATTTATGATGTATTTCTATTTATTGAAGCGCTCGTGTTGTAGCATGATTAGCCGTTCTTAATCGATCGGCAAAGTTAAGCTACCACTGTTGGGGCCGGAACTTGGATGAGTACGCCTAGACGTCCCGATTTTGGCGGGACGTCCCGATTTTTAGCCCAAAACTAAATGTCCCGCGCGGGACAGGCTCAGTCCCGCTTTTTGAGGATTATTCGACGGTGAAATCATCGTTGGACGTAGAAGTGGGATATTACAAAGACACCACTGCACAGAAATAGCACGCAATCTAAAGATACGGCCGTATAGGTATGCCGCATATTTTGACGCTCGCAAGGGAATCAAAACCTAGAAAGTACTTCCCAATGACCTAGAAACATAAAGAAGCAATTCCATGTAGCACAAGTAAAGGAAGAAATCCAAAAATCGTTTTGTAGTGGCATCACAATTTTTTTTTCTTACTTTGGACTCGATTCCCGTGATAAATGAACTATTTTCATACCTACAAGTTTCTACGGTATCCTCGGTACGCGAGGTATGTCCCGCTTTCGGCGATATAATCCCGCTTTTTTTTACTCAAGAAGTTACGAAATCCCGCTTTGCCCGAAAAAAAATTGGCAACGCTGGCCTAGTCGTATTTCAACTCGAGCGTTTCCGTAATTCGGAAGGCACGTAAAGCGGTTGGTCCCGGAGTCGTTAATCTAGTTGGAGGCTTCCTAGGCGGCTTGAAATCTCGTACAGTAGGTTGACCTAGTGGCCTACCTCCACCGATCCGCAGTTGGCATGACTGGTGGAGTATCTGCCCATTCCCTTTCACCCTTATTTTTGAAAGGAGATCTATGCTCAGCAGTGGGACATTATAGGCTGATGATGTATTTCAACTTGTTTGAACAATTACGATTTTTAAAAGCTTACGCGGTTATGCCCGCTTTCCAGAGGAATTAAAAGAATCATCTATTTGTCCAGATTTCGATCGAGCACAGATCTGTCGATTTAAGTATCAAATTTAAATGCCTACTATTTTACTAATAGAGTAAGAGCCCACGAAGATCTGACCTTCGTCATTTTATAAAACCTGGAAGTTTCTCTGTGTATGTCCCTAATAGAGGTAAAAACAATCCCCGAATATGAAGTTTGGATCGCGGTGGCTTTGGAAGTTATCAGGTAACAAAGGTGTCAAAAATTGCACCTCAAATTCGTTAAAGTATAAAGGTCAGTTTTTACATATTTTGTTTGGACTAATATTAGAAATCACGTCGTCCATTGTCAGACACTTTGAACGGTGGAAACTCCCTGTCAGACACCTTAAAGTATTAAAAATATTATTCAACTTTCGTCATTTTATAAAAGCTGAAACTTATATATGTTACTTGATGAACTATCAAAAGATGATTTCTCAGTTGTCAGACACTTTCGATGGTGGGTTTGCCGTGTCAGACACATTAAAGGTCTACCGTAGGTGCGAGCGCGAGGTATATTCAATGTGATTTATTTTACAAACGAAAAGAGATAGACCCATAGTTATTTTGGAGAGTTTGTAGATTAAATCATGAAATTAATAAATCATGCAAAAAAGTCTACATCAATGACCCAGTTTTAAAGTTACAGATCAAAAATCTAAAAAAACACTATTTTTTTGAACATTTTTTTATATAATATCGTTATTTTTATTAGATTTTTGTTCCATATTTTTATTTTATTTCTACTTATCAATCAGATGAACTTTCTAGCTTTCAAATGACACTACTTTTAACAAAATACACCGATTACTTAAAAAGAAACAAAGACAAAACTAAAAGATGAGCATTTCATTAAAAAATAAATTAAAGCGCCGTACGTACTATTAAGGTACAGTCGAGGACAAAAATAAGTATACACCACCAAGCCTCATAAAAAGTAGCCATTCACATTATCATAGATATGGGAACACACAAAAGTTCAAAAATATGTATACACTGTTGGACAATTATGTATGTAAACAACAAGTTTAATAATATATATCCATGTATCAAATCATTAATTTGTGAACAATCAAAATATCATAAATATGTATTCATCATTATAGTCAAAAATATGTAAACTCATTTAAGTCAAGGCATTCATGGAATTACTTTAAAAAATGATAGGTACTAGAAAAAAGGTATTTTAAAAAATCAATAATTTTGTGTTCGGACATGTTGGTAGTTTCGCGCTCGCGGTGTTGTCAGCTCGTGCGCAAGCTGGCTGGCAACGTCGCCTACCGCATGATGTGATCAAGTCGTTGAGAAAGGTAAAGTTATTATTGTTCATTTTCAACTTTTCAACTATTTCTACAATTCGTCGTGAAATATTTATTCATGATTATTAATACAAATATTTTGAATTAGTAGATACGTAGCCGTAGCCGTGTTTGGGGTTATTGGAATTGTCGTGAGATGAACTTTGACCATATATGGTTTTCAGGGTCTGATCATGGAGTAGGAGGGTGGACACTGGAACTCCATAACGGAGCAACGTATCCCAGCCGTGTTTGGGATTTTTGGAATTTTCGTGAGATGAACTTTGATCATATATGATTCTTAGGGTCTGATGATGGAGTAGTAGGGTTGACATTGGAACTCCATAACGGAGCAACGTATCCTAGCCGTGTTATGGGTTGTTGGAATTGTCGTGAGATGAACTTTGACCATATATGGTTTTCAGGGTCTGATGATGGAGTAGGAGGGTGGGCACTAGAATTCTATAGCGGAACAACGTATCCTAGCCGTGTTTAGGGTTGTTGGAGTTTTCATGAGATGAACTTTGACCATATATGGTTTTCAGGGTCTGATGATGGAGTAGGAGGGTGGGCACTAGAATTCTATAGCGGAACAACGTATCCTAGCCGTGTTTAGGGTTGTTGGAGTTTTCATGAGATGAACTTTGACCATATATGGTTTTCAGGGTCTGATGATGGAGTAGGAGGGTGGGCACTCAAACACCATAACGGAGTGACGTATTCCTGCCGTGTTTGGGTTGTTGGAATAGTCGTGAGATGAACTTTGACCATATATGAAAGTAAATTAAAAAAAAACGAAATATATTCATTATCGATTTATTATAAATATTTTTTTTTTTTTTTTTTTACTGTTGATAGGCCTAGAAGGAACTGGCTCTCAAGTGAAGCTGTCGGAACACACCGACAGTTACTTGGTGGTAGCCAGCCAGATTGGTATGACAAATTACCCTACCACCGTGCTATGGTTTCCTCACGATGTTTTCCTGCACCGAAAGCTCAAGCTCATTGTAGGATTCGAACCCGGGACCTTCGTCTCGGTATCCGACGTCATTACCATTGAGCTATCATCGCCTTAAATATCATAAAAGTTTCTTATAAATTGGGATAAATTATGGGGTGAGCAGTTATTATTATTACTTACAATATTAAAATTAAAATGTTTTGTGTCACTCGATCATATCTTTAACAAGAAACAAAAATTGCGCCATTTTGAACTATTCAGATATTGGTCCGAGTACTCTCAAAATGGATATTTGAGAGACCCTTGGGCCACATAACATGAATCTTTGCTCAAAATTCAAAAAAGTGGCCGCCATTTTGAATTATTTAGTTACTGTTCCGATTGCTCTCAAAATGGATATTTGAGAGACCCTTGGGCCACATAACATGAATCTTTTCTCAAAATTAAAAAAAGTGGCCGCCATTTTGAATTATTTAGTTACTGATCCGATTGCTCTCAAAATGGATATTTGAGAGACCCTTGGGCCACATAACATGAATCTTTGCTCAAAATTCAAAAAAGTGGCCGCCATTTTGAATTATTTAGCTACTGGTCCGATTGCTCTCAAAATGGACATTTGAGAGACCCTTGGGCCACATAACACGAATCGTTTCTCAAAATTCAAAAAAGGAGCCGCCATTTTGAATTATTTTGTTATTGGTCCGATTGCTCTCAAAATGGACATTTGAGAGACCCTTGGGCCACTTAACATGAATCTTTGCTCAAAATTCAAAAAAGTGGCCGCCATTTTGAAATATTTAGTTACTGGTCCGATTGCTCTCAAAATGGATATTTGAGAGACCCTTGGGTCACATAACATGAATCTTTACTCAAAATTCAAAAAAGTGGCCGCCATTTTGAATTATTTAGTTACTGGTCCGATTGCTCTCAAAATCGATATCCGTGGTCCGCGTAGTGACTAAATTCTAATGTTTTCATGCTATTTGGTCCAAGGGTCTCTCAAATATCCATTTTGAGAGTAATCAGACCAGTAACTAAATAATTCAAAATGGTGGACACTATTTTAAATGTTGAGCAAATATTCATGTTATGTAGCCCAAGGGTCTCTCTAATATCCATTTTGAGGACAATCGGGCCAGTAACTAAATAATTCAAAATGGCGGACACAATTTTAAATTTTGAGCAAGGATTCATTTTATGTGGCCTTAGGGTCTCCCAAATATCCATTTTGAGAGCAATCGGACCAATAACTAAATAATTCAAAATGGCGGACACTATATAAAATTTTGAGCAAAGATTCATGTTATGTGGCCCAAGGTCTCTCAAATATGCATTTTGAGAGCAATCGGACCAATAACTAAATAGTTCAAAATGGCGGACACTATTTTAAATTTTGAGCAAAGATTCATGTTATGTGGCCCAAGGGTCTCTCAAATATCCATTTTGAGAGCAATCGGACCAGTAACTAAATAATTCAAAATGGCGGCCACTTTTTTGAATTTTGAGCAAAGATTCATGTTATGTGGCCCAAGGGTCTCCCAAATATCCATTTTGAGAGCAATCGGACCAGTAACTAAATAATTCAAAATGGCGGACACAATTTTAAATTTTAAGCAAAGATTCATATCCATTTTGAGAGCAATCGGACCAGTAACTAAATAATTCAAAATGGCTGGCACTTTTTACCCGTCTGATGGTTCAAGAGAAAAAAAATAAACAGTTGAACTTTTCGTAAGTACCAAGTATTAATTTATAAATAATGTAGTATTTTCAATGTACGGATTATTTTTCTAATATATTTTTTGATTAGGTACTAATAGCCTTTACATTCATCCCTAAAAATATACGCCAAGACTTTAGAAGGACCTATGGATAACCCACAGTAACAATTTTTATGCGATTGAGATTTTTTTTGTGGGTTATACTTTCGAAGTTATTTTGACCCATATAATATTAATCCTTATCTAATTTAATAAGTTAGTCAAGACGGACATTAAAGGGATTATATTTTAAAAGATATCACAGATTTAAAATTAGCAAGAAACAGTATTCACGATACCGTAAAGGGGCGGGCCGAGACGGGCGCGGACGCGCAAATCGCTCGACACCACACGACATTGCACCCGTGCAAAGACGGGGCGGGTCGCTAGTTCAAAGAAACAATTAAAACGCAAATGACGTCATGCCCTGTTCGAAAGAAATCACAAGACGTAAATATTTAATAATGTGTGCAGCGACATACATATATGTAGGTACTACATAATATATCAATGAATGTTTGTGTGATCTTCAGTGTCATCATTGTGCAGATGGTTGTATACATATTTTTGGCTCATTGAGTGGTAACAATTTTATGCATCTTTCAGGGAGTACATATTTTTGCCTTATCTAATGTGTACAAATTAATGATCGTGTCGGGTACATATTTATGGTTTCTATATTGTTTACATATTTGTTAGCATTTGGATGAGTACAAATTAGTGGAGCTTTTTATGATTACTTCTTTATTATGATGATACGTGTATACATATCTTTGTCTTCGACTGTACTATTAGTATTTATTTACTTGGAGTGTAATGAATTAACGTTAATTCTCCCATACCAAATAATTTATTGTAAACGGAAACGCGATAGGTAGTTTACTCACGTTAATTCTTTATACTCGGGGTACCTACTGAACCATATTTTCATTTACCACCATACCATATTTTCAAGGATGTCAGTTTTTATACATTTTATTTGGAATAATAATAGAAATCACATCATCCATTGTCAGATACTTTGAACGGTGGAAACCCCCTGTCAGACACCCTTAAATTATTAAAAAATACTAGCTGTCCCCCGCGGTTTCACTCGCGTTCCCGGGATAAAAAGTAGCATATGTCCTTCTCCATACCATAGGCTATCTGCATGTCAAATTTCATGATGATCCGTTGAGTAGTTGAGGCGTGAAGGCGTAACAAACAAACAAACAAACTCACTTTCGCATTTATAACATTATAGTAAGGATTATTCATATTCGTCATTTTATATAAGCTGAAATTTATATATGTTACTTAACGAACTATCAAAAGATGATTTCTCAGTTGTCAGATACTTTCCATGGTGGGTTTGCCGTGTCAGACACATGAAAGGTCTACCGTAGGTGCGAGCGCGAGGTATATTCAATGTGATTTTTTTTACTAACGAAAAGAGATAGACCCTTAGTTATTTTGGAGAGTTTGTAGATTAAATCATGAAATTTAATAAATCATGCAAAAAAGTCTACATCAATGACCCAGTTTTAGAGTTACAGATCCAAAATCTAAAAATACACAATTATTTTGTTTTTTTTTTATAATTGTCGTTATTTTTATTTAGTTTTTGTTCTATATTTTTATTTTATTTCATCTTATCAACTAGATAAACTTTCTAGCTTTCAAATGACACTACTTTGAACAAAATACACCGATTACGTAAAAAGAAACAAGGAAACAAACGAATAGATGAGCATCATTATTTAAAACTTTAAGGGTGTCTGACGGGGGTTTCCACCGTTCAAAGTGTCTGACAATGGTCGACGTGATTTCTAATATTATTCCAAATAAAATATATAAAAAATGACACCCTTGAAAATATGGTATGGTGGTAAATGAAAATATGGTTCAGTAGGTACCCTGAGTGTAAAGAATTAACGTGAGTAAACTACCTATCGCGTTTGCGTTTACAATAAATTTGTACTTATGGGAGAATTAACGTTAATTCACTACACTCCAAGTAAATAAATACTAATAGTACCTTAATAGTGCGTTCGGCGTTAAAATTTTTTTTTTTAATGAAAAGCTTATCTTTTATTTTTGTCTTTGTTTCTTTTTAAGTAATCGGTGTATTTTATTCAAAGTATTGGCATTTGAAAGCTAGAAAGTTTATCTGATTGATAAGTAGAAATAAAATAAAAATATGGAACAAAAATCTTATTAAAATAACGATGTTTATAAAAAAAATATCAAAATAACGGTGTATTTTTAAATTTTTGATCTATTACTCTAAAACTTGGTCATTGATGTAGTTTATTTGCATGATTTATAAAATTTGATGATTTATCTACAAACTCTCCATAATAAGTATGGGTCTATCTCTTTTCGTTTGTAAAAAAAAATCACATTGAATATACCTCGCGCTCGCACCTACGGTAGATCTTTAATGTGTCGGACACGGCAAACCCACCATCGAAAGTGTCTGACAATGGTCGACGTGATTTCTAATATTATTCCAAATAAAATATATAAAAACTGACACCCTTGAAAATATGGTATGGTGGTAAATGAAAATATGCTTCAGTAGGTACCCCGAGTGTAAAGAATTAACGTGAGTAAACTACCTATCGCGTTTGCTTTTACAATAAATTAGTACTTATGGGAGAATTAACGTTAATTCATTACACTCCAAGTAAATAAATACTTAATAGTACCTTAATAGTGCGTACGGCGCTTTAATTTATTTTTTAATGAAATGCTCATCTTTTAGTTTTGTCTTTGTTTCTTTTTAAGTAATCGGTGTATTTTGTTAAAAGTAGTGTCATTTGAAAGCTAGAAAGTTTATCTGATTGATAAGTAGAAATAAAATAAAAATATGGAACAAAAATCTAATAAAAATAACGATACTATATAAAAAAATGTTCAAAAAAATAGTGTTTTTTTAGATTTTTGATCTGTAACTCTAAAACTGGGTCATTGATGTAGACTTTTTTGCATGATTTATTAATTTCATGATTTAATCTACAAACTCTCCAAAATAACTATGGGTCTATCTCTTTTCGTTTGTAAAATAAATCACATTGAATATACCTCGCGCTCGCACCTACGGTAGACCTTTAATGTGTCTGACACGGCAAAGCCACCATCGAAAGTGTATGACAACTGAGAAATCATAGTTTGATAGTTCGTCAAGTAACATATATAAATTTCAGCTTTTATAAAATGACGAAAGTTGAATAATATTTTTTAATACTTTAAGGTGTCTGACAGGGAGTTTCCACCGTTCAAAGTGTCTGACAATGGACGACGTGATTTCTAATATTAGTCCAAACAAAATATATGAAAACTGACCTTTATACTTTAACGAATTTGAGGTGCAATTTTTGACACCTTTGTTACCTGATAACTTCCAAAGCCACCGCAATCCAAACTTCATATTTGGGGATCGTTTTTACCTCTATTAGGGACATACACAGAGAAACTTTCAGGTTTTATAAAATGACGAAGGTCAGATCGTCGTGGGCTCTTGGGCTATAAGTAGCAGACAGACATACACACTACCTTTCGAATGTACTGATAAGTCGAGTTTGTCACAACACTAGCTCGACTCGCATCAGCGTGTCCCGTCACTAAAGGACTATTAAGAGTTTGGCAATCGAAACAAGATGGTTTTCCGTGTACATGGAAAAGTTTTATTATGTGTCTTTAATATTATTTTTAGGGCTTGTTTGATGTAAATAAGCTCTAACAGTACGTATAGTGCGGCGGCCGAGAGAATGCGTTTCTGACACCTGTTAATATTCGCCAAATCACTGAAATGGCTAATCTGATTATGATGGGCCTTCCTCTAAGCTCTGCCTAAGAAAATACTGAACCTTCCTGTGAAAGTCCCATGGCAATAGGATTAGCTGTTTCCGACAGTAGCCCAATATTAACAGGTAGAATGATCTAGGCTATAAGTCCAAAAACAATATGGCCGTTGGCAAGTTTATTTTTAAATAACTTAAAAAACTAGACTCCGAATTGATTACCATATAAATGATAGATAACATTAATCGAATAACTGACCGTGAATGTGATCTGTGCTAGTTATTTCTGTTTGTTTTGACCAAATCACGTTAATTTTTAGTGTTCCGAACCAAAAAGGTAAAAATGGAACCCATATGCGTCACGCCGCGCGCTTATTCACAGACACTACACAAGCGGAACGTGTAAATGTTTTTCCGGGGCTCTCGTGGTTGATATAGAAGTTATTCGTTTTCATTTTAACAGCACTTAAATCTTTCACTGCATGTCATTTTAATTATTTGTTCCAATTATATTCGCTATTTTTACCTTCTTTTTATATTCTGGTTTCTTGCTTTGATTTTTGCTTTTTATATTTCTTGTACCTACTCGCCGATGTTCGTGACTTACGCATAACAAGGTGCCGACAGAATACCAGTGTTGTGGGTAGCTCCCACTACTTTATACTGAGTTGGGGCCTTTTTTACACCGCGACGCACAGATTTCTATTATTATTATTGTTGCTACTGTTTTATTTTTCTTTATTATTGTTATTATTTTGTGTGTACCTATCTATTATTATTCTGTGCGTTCTGGTGGAAATAAATTTTTTTTTTCATTTTTTCTTTTTTTTTTTTTTAAATTTGTTGAACGTGCCAGTTTTATTTACCTGATTAAAAGATCGATGTTATAAACACCACATACTATAGTTTCTTTAATTGAGTTTGACAGGCCAGTTGGCGCAGTTGTCCACCTTACGCGCCGCGGGTCGTGGGTTCGATTCCCACACAGGACATGGATTTGTGTGCATGAACATGTCTGTATGTCCTGAGTCTGGGTGTAATTATGTATATTAAGTATGTATTTATAAACAAAAAGTATTATATCAGTTATCTGGTTTCCATAGTACAAGCTCTGCTTAGTTTGGGATCAGATGACCGTGTGTGAGGAATGTCCCAGGATATTATTATTTATTATTATTATTATTAGTCACTAAAATATGTAAAGAACACATCAAAATAACGCGTGCTAATGTTGGGAATCCGATAAACTCAAATTCAAAACCCTTCGAATAATTTCTTAGATATTGTTATCTACAAATAAAATGCGACTGCTTCGTCATACATTTTCCAGCTATACTTAAGAGGACACAATTCGTCATACTTTTCATACAAAACCCCTGTACTTATTATGGCGTTGTTAAACATTGTTCGTTAGATGTTTTGAACAAATTAGTATCTTGTGTACTATATCTAGCCTTGTATCTTGGCGTAATTTAAAAAAAAGTGTGAAACAAATTCAGTCAAAGCCTCCGAAAAACAGCGTTTTTGTCTGAACTTCGGCCATATCTAATGTACCTATAAATTGTAAAAGTAAAGAAAACATTTAGATACCAGGCTTGCAAATGTATTGGAGATTCTAAATAACTAACTTTTTTTTCACAAACTTGTAAGATTTTTTCACAAGAAGTATACTCCTGGAACAAGTTTTATGAATGCGAAATCATGAATGACGACCTAGCGAAGCGGCCGCGAGAGATCAGCGGAATTTACCGACGTTGGATGAAACAACAAGCTTTTAGACTATGCTCGCGTTGAAGTTGCGCCGGCCACAGAGGGCCGCCTTAAATGTTTATTTTATGACTTGCAAGTTACCTTACTAGTAAATGTATTTATTTAAAGTTTACAACTTTTTTACGATTTTGTTTGATGCTATGAATGTATTTCACTTTAATTAATTTAAAAAAATGAATTTTTGATACCTCTCACCCTGCGGTTTTGCTCGCGTACCAGAGGAGTTAAATGCTCTGTTTATTGAGACTTTGATCTATTCACATGCCAAATTTGCTCTAAATCCGTTCAGTTACTACAAAGTTATTGAGCAACATATACACCTAACTACACAAGTAGTTGTATAAATGCAAACAGGCGTAGGCGAAGCTATTACCACAGTATTACCATCTTACAGTAGGAAATCGCCTTTGATGTTGGGCCGTGCCGCCGTTCGTATGAGTACCAACGTTGTCACGAGCAAATACGCAAGGGTTGTCACAAAAAAGAAAATAAAATAAATATATTGTTATGATAATGTCATCATTTATTTATGAGTAATAAACATTCACATGTCTAGCACTGGACTTATCTAAGCGCACGGCAGTGCGCACGCCAAGTTCCTACACCACCGCCGCACGTATTAGTCAGACTTTCCATGAGTGCGTGCGAAGATCTATTTGAATAAATGATCCCACCAAAAACATAAATATGAAAATTGGAGCCAAGTTCAATATTATGATATGATTTTTAGATTATGATATATGATAATTATGATGTAATTGTCGACTTCACCGACAAAAGCGATTACGCTTAAGAGGCAGAAATGGGCAAAAGTCTCTACATTGCTGCCCAAATTATATGAAACCTGCTAACTCTACAGCATTGAAATTTTAATATATGATACTTAAGGATATAACAAACACATCGCCCGAGCCGAAAACACGAATTCAATTAAAAGCCTCGATAAAAAAAAATGTTAAACATACCTCTGAAAATCAAGAAATTCCCAAATATATCCAACGCCTGAAGGTATTTTGATACGATTTTTTTCATCAATATAGTACATATCATAAGCAAATAAACGCCCGATTTAGTTTTTTGAATTTGCGATTCAGTTTTTCATAATAATGATTTAAAAAAAAGTCGCTTACGTCAAACTAATCTGAGCACCATGAACATCATACCGCACTCTATTGTCTTGCAACTCGCGTATTTTGCTTCGCGCTCACTCGCATTCCGCGGCGATCCGCGTTGCTAGACGGACCTGTGTCATTTTTTTTCAGAATTTTCACATACATAAAACCCTCTCAAATTAGTAAAAAATCATATCAAATTATCTTTAGAAGGCACTGAAAAATGCATGCTAGTCAAATTAAGGCAATTGAGCCTATTATTTGCTTGTTATAAATAAAAATTAATAAAATAAAATCTGTTATGATTGATGCTTTTGATCATTGTCACCGAGGCATGTCGTGGTACTGACAGAGACTAATTCTTATTTTCGTCTATGAAAGGCATGGATAGGGTAGCCTAGGGGGCTAAGGCGCGGGGTATTTATGTACTCCCGACTGAAGGAGGTGATGATTCATATCCCGGAAAATGTTTTTTTTTTAATTTTTTTTTATCAAATCATGCGAAATGAAAAATCAGCGATATATATTATTTTTAATGAGCAGTTACCTATTTAGTTAGTTACCTGATTAAATAATACCTCATGCAATATTGTTTATTTTGAGATCAAAGAAAAGGTATGAAAGGTAGGTTGACTGATACTGGTAACAGTAGGTGCCCCGAAGTCGGGGCGGGCATGCCTGCCTCTACTGCGCTCATCGAGTCATCTGTAGTTATCGAGTCGAGCCGGCAAACTTTTATATTCATTGTATTATTGTGGTCCACTCGCGTAGTCGTCAAATGTCAATGGCACAGTAAAATTAGAACAGTAAGGAAAATATTACACATCTTACGTTGACTAAGTTTCTAGTACTTACTGGACTGATTAGTTGGAATGTGAATCCATCGTATATTTACAATTACTGGTAGTGAGCTCGGCTATCATTGTGCCGATTGTCGTAACGGCCAATGGCCTGATGGCTGAAAGCCTCTCGGCTCTCGGCAGTGTTCCTCGATACAGCTCGCATTGTGAGGAGGTTCCTGTTTCTGCAACCCTAACCACCGGTAGCTTAGTTTTTTCAGCC
Organism: Polyploca ridens; assembly: GCA_951394255.1. Classification (NCBI taxonomy): domain Eukaryota; kingdom Metazoa; phylum Arthropoda; class Insecta; order Lepidoptera; family Drepanidae; genus Polyploca; species Polyploca ridens. The sequence continues at coordinate 17,621,724 of OX596247.1, read as the reverse complement.
AATCAGTGAGCCAGGCACAGTTTTATATCAATAAAAGTAATAAAATTGGAATAACTTTTTTTTCCAAAACATTATATAATACTTCCTTAAGGTGGATGCTTAGCATGAGGCGGGAAATTTTATATTATATGGGTCAAAATAGCTTTTTGAGTTAGATGCCTGCAATAAGGATCATTCACATAACAAAATGATAACTTTTTTATTACTACAGAGGTTGACATATAACCTTTTTTAGCATAATGTTTTTTAAATTATTAATATCCATCAATAAATGACGAAGTTATTAATGTTTTAAAAACGGCTTAATTAATACGCTCGCTCCCGCTTGTACATTAACGTTGACATCATAATTCGGCCACCACGCAACTCTGGATATTTGTCTGTTTGTAACCTTTTCACGGCTTAACCACTGAACAGATTTAAATACAATTTGGCAGGGAGATAGTTCAATTAGTGGAGAAGGACAAAGGATACTTTTGAACGTAAATGATTCTCATTGCTCAAAAATGCAATTATGTTACATTTACATACCTCGGTGATACCGCTCAATAAATTTGACAGCGATAGCTAAGAAGTATCACCTCACCTGCCAGCTTTATAAAAAGAAGTCCTTATGCACGGTGCCGAGATTCCGATATTGCGATATTCTGAGATTTATGCCCTAGGTACAATACCAGAAGTAAGGAGAGGAAATAAATGGTGGTGCTCTTCTTCAAAAAAGGCGATAAGGCCCTATTGAAGACCTACCGCCCCATATCCTTCCTAAACCACGTTTATATGTTGTTTTCGGGGGTCATTACGAATTGTCTTGCACGTAGGTTTGAAGACTTCCAGCCTCCCGAAAAAGCTTTAGGTTTCCGTAAAGGCTTTAGTACCATAGATCACATACATATAGTTCGCCAAATTATACAGAAGACTGAGGAGTATATTCAACCGTTATGCCTTGTGTATGATGACTGTGAAAAAGCCTTCAATTCAGTTGAGACATAGGCGGTATTACAGAGTCTACAGCGGTGCTAAATCGACTATCGCTATATCGAATTGTTGAAGGTGATTGTACAGTAAAGCCACTATGTCAATCCGAGTACAGGACGAGAGTACGAGACCAAACCAGTTGCAGAAGGGTGAAAGACAGGGTGACGTAATTTCCCCGGAACCTTTACCACTGCAATGGAGGATGTGTTCAAGATCTTGAACTGGAAGGGTTATGGCATCAACATCAACGGTGAACACATCTCTCACCTTCGACTTGCCGACGAAATAGTCATAATGACGGGATTCGCTGGAAGCTTTGAACATCATGCTCAATGATCTCAAGAGAGTTTCCTAACAGGTCAAGATGAAAATATACAAGACAAAAATTATGTCTAATATTCATATTCCACCAATATCCGTGAGTATTGGGAACACTGCTCTCGAAGTTGTAGACGAGTATGTTTACCTAGGACAAATTGTCCAACAAGGTAGGTCAAAGAGGTCAACGGAAGAATCCAACTCGGCTAGACAGCGTTCGGGAAGCTACGGCATATCTTCAAGTCCAGAATACCTCAGAGTCAGAGTCTTAAGACGAAAGGATTTCAATCAATGCGTGTTACCAGTGATAACATACGGAACATAGACGTGGTCTTTCACTGCTGGCCGCATAAATAAGCTCAGAGTCACTCAGCAACCTATGGAATGAGCTATTTCGAGCTCGGAATTTCTCTACGAAACAGGATCCGAAACGAGGACATTCGTAGGAGAACAAAAATTATGTATATAGCTCGTAGAGTTATTAAGTTGATGTGGCAATGGGCAGGCCACATCGCTTGAAGAACCGATAACCGATGGGGATGGAAGTTTCTCGAGTGGCGACCACTAACTGGAAGGGGACACCATGCAGGACGACCTCCCACCAGGTGGACCGGCGACCTGCAGGGTTATTTTAAAACTGTCGGATTCGATATCGGTAACGGATTCGGAATTTTGAGTATGTAGCTATTATTTTAACCGCAGACCTTTCTCATTCATTATTTACTTAAAACAGGTGCAAACACATTTCGTTTGGTACCAACTAGCCTTAAAATAGGTTTAAGTAATTAGTTTATATGAAATAATTGTAAAAAGTTACGTTAAATAAAATTCGGAAAGATTTCCGCCTGCTAAAAGCTATCGGAAACTTTTCGATGAATCGAATTGACATTTCCGTCGAGAAACGTCAAAAATTCAATCAGTCAATGAACTATACAGTCAGTTTATGAAGTTCGATACAACTAGAAAACATTTTTTATTTTTATAAACACAAATGTAGACTTAAAATATAAAAAAATCAAAAAAACAAGTTTCTGTCTTTACGCATTTGATATAATCTGCTCAAATGAGGCCTTTCAAGAATAAAAATGCGTAATAATTTCGATTTTGCTTTTATTTTAGTTTATCATTTCCATTTCCTACCAGTATTAAAAATCTTCGTAAACGCTTCCGAATTCCGTGAAGGTTTCCGAATCCGTTTCCGATAACGAATCCGACAGTTTTAAAATAACCCTGCTGGTCAGAGTCACTGGGCGCTGCTGGATTCAAGCGGCCCAAAACCGCTCGAAGTGGAAGTTAATGGGGGAGGCCTATGTTCAGCAGTGGATATCATTAGGCTGATATGATGATGAATAAAAATGGTAGGTAAAGAGGGCATTTTATTGGGAAATTCTACAATTATTGTAAAACGTGATGGAAGAAAACCTGTTTATTTGTCAAATAACATATAATATCTCGATTGAGGGCTGTATTTTTGCCTCAATTTTCATTTTATGAGGACGCCTTGTTTTTTCTTAATTATATTAAAATTGTTGCATTGTGATATATCGCTAAGTTTAATAAGTAATTAAAGTTACATAGTTTTGTTAACGTGGTGATCACTGTAGTGAACAAGAATTTAAAAAATACATATAAAGTAATTTAAAAAACGGTCGATAAGATTCAACATAGTTTCCCTCCTTTTAATTTGTGCACATTATGAAAGTTCACAGCTGTATACGAGTAGGATACTCTCCTGTCTGTCCATTTGTCACAGCCTGTTTTCTCCGAATTTATAAAACACAAATTGTATTTAGATAAAACGCTTAGTTTCGTGACCCGAAGACAATTACCTAAGTAGCGTATGTAAAAGAATTCTGGTTTTGGGAGACAATTACCTAACCTGAGAAATATTATCGTAAGTATCAACTTTTAAAAATAAATATCTTGAGACATTTTTCACACACGGCTACCTGATCCCAAACTAAGCAGAACTTGTAAATACATCTCTAAATAGTATAAAAAGAAGTCGTTTTCCGCGTCTGTTTGTCTCTCTGTTTATCAACTCTAAACCACGCAACGGGTTTTGCACTTTTAACCATCAGATAGATCCTCATTAGTACTACGTAAAGAGAAGATGCCACACATCACAACTATGTTCCGTTCAAGTGAGGCCATCCGGCCACACTTGTTGTTGTAAAATGATGAACGAAACGCGTAAGCGCCGTGAAAATAACGGTGTTTGTGAGAAAAATACTCCTAAAAGCTTTCTAATAGCGCTACGTGTTTCTACTGTCTGCTTAGACGACTAATTATTGTTTCAGTGCTAAAGAAACCTTTAGTCGACTCTAAAGAAATGGGACATAAGCTTTGCTTATGATAGCATCTCTATACGTGGTAATAATAGCTCAATGCTTTACAGCAAATAATTATCATTAATATTTTAAATGATATCACAGATTTAAAATTAGCAAGAAACAATCGCGATACCGTGACCGGGTGGCGTGGGCGGTCGCGCAAATCGCTCCACTGACACCACATTATGACATTGTACCCGTGCGAAGCCGGGGCGGGTTGCTAGTACTTACTATACATATTTACACTCAGACTCGGGACATGCAAACATGTTCATGCACACAGATGCATATCCTTGGTGGGAATCTACTCCAACTGGCCCGTCAAAAGTTTTTTAAAGTATTTGAAAAATTATATTTGTAATGTTTGTCTGCAGTTTGTCTACTGTTTGCATTTTTACTGTGTCCAATTCAAACAGCGTCGTTCTCGCGGAAATATTTAGATGGCGGTGTATCATGTTTAATTGTTTGTTTGCAATGACGCACTTCTAAATAGAGGGAGCTAGTATTTTTTGTTTGCTTAGTTCCGGTAATTTCCGCTAATATTATGTGAAAATGTGGCGCAAGGGTGAAAACTGAAATCTGCTCGAGAGTATTCTGGGCCTTAATACCATCTCGTGTGTACCTACCAATGCACACGTGTGTCATACGACGTATTTCAACACAATTGCGAGAAAAAAAAAACGGATTTATGAAGTTGATTTTTTAATATGGAAAATGGCGCGTATTTTATTTTTTCGCGCGCCGCATTAGCTTTGCGCCCGCAGGTCGAAGCAAGGGTGAATAAAATCGACATACAGCCTATGTTAAAAATATAATAAAGCGAATACTTTCGTATTTATAACATGACTTATTGTGAATTGTGAATAATTGTTTTGACTTGTTTTTTTTTAATTCAATGGGCTTGCGTTTGGCCACTGACCCGCCCACGAGAGACGATGACGAAGCCTAAGATGGAACATGCTTACCCAGAAGAAACCTATTCGCTCTGTCCTTGAAAGGCATCTGGCCCAGATTGTAAGAGTCGGTAAACACAGACGCCGGAAGCCACTCCCTTGCTGTACGCATTATAAATGTGAATGCAAAATGCTGTGTCCGTATTTTCGATATGACTACAACGTACTGCTGAAAATTTTGCCGGCGCGGCGGCGTCTAGTGGTTCGGTGTAAAAAAAATACAGGCTAAAAAAACTAATAAAACACGCTTTAAAAAGCCCTGCACTAAAAAGTGTTCAATAATTATAAAATTGAACCTAAATATATTCTCTGTCCATCCCGTAAGGGCCTAAATGTAAGCAATTTTGTAATTAAGTTCAATATTTGAATGAAAAGTGTGTGGCGCTTTTCCTTTAGGTAGATACTATTTACTACGACAAGGTACCTACTAAAATGTTAAGCTACTTCTGCGTTCGTTGACTGAACACGCAGAATAAATTATATAGGTGTAACTACAACCAACAGTATAATTTAAATCAGTTAGTAGGTGGGAACTCATCTTACGAAATTATAGGAATAAATTACCTCGCGTCACGGGGAAATCTATGAAATTTTAAATCTCTATTATATTTCGTCGTTGATTTACAGCCGTATACAGAACAGTTTGTCTGCGACATTATAATATAGGTACACTGAACCCTGAGCACTGAACAGTACCTACAACATTCACAAACAAGAACGCGTCAGCCTTTCGCGGACGATCGAGCCAACTAAAGCACTTATTACACCTTCCTATTTTTAGGATCCTAACTAGGAAATAGGAACGTGTAATCGCAGAAAGAACGGTTAGTGTCCTAAGTAGTGAGATAGAAAGGTCCCAACCGCTCTGCTTCCTTAAACAGGAAAGTGTAATCGCGTCGCTCCGATTTAGGACGTTTAGGGATGTAACATTGTTCTTCAAAACATCGATGTTTTGAAATAATTATATAAGGCTTCTAAAGTCTTGGCGTTTATTTTGAGGGATGAATGTATAGGTCATTATTAATCAAAAAACAATAATAGAAAAATAATCCGTACAATATATAATTATTTCAAAACATCGATGTTTTGAAATAATTATATTAGGCCCTTCTAAAGTCTTGGCGTATATTTTGAGGGACGAATGTATAGGTCATTAGTAATCAAGAAACAATAATAGAAAAATAATCCGTACATTGAAAGTACTACATTATTATAAATTAATACTTGGTACTTACTTACATAAAGTTCAATTTTGTTTTATTTTAACATAAAGGAGCTCATTTGTATTCATTGAAATTTTAATTTGTGTGATCGGTTTGAGAGAATAAAAAACTTAAAACGTCGGAAGAACATCGATGTAAGTATAGTTATATTTTTTTTAAATCGACCTTTGTTACATCCCTACGAGTCGTCCGTCCCGCTTTAAGTATAGTTGCTATACTCTTTGCCGCGTCCTAGTTAGAAAGCAAGATAGTGTAGTGTAATAAGTAGCTTCCTGCTTCCTTGTTAGAACCATCCTAGTTAGGATCCTAAATATAGGAAGGTGTAATAAGCCCTTAAGCGGTGTTAGCTTGGCGCGGCCGGGCCGTCCCGACACCCCGCGAGTTCCCCTCCGTTGCTCTGCGTAAGTACATTCGTTGCGCAACTGTATGTGGTAAAACTGTGCTATTACTGCTAATAGCTTAGCTTGCGTCTTATATGAGTAGTCACTGTTTTGACATTCAGAAAATGAACAATCATCTATCTGTTAAATACATGATCAATAAAATTATAATAAAGTTGTAATTTCTATGGTAATTAATTCAAAAAAATAAACTTGTTTATGTTTTTCTCAAAGCTTTGAATTTGTTACTTAAAAATGCTATTGCTAATAGGTCCAGTATTGTTTTTGGAATGATAAATTTTATTTATTATTTTCTCTGCCGAGTTATGATTTAATCAAAGTATTAAAACGTATTAAAAAATACTCACTATTTTTATTATAACAAATCCTTTTTGATTGCCATAAATTACAGAGAGGAATGTCTACAGCAATCAATAAAATAATCGTTAAAATTTAGTCCAATGTTTGAAGTCAAATCGCAAGTAGTTCTTATCTAACTAAACGATTGTAAATACGACCTTGAATAAGGATATGTGTGCCTATGTATAATTAAATGTGTGTTACCATAGGGCAGTTTGAGAAACCTGCTTTTTGTATGTTAATTAGATTATATTAGCCGTAGTAACTCGTATCCAACAATGAAATTGGCGTTCGATGGTGGTTAACATAATAATATCTTGAGTTAACCATAGCTAATCGATTATTAAAATATCTTTAAGTAAACAGTTGAGTAAATAAAAATATAGATATAAAAATACTTATGGAACGAGAAACTTTTAAGTATACACTGCCCAAGATAGTTAACAGTTTACCTAAGGAACTGCAAACCAAATATACACAAAATGTTAAAATGATTAGGATCAAAAAGTATATGCTGGGAATGGAAGGGGATTAATTTAGTTATGTGTATCTGTAGCATCATCAGCCTATAATGTCCCACTGCTGAGCACAGGCCTCCTTTCACAAATGAAGGTGAAAGGGAATGGGTAATACTCCACCACGCGTGCCCACTGCGGATCGGTGGAGGTAGGCTAGTGGTCAACCTACTGTTGGAATTTTTCAAGCCGCCTAGGAGGCATCCAACTAGCTTAACGACTATCACAATTAAGTGATAACCGGGACCAACGGCTTTACGTGCCTTCCGAAGCACGGAAATGCTCGATTTGAAATACCACTAGACGGTCACCCATCCAGGTATCGACCACGAGTCCACGACAGGCGTAGCTTAACTTTGCCGATCGATTAAGAACGGCTAATCATGCTACACCACGAGCGCTTCGATCTGTACCTTAAGTCTCGCAAATTAAACTATAGTTTATTCGTCAATACGTATAATGACCTCTCACCGGACACATAAGTTTTTCAGGCTTTCGTCAGGTGGTAATGTAAAACCATGTTTTATGTAATTTTGGTCAATTAAATAAATAAAAAAAAAGATGATTGCTTTGCTTCAGGTCTAGCTTATTAAACCTTGAATCCATTTTGGCTTTATATGAAAAGGCATTAATTTTGGACTGGATGCCAATAATGCCAAAAAGGATTTTTTTTTTTTTTATTATTTTTTAAATAATATTTAGAATAAACCATTCTCTAATCTTATGCAATGAAAATCGAATTCAAAAATAAGCTAAAACTAACTTTTATTTCAGGTAAAACGTGCACCCACACGCTCCTATTCGCTCAGCTGATCACACCTGACGGCACGAACCACAGTCTGCACGGGTTCCTCGTCCCCATCCGAGACCCTGAGACCTTGGAGACATACCCTGGACTGATTGTAGGTGATATGGGAGAGAAGATCGGCGTTAATGGCATTGATAATGGGTGAGACAATATTATTAAAATCTTAGATGTAGAAATTTGAAAATCCTTCCTGTCGCCTTCCGGATGTCTGCGTATTCCGATACACCATACTTCGATTATCGCTGTCAAATATTAATAGAATTGCACAAACTTCCATGAATAATTGTCGACAATACATCGAACCACAACACACCGGGAGAATTTCCATCCACACGTTGTCGACATCCCGCTTATCCGGACATAACGCTTCGCTTTTTCGTTCCTTATGTGAACAGAAACTCTTTTCTGGGGTCTGTTTCCCGACACCTATAAACTAGATGTATTCAGGCCAGAGTGAATAGGAATTTTATAGGTAAGCGTGCTACATCCTCCTCATGGGGTCAGTCGAAGGCCAAACGCAAGCCCATTCAATATAAAAAAAGGTCGTGATATTAATTTGTGCTCTTTTCCGTTCATTATATTATCTTTAATTTAAAATAAATTACAAAGATCAAAATATATCTTGAAATGGTAATTGTCACCTTCATTGTATGAGGTTTTGAATTACTATTGTTATTAATGCCATTGTTATCATGTTTTAAAACCAAAACTATTATGATGGGAATGTCACATTGTTATGTAAAAATTATATTTCCAAAAAAAAAAATACAATGATTAAATTAAATCTGTGCGACGCTCAAGTTGATTTGTCGCCAAACACTTGAGGTCAGACGAGACGAGACACGTTTTTAAAACCAAAACTATTAAGATGGGAATTTCCCATTGTTTTTGTTAAAATTATATTACCAAAAAAAAAAGATGACGAGAAGCGCCGTGCGCACTTTTTAAGATGACGATTCAAATAGAACTTTATTTACTACACAAAGGTACAAATTTCAGTGAGAGAATTAGAGTACGTGCCGTGGCGTTGAGGTGTCGCGTTGCGTTTCGCGACGCGTCTTTGTAAAACAATGTACCTGTTCAAGCATCTCGTCGCGTCCTGTCTCGTCTCCGTGTAAACTGACCCTTAGGTACCGGTGTGTTGAGGCAGTAGGACTCCAGAGCGAGCGGGGCTACCAATAAATGGTAAATGAACTTTGACACTGAAATGGTCTTCCTTTTTCTACAAATCTATTATACTTATGGAACACTTGAATATCAACGAGATAAGAAAACCGTCCATTAACTCGTCCGGTGACCCGCTCCACGTCTAAATGTTATAAAACTCTAGATTATCGAATGTCAATGTAGCCCTGTTTAATGATGTTCATTAAGATTGACATTCGCGGAAGCCCCCGCAGTTGCCTTTTTGGCTTCGTAAAGATCAGCAGAGTGAAAAAAATCCAGCCGATGTTGGTGACTCACTGGTCACAAGGTGCTTCCGGAGTACCAGTGTTGTGGGTAGCCCCCACAACCCACAACTTTATACTGAGTCGGGACTTTAATAATTTCCACTTGGGGACGCACATTATTTATTTTTTGTTGCTGCAATATAAAAGAATTTATGTAAATTTTGAATGTCTTTTTTATGTATTTTGTGCTTTGTGGTGCTTTTTTTCTTTCAGATATATTGACAAGGTTTCCGCCCCGGTTTCACCTGTGACCCCCTATTTTATGTCAAGTGTCGAATTTTGCAATATTTCGAGTTTAACAGGCCCGTTGTGACGAGAGGTGTCTCTTCTTGTCGCACTATGTTTGTCTCTTTTTGACACATTGATGTATGTGCTATCAAAACGGGCCTATTCGATCTTGCCGGCTATAGACCCTGCGGTGCATCTTTCAGTCAGTTCCTCCTGTTATACATATAGATAGATGTATGTTATGTCTCAATTATGAATAAGATCGCGAGTATTTTTATATCTTATCAGTTCGCAGAATAATATTGAGTAATATTTATTATGTGATATAAAATTAAACGATAGTACGGTGATGTCTGGTGACCGGTATCTAAAAGTGGGTGTTATCTTTCAAGGATGGCCACGCAAAAATATCTGATAATATAATTTCTTTATTATCTATCAGACTACTTTGGAACACACATTGGAATTCAACTTGCTCTCAAGGCTAAAAAGCGACGTCATCGGAAATGTGCATAGCGCAGTGGTGGTTTTACGACAGTATACTACTGCTATTATTATTATTATTTGGGTTAAGTGGCTGTTTCAAGTCTCCCAGAGCTTGTATCACTGCGACCAGACTAGATCTATTGTGATCGCCACGTTCATTAAATTTCACTGCCAAGACCTGCGGCTATAATAAACTGCACAATATTCTTGGCAGGAATGGATTTTACTTCATCTGGGTGTAACAGGTGTTTCCCCAGATGAGTATTTCGTTTATACTACTGCTAACTGACTATATTGTTGTCGCCCTTAAGTAGTAAAACTAGTAGCAAATACAGGAAAACGCAACTGGAATCCCCAGATAGCGCGCGCGCACTCACTTTGTATACTCGCTTACGCACGTACACACCTTGTGACTAATTCACAAAGCGTCGCTATTATCGAGGAAAAATCCCTTATACCAAACAATCCAATTTCGCAACTAGTACGTGCTTTTGCACTGATTAATAACAGTACCGACCAGTCACTGCATCTGTATGTTTAGTGTGTCCTTGAGTTAGCCAATCAGAGCGTATTGTCAGGCCTGTCTCACTCCCATGTTTAGGTACGATTTCGCGCTAACAGTCTACCGGAATAACGCTAGTCGGTTGCAACGCGCCCGCACCGAAAGACGCGTATGGGTATAAATACCTACGTACTTATATAAAGTAATAAACACGTTCTTATTTTAACACTATTTTGTGTTGGTTTTCATAGTACTAGATTTTTTGTTGTTGTTTCATTGTATTGTCCTAATGTCCTTTCTGACTTTATTAAGGTCGGCAAGATCTAATAGGCTCGTTTTGATAGCATACCAGTGTGTCAAAAAGGGACAAAGATAGTGCGACCTGAAGAGACACCCTAAACTTGTCTAAACGGGCCACTTAGATTTCAATAACTCATGTGAATGATTTTTAACCGACTTCAAAAAAGGAGGAGGTTTCTCAATTCGACCGTAAATATATTTTTTTATGTGTGCTCGCGGATAACTTCGTCGTTTATGAACCGATTTTGATGTTTTTTTTTTAGAAACTGTTAGTAGTTCCAGAATAGAGAGTGTTCCCTCTTCAAATATACAAACAAACCAATGTTACGTCTTTATAATACTAGTATTATTATACACTAATGAATATACATTAAGAGAGGTAGAGCATAGCGTTTATTCGCTCAAAGAGCAGCTCGACTGGGGATGTACCTCCACCTTACAGAATACCGCAGCCAAATAACTTTACGTTGTGTTCCTGCGCGTGAGTAAGGTCGCCAGAGTTCATTGGGGAGGGGGGAAAGGTCGGTAACGCGAGAGCGATGCTTCGTGTGTTGCAAGCGTCCATATGGCTACGGTAACCGCTTACCATCAAGCGGGCCGTATGCTTGTTTACCGACTTAGTCGTATAAAAAAAATAAAAAATACATTAGTGTAGATTTTACTTCTACCTTTTTAGAATAACTAAGATTTAACAAACCAATATTTCAAAAATCAGTAGAATAATATTCAGAAAATGTTTACAATTCTAATTGTTATTACTTACTTGGTATATCCTTTTTTAAATAATTCTTTAACTTTATTATTTTTTATATAACAAACTTGAAGATTATTAATAACACACGTTGTGAATTTCGGCTGACGGCCCTGGACTAGGTAGTCGTGCCGTTTCTTGTCCCGTCGTCAGTCATTCCAGATTTTATATACATGTATGTTACTAAAACCCTTCCCCAAAATAGTTGTATTCAGTTTCGTAGACAGAATACACATTCAGTATACAAAGTATCAGTATAGGCCTAACAACTTAGATTAAAATATGCAGACATTTAAAAATAACTTTCTGCTCTAATACTAGTTAGCTAGGATATTTTAAATGTCATTATTCACGAAAGGAGAATAGTAATAGGTACATACATAACCGATAAAGAAATATTGAAGATTCATAATACGTTATTAGACAACCCTATCGTAACACGTGCCGCGTCATACAGGATAGAGTTATATGATAGAAAGAGAGGGAAGTTGTAGGTGAATATAATTTTAGCCGCGCAGCGCTGCGCGAGCTGGATTGCGCCTTATTACGTCGTTCCAAGAGTCGCTTTTTATTTAAATGTCGTTTTCGAAGTGGGTTTTCTGTACGTAGTACTATTGAATATTCTGTGGTATTGTCGGTGGAGGAAGAATAAAAAAACCGGCCAAGTACGAGTCGGACTCGCACACGGAGGGTTCCGTACAATAATAATAATAATGTAACCTTACTAAAATTGACTGTGAAATTAATAGTAGGCGAACAATTTTAAAGTACCAAAAGGTCTTACAAGTAGGTAAATCCCGAAAAATAAAAAAGTTGAAAATTAAGGTAAATTTTGGTACTTACAAGTTTTCGCGAAAATCTAAATTTGCCCATATCTTTTTATGAGCCTGGACGGAAGCATCGAGGGCTTATCTTAATTCTTCGGTAATATGGGCAAACTATGAAACAGATTTTTCCATTAAATAATGTTTTGCTGCACAAGCCGATTTCAATCCACGATATCAGATTTGATATTATATTGATGAGTACCTCGGAACTTTTAAATGCATCCTAAAACGCACACCCATCTACTTCCAGATTCATAATGTTCAACCAGTACCGGATACCCAGGGAGAACCTGCTCAACCGTACAGCCGACGTCACTGAAGATGGACACTACGAGAGCTCATTCTCAGAACCCTCCAAAATACTTGGGGCGGCACTGGAGAATTTGTCTGCTGGTAAGTAGTTCGCTCTTTTATTAACTTACCAAAAAGGTTTTTAATCCTACATTGAGTTGGATATTTCGGTGAAGGAAAACGTGAAGAAACTGTACCACGGTGGTAGGGTACTTAGTAGTACAGGTCGTTTAAGGTGGATGCTCAGCATGAGGCGGGAAATTAGATATTTTCAGATATTCATTGATTTTTACCTTCGTAGAACAATATGGCTAAATATTTCAGTGATTTAATGGTTCATTTGGCATATTCACCTTAACTAAAGTTCAACGTTCAACACATTTGTGTATTGTCTGTGAATAAGCGCGCGGCGTGACGTCGCACTGCATGCGCATCATGAAAAGTCTGTCCGTCTCTCTCGCGCGCGAACTCAAGCTTATGAGTATGAAGGAGACAGCTATTGTTTTGCTACTGCTCATTAATATGGAGTGGTCTCTTTTTGCATTCATCCATTAGAATTGTCTAACTGATTAGCAATAATGTCATATATATGTGAAATTGCATGTGTGAGTATTATGAAGGTGCCAGCTTTCGGTAACCTGGCTGGCTACCACCCTCAAATTGAAAACCTGTCGCCAAGCACCTTCCGGTGTGTTCCGACAGATGCACTTGAGAGCCAGATTCTTTCTAGGTTTTGTGTGTGTACAACCTTCGGCACACTCAAAAAAATATTTATTCTATTCATTATAGATTTTTAACCGACTTCAAACAAAGCAGGAGATTCTCAATTCGGTTGTATTTTTTTATGTTTGTTCCCTCATAACTTTTTTATTTGAAAGGGTACACTTCGCGTTTGGTTCCATTGTCATCAGATCAGTATTTGATTACTTCTTAGTGTACTTTGAAGTCGGTTTAAGCTTTTTGTAAAACAGTCCAATTATTATATTGTGTGTTTTGGTATCAGGTCGCATCGGTATAATACAAGAGAGTTGCCACTCGATAGCGAGCGCGGTCGCGATCGCGATCCGGTACGCGGCGACTCGCGCGCAGTTCGGAGAGCGAGACAGGGAGATACCTCTCATCGAGTACCAGCTGCATGTTAGTCGGTTTGTTTTAATTCACTGTCTTTTTCACTCTTTACTACTTGTTTGTGTGTGTTTTTTTCTTGTGTTGATGCGACTCAAATCACGTATATTGCAAGCTTTTGTTTAGTTTCACCTGTCCGGTGTCTGTAATCGAATCTTACAGACCCACTTCCCAGTGTCCGATTAAGTTGCAATTTGGTATAAATTTAGTATATTGGATGACAATGTATGTATAGACAACAAATAGTACAGTCACCATAAAAATCTTGCATAAATTTTTTTTTTTAAAAAAGCACTGACTTTCTCATACATTATTTCGTTTGCCATTCAATTAGGTTTAATGAAATTATCATGTCAGCAGAAGCTGCTATAGATCCTCAGTGTTAAAGTTTGAACCCACGCGAATATGGTCTTTGGAGACTATACCAAACTTTTTGAGTTATTGCAATCGGCATTCAAAAAATAAAAAAAATAAACTTAAACGAATAAAGTCAAAAAAAATGAATAAAGGCAAAAGTAAGGGATAGTCTCTTGGGCGTGGCTTCAACCCTTAAGATAGCTGCCCTCACTGAGCCGTCTAAAATTACCATCCTTATATGGGTGCCGATTCTGTTGTAAATCGCAATTTCATGATGATCCGTTGAGTAGTAGAGGCGTGAAGACGTAACAAACAAACAAACCCACTTTCGCATTTATAATATTATGTTAGAATTAGTGAGAAGATAAGAAATATTAAAACTATTCCGTCGATAGCATTAGTAGTTGCTGAAATATGGCGCTATGACAGACGGACAGACCGACAGATGGACAGATTCTCACCATAATGTGGTTTGGTTTATAACCCTAAAAATAGATTTATAAAAATGTTACATCAAAATGATCTACGAAAGTTGTTTACCATTTTAGACATTTCTTAAGAAACGTACTCTAAAACTTAATTTCATTTTTTTACAGCAATGGCGTCTATTCGGCTTCGTAGCATCTGCTGTCGTGTTCAGAATGTTCATAGAGAATTTCACACGAGTGTATCTTGATATAGTAGAAAAGTCCAACGCAGGCATTAGGGTCGACAACTTGGTGAGTGGATAGCGTATAACATTACATGTTTTACAGCCAGCGTTTTTCAAAATTCATTCCATGAGGATCCAAGGGGACTGCGGTTGAATCGATAGGACGGAAAGCCAGTACCATCGACGATAGATCCCTTTAGAGTAGTTATATCGAGCAATTCAATTCCGTAACTAGTCAAGTGATTTTGCACTGATTTTGAACAGAAAGGACTGTATCGTGTGTTCTTGACGTGGTCATTCAGAGCGCATGTGTTCTTGACTTAGCCAATCAGTGCGCATTGTCGGTAGTGGGAAACTGGCGGAATAAATTTCAAGCAAAATTAACGTCATTGCAATTTTTGGGTTAATTGTGCGATGGCCAGTACATACAAATAATAATAATACTCTGGGTAAAGAATTTAAAACGTCCAGAAGGATAGTCGCCTCTATGGGAACACGAAATAAACAAGCCATAATTGACAGTATTTAAAAGTAATAACTTTAGGTAATTAAAAGTGACTAAATCGCAATACTTACACATGGAAGGTTAGTTTTTTAGTTTTTCCTTGGTTTTTATAAGTGTTGTGACAGTATTTCAATATGCTAGTTGGCATTTTTTATTTAATCAGTACAGCGAGTATGACGCGATGACAGCCGTGCCAGGCATCTCTCACTCCATGTACTTGCGCGCGATAATTGCCTACCGGCCGCCGGACCGTCACCAGTCCATTTCTCAGTTGACTGTCGACAGTCGCGTGGCGCGTTCGTACGCAGATATTTCGCTCGAACTGTTTTTTGTTCTTTCTATGGAAGGTTTAAAGTACCTTTTTATAATCATGTAAAAGATCTAGAGGCCACATTTATTGTACTTTGATCAAAATATGAATCCCGGTTGCACGATATTTGAACTATGAAAATATACCATTTAACTCCCCTTGTATGTACTTGTTTCCTTTTTAAAACTTTTTGTTCGATTCCGAGTATTCTCCACAATAAGGTTCAATAATTGTGAATTTCGACAAGCAATATTTTATTAATCTACATATAGGTACTATATTAATATAAGTAATAAAGCGGAAGAGTTTTTTTTGTTTTTTTAAACAGTCGGATTCAAAAACATATTTTTGTATATGATAGCCAGATATAAAAAAAAATAAAAATTAATTTATTTCCACCAGAACGCACAGAATAATAACAATAATAAAGAAAAATAAAACAGTAGCAACAATAATAATAATAAAAATCTGTGCGTCGCGGTGTAAAAAAAGGCCCCGACTCAGTATAAAGTTGTGGGAGCTACCCACAACACTGGTATTCTGTCGGCACCTTGTGACGCGTGAGTCACGAACATCGGCGAGTAGGTACAAGAAATATAAAAAGCAAGAAACCAGAATATAAAAAGATATATATATATATATAGACTATATCTAATTTTACAAAAATAGGTATCTCTACGAAAACTTCCCAAGGTGTAAAAAAGAATACTTATAAAATTCCTAATATCGCGTGCGCTGCGAAAAAACCATTGATGTTAAAATGCTTAATGTCGTAAAGAATTGCAGGTCTTCAATATGTCTACAGAAAAGTCCGTGGTGGAATATACCTATCTCCTAAAAAATATTCATAATCAGAAGGTTATTTGCAAAGCTATTTTGACCAATATAGAATTGATCCTTATCCAGTTAAATATGTTCTTTACCTTATGTATTTAATGTGGATTAAATGTGCCCTTTACTTCTCTATTTCTTCTTCTATCCTTTTCTTTACACTCACCAAATAAGTTGTTCACGTGACGAGCAAAACTTACGATATACGGAATAGACACCACGCAAACGAAATCGCGTCGATATGGCAGAACAACGTTTGTCGAGTCAGCTATCTATATAAAAATAAAACACTAGTAGGAAACTTCTTATTTTAAACAACTTGCTGAAAAATTAAAAAGCATTTTACTTTTTGATTTCATAAAGTGTAAGTACTGTAAATACCTACCTACTGAGATCTTTATCGACAGAGGCATCCCTGGCAATCCACGCTAACCACGCGGTGGCGAGTAGCTACAAAGCATAACTTAGTTTACGCTCGTAAGCTTAGGTGCATTTTCGTTCGCAACGTCTAGCGACTCAAAAAAGTAGGCTATTATAACAGTAGGTATTGTAAATTTTGTATGGAGTGATTTATCTGTTACGTAGTAACTATTTAGTAATCTGTGGCCGTGCGCAGTACGAACTGAGTGCGATTTGCTCAGGAGCCCCTCAAGCGGAGTGATATTAAATGTCATGCTTTAGTAAGGCTGACTATCTATCTGGGTAGAGGCACGATGCCCTATGAAAATCTTTGACTCTGGGATATGTTACACACACGGCCATCTTATCAAAAACAAAGCAGGAAAACAGTACTATGGAAAACAGACAACAAATGTCGATGTAAATTATCACCTGGAAAAAAAAAACAATATTTAAAATGTAGCTTAGATTTAGGATTACTGAAAATTTTATTTTACAGTCCTCGAGAACAAATCGCAGTATAAATCCTATATTGATTAGTTAATATGTTATGTTATTGATTGATACCAACACATGTGGTGTGTGTGTGTGTACAGAGTGAGGCGGTTTCAGAGATCCACGCGATGGTGTCGTGCAGCAAGCCGCTCGTGTCGTGGACCGTGCTCCGCGCCGCGCAGCACTGCCGCGAGGCCTGCGGGGGACACGGCTTCTTGCAGGTATACCTGTACTTATACCTGTACCTGTACTTACACCTGAACCTGTACCTATACTTGTACCTATACCTGAAAGAAGAAGAAGAAGAAAATTAATTTATTTCCCAGAAACACACAAATAACAACAAAAATAACAGAACAGCAAAATTAAAATATAAATAAATATCCTATCTGTGCGTGTCTGAAGAAAAAGGCGGCCGACTCAGCTTAATGTTGAGGTGGGGTTCCTCAACGCTGATATTCTGTCGTCGCCTCGCGAGTGTGCGTCACGAATATCAGTGGGAAACGACCAGTGATAGTGTTTTAGACTTAAATAATCGAACAAAGTGAAGCGTTAAAAAATATAGCTATATTAAAAATAATTAGTTAAATGAGGGTGCAGCGATGTAAAACTTTAGCAAATTAATTACTATATGGTTTTGTGTGAGTAACAGCCGGTACTAAATAAAACGAAATGAAAAACAGGAGTAAATACCTACCTACTACTACTAAATTCTGGTAAAAAAATAAACAGGTAATTAATAATCATCAGGCTCAGGTTCTGAAAAATTAAAAGTATAATCCATTGATGCTATTATTATATTACAATTGATTTTCCAGGAGATATTATTTGAGCTTAATTTTAAAAGTGTGTTTAGATGGCAGACTACGGATTGGTGGAGGGAGGTTGTTCCAATACCTGTACCTATACTTGTACCTGTACCTATACCTATACATATACATACAGGTGTTGTTTTTTTTCAGCCAGTGAGGGCAACTTCTGAACTACAGGAGAAAAAGTTTGAGTTCATCCTCCCATCTTTTTCTTTTACCATCTCTACATGTACCGTTTTGTCAGAATTTCGATCCATTTCTCTTGGGTACTTCGGAACATTTGACCCGCCCTTCTCCAGTTCAGTTGATGTATTTAGTAAGAACCTCCATCACTCCTGTCCGAGTTCTTATAAATATGGTATTCTGCCTTGTTTCTTAATTCCTATCATACTTCTGATATTATAGCTCTTAAGTATCTATAATATAAAATGAATCGCAGAATGTGTTGCTAAGCGCATAACTCAAGAATGGCTGGACCAATTCGGCAATTTTTGTATATTCCTTAAGGTCTTCGTAAGGTTTTAATACTATAAAAAAGTAGGTTAGGGTAGGTTAGAGTAGGGTAGGTAAGGGAGTAAAGAAGAGGGCGCAGGTGAAACCGCGGGCGGAAAGCTAGTTTCTAAATAAAGCTCCCTTTCCAACAGTGCGCGAACCTAGGCAACATACGCAGCAACCACGAACCAACTGTCACGTACGAAGGCGATAACAGCGTGTTATCGCAACAGACGGGCAACTGGTTGCTTCGGCAGTATGAGACAGCGATCGCCGGCAACGCGGTCGACTCGCCCCTCGGTACAGTCGCCTTTCTCAAGGACTTCGATCAGATATTGAGCAAAAAGTTTCAATGTACCGAGACTGGGCAGTTGAAGACTAGAGAATGTAAGTATTTGCACTTGAAATTTTAATATTAATAATATTTTAACTTTTATTGCCATTTTAATTTGATTGTATTAAGAATTTGTACGCCTAACGGCAGAACATAGAAAGTACCAACTCTGACATTTTGTAACATCTTTGTTTTATAATAACCTGTGTTCAACAAATAAATATTCTATTCTATTCTATTCTATATTAAAGTGAAGAAAAAAAAACTTTTATTTCAAGTAACTTCATAGACTCATAAGTAGTACAAAAATATTGAAGAGTAAATAAGGCTCAACACAGATATAAATCTAAATAGATGTCGCGTGTCAAAATCTGTGCAAAAAGGGAGAGCAATGCTCTTCTTTTGAAACTGTTTCGCGTGGACAGGGAACTCGCATAAGGCTGCATGTCCACCAGAGATGTTTAGCGAGGGATGTGCTTAGCTGACAAATAGGATAGCTTCATTTTCACGTTAAAAATCGAATGCCAACCTAAGTAGATCAATCTTGTGACATTATAGTAGGTGCAAACAAAGTGACACGCTTAGTTTTCATATGCATGGAGGGACTTGCGTTATCTATTCAGATTTATGTCTGTGGCTCAAAGTTGTGGTGGCCGTTTTTAACTTTTATTTACTAATAATTAATATTTGGTATGAAACTAAAATATAGAAAGATTAATTTCGGTCATTTTAAAATTAAAGGCATTTCTAATTTTTAAAAAATGTTTGTAATCTTGATTCAAAATCTACCGAATTTAACATAGAAATTGTTTTGGTAACAACACCCACTAAAATTGACCATATTATTTTGTTAACGGATCTCTTTTCGTTTTGCATTTCATAACGTCTTGTCGTTACTCTTTTTCAGTTATATTAACTACGTACAAATTTCTTCTATGCTGGCTCCTCAAACAGACTCACGAAAAATATGTAGCGGAATTAGCGAAAGGCCTCACAAAGTTTGAAGCGAGAGTCAAATCGCAAGTCTACAAATGGAAAACTCTCACTAAAGTATACGCAGAATACATAGTCATAATATTCTTCTTGGAATCTTTAGATAAGAAAGAGAAAGAGTTACAGCCAGTGTTGTCGAAACTCTTCGTTTTATATAGTCTATGGTCTTTGGATTCGAATCTTGTGGAGTTGTATCAAGGTGGTTATTCGAATGGGGATTCTTTGGCGAGGTTGGTGAGGGAAGCCATCTTGGAAATGTGCGCGGATTTGAAGGGCGATATTGTGAGCGTCGTTGATGCGCTGGCGCCGACTGATTTTGTACTGAACTCTGTGCTTGGGAAGAGTGATGGAAGAGTAAGTATCAACAACTATTAGTAACTAGCTGTGCCCCGCGGTTTCACCCGCGTTCCCGGGATAAAAAGTAGCCTATGTCCTTTTCCATACCATAAGCTATCTGCATACCAAAGAATCATGGCGAATTCCATACATTGATTTGTACAAAAAAATAAAACATTTTAGAGGGTTTTGAATCACTTCCAATGTTGAGATTACATTACCATCATCATCATCAGCCTATAATGTCCCACTGCTGAGCACAGGCCTCCTTTCACAAATGAAGGTGAATGGGAATGGGCAATACTCCACCACGCGTGACCACTGCGGATCGGTGGAGGTAGGCTAGTGGTCAACCTACTGTTGGAATTTTTCAAGCCGCCTAGGGGGCATCCAACTAGCTTAACGACTATCACAATTAAGTGATAACCGGGACCAACGGCTTTACGTGCCTTCCGAAGCACGGAAACGCTCGATTTGAAATACCACTAGGCGGTCACCCATCCAGGTACCGACCACGACAGGCGTAGCTTAACTTTGCCGATCGATTAAGAACGGCTAATCAAGCTACACCACGAGCGCTTCTTCTTCTTACATTACCAGCAAGATGTTAATACACATGAAATATTTCATAAACCCCGCAAAACATAACAACAACATAACGGTTTTGGTCGCGAATAGTCGTGATTCGGCGGCATGCCATAGAAATTCGCATTTTTATCCCGGGATTCTAAAAATATTTTAAATGGCTCAAGTTGTTACTTAGGCACCAAGGATCAAATATAACGTCATTCCAACGTCTCTTAAAAATCTTTATTTTTTTGTACAAATCTCGCCATGATCCTTTCATGCTGATCGGTTGAATAGTTAGGGCGTGAAAGCGTAACAAACAAACTCACTTTCGCATTTATAATATTAGGATTATCCAATCTGAACATTATAACGCTGAAGAATTAATAATTTTGAACCCACTTTACTTCAGAATTTGAACTATCAGTCAATAAAAAAAATGGGAATCTTGTTTTTAACATCGCTTGTTGATAGTCCAACGCAGGCCCAGTGTGCATCTTTATTATATTACTAGCTGTCCCCCGCGGTTTCACCCGCGTTCCCGGGATAAACAGTAGCCTATGTCCTTCTCCATACCATAGGCTATCTGCATGCCAAATTTCATGATGATCCGTTGAGTAGTCAAGGCGTGAAGGGGTCAAACAAACTCACTTTCGCATTTATAATAGTTAGGATTTCAGAAGAAAATATATAATTTGTTTCAGTTGTACCAAAATCTACAAAAGGAGTTTTTCAACCACCCAGGAGCATTTGAGCGGGCGCCGTGGTGGCGCGAGGTCGTCAATTTACCCAACTCCAAACTCTAATGATAGTTCATTTAAATATTCCAAAAAATGTGTTAATAACGTCGACAATCTAGTATTTTTGTGAAGTTTTTTGTTATGAAGATTATATTTATAAATAAAATATGAAGATGCAATTTTAAGGTCCCATTGATGAAGGTAGTCGAATATTTGCCATATTATTTAATTTACACGTTGTGGGCGTTAGATAGCAAGCATTTTCACGTATTGCTTTTATTACTACTTCTTAATTGGTATGTTTAATTTTTATTATCAAACGGAAAGGTTCGATTTACGCATTAGTTAAGCTAATTGTTGATTTTATCAATAAATTCATTTCTACGACTTTTTATCAATGGTGCCGATTCTGTTGTAAATGGCACTAAACTAATTTTAGTCACATTACATCTCTTTCTCACAAACATTATTGAAAAAGGATAGAACATATTTAAAGCTGTCAAATTAATCTTTGTCGTCTTCATTTGCGGGTATTTAGACGTAACCGCGATAGATGGCGACTAAATTTATACTGAAAACAAGCATTGGACTAATTTGACAGGACTATATTTCTTACATCCTTTTCTTATGTTTTTTGTAAGAAAGAGACGTAGACTAAAATTAGTTTAGTTGTAAACAACAGAATCAGGACCAATGTGTAAATCGTGCCTTAGGCCCATCCCAAACGACTTACATTTTGCCTTTGCATAGAAAAATTCGGTAGCCGATTTCATTTGATTATATAATGTCTGAATTCTTGCTGATTTTTGTTCGTATTGGTTTATTTTTGTCTGTAATACATTTTGTATGCAATCTGTGAAAATGTCGGTAGGTAAAATGTGCGTCGTTTGAGTATTTTTGAGTTTATAAATAATAATGAATGTTTCCAAACGGCTCTAATGCATTTAATTGTATTTACGTACAAACCATATTGTATTCACATTGTAGTTGTACTCTAGCTGTATAGTACTAAGACCTAAAATTGTATGGCATTTATGGTCCTGAGATTGGAATAAAGGATATGATATTGAATGTTACCTTTATGTAGTATTAATATATTTTATTTTAACACTACTCGATTTTTTGATCCGTGTTTTTGGTGATATATATAATCGATATATCGATTGATTCCTTTTGTATCGATAATTCGTCACATTTATTTTTACAGATCGCCATACAATCACTTTACCACGTGTAATTATTATTTTATTTTATTATTCATTATGTTTCATAGGCCAATGTTGTTTTTATTATTTTTAAGATGAATATTTGTGTAATATTGATGGCGTCATTGTTAGTTATTTTTTTCATCGTTGCATGTCTCTTTTAAGCGTTACATATTTTCTGTTGATGGCGTTACTATTATCTGTGGTAACAGTTCACTTTAAATAATCATATCGTTATGTTGGTAGGTAGAAGATTTAGCGAATATTATAATATTTGTACAAAATAAAAACTGTCACAAAATTAAATATGATATTGACGATTTATTGACAAGTATTAATTCGAGATTAGAAAAGGACAGAATCAATTCAAAATTGATGTCTGAGAAATAATATCCCTATTGAGATATTTTTATTTCATCTTTTTAAATGTTATATTGTTTATGAAACAACAACTCAAGCATAAAGCTCAATAGTGAAGTACAAATAGTGAAAAACAATTCCATAAAAAATCATAAGTAAGTTTTATTTTGTTACAATTTATGTTATAAATGTATGCGTGTTATTTATTTTAGAAAAACTTATTTCTTTATACTTTATACTTTACTTTATACTTTATTTATCTTGCTTTCCTTACATATATAATGCTACATAGACACCTTAAAGTAAGTAAATAACAATATATAATAAGGACCCTGTTGGGCACTAAGCAATATATTTCATATACAGATTGAACGTTTTTCTAGCCAGTATGGGCAAGTTCTGAACTGGTCTTGAGAAAAAGGCTGAATGGACCATGAGCGGAATTGTGAAGAAAATAAAAATTGCTTTTAAATTATTTTGATAAAAAAGGGGTATTTGATGAAATTTCGATATTTTTTCAAAAAATGTTTTTTCGATATTCTGAATTAGCTTCTACGTCACAATACGAACAAAATTATGCATGACAATTTTGTTGAAATGTTGCTCGAAGTTATCTAAAATATAATTTTATATTTATCTTAACCATCTCTATGACTGGTAATTAGTAAACGATACATAGACACATGATTGTACTCATGATAACAAACAACTTTCCCAAAGAAACAAATAGGGATAAATAACTAAATTAAATAAAAGCTGATGGTGTATTCTTATTCTTGTTAGGTACTCAATATCATGGGCTCATGTGCTAAGTAAATTAAAACTATGTTTCTTTGGGAAAGTTGTTTGTTATCATGAGTACAATCATGTGTCTAAGTATCGTTTACTAATACCAATCACCATATATATAATAATGAATCCCTATTTCCCTTGATCACGCCATAAATTGAGAACGACTATCCCGATTTCATTCATTCTTTTTTTTAATTCGCCCTGTAGTTTAGAACTTGCCCATACTGTCGTACATGCACACTTGTACAGAATGTTTATTTTAGCAAGCGATAAAAATCAACAGATGAGCAATAATTGTACATTTTTACTATGATTTGAATATTAACATACATCAAATATATATTTCAATCGAATTGGAATCTTGTTTATATAAAATTGAGATTTTAACGGAGAGTTGTATTTTAGTATAACTGATGGTGTCTTGTGAGTGTCAAATATAAAATCGTTATTTGGAACGAATTAACTTTTGAAATTAGATATGTAATTGGAATAACATATTTCCTTAACACTCTTTATAATTATTTTTAAAATTATAAAAAATCTGATTGTTATACTAATACATAATATGTTAGTAATTTTGATATTGTGCGTGTTGTTCAAAATTTACTCTATATAAAGTACATTGGTATCATGTACAGAGACAATAAATTATCTTCAAAATCACTAGATATGTCTCAAATATGTGCAGTATTGTTTTATTGTAATTATTCACTCCTAGAAGTGCCTTCCACTGTAAAAGTAAATAAATTGAATATATCTTTCATGAGTTGTTATTGTTAGATGTAAGGTATTGATAATAGTCGAAGTGTTGACTTTGAAAAATGGAAAATAAATTGGATAGACAAGATTGTTTTTTTTTTTTTCAACCTTGCACGACATGTAATAATGCGCACTCATCACTCCAATAATAACCTTCATCAGCGTTGTTAGTAAAAAGCTAACAACCTCTCATGACGGACTATATTACAAACCTCGTAAACAAAAACTTTTGTTCTATGACTTTTAATAATTTATCAGACTCATACAAAAATAAAAATATTTAATCTCGACGCTCTAAGTACGAACTCTACGCTCAGCAAAAGTGAGTGACAGTGTACGGGAGGCGTAGGAACAGGATTGAAATGTGGTTAAGAGTGCGTATAAAGCAAAATGACACTCTTAGAATTGAAATTTACCCAAATAAATGGTATTTAAATGAAAAAATATTTTTATATGGGTATTTTCATTATATACGCGAGGGTTCTGCCTGAGCAAAAACATAATGGAACGAAATTTCCTCGATAGAAAAAAATCACAAAGCTACCTCTAAAAATAATGAATTTTCGGTTTTATTCGTTCATGGTGTATCTAATTAAGATAAAAATTCGATAAATAATATCACTAAGATATGACCTAGGGCTGCTACTAACGATTTTTTAAAATATTCTATACTTTACGAGTTATTTAGATAAAAAGCGCTTAGTTCATTTTTGTTCCGCGAAACACGCTATCTCCATCTCATCTCCACGCGAAGATTAGACATAAGTTTGTTTCATCTGACATTGCCATATTTTTCTGGCTTGGTACGCACTCTTAAGAGGCGTAATTTAACGTGTTACACAGCGAGCGTTCATGCAGTCGTTCGTGTAGTTACATTACGCCCCGTAACACCGGTCACTACCCACCTTTAGAACAACGAAATCTTGAATAGTGACTCTTTGGTAAATGTAATAGAACAAAATTTCTTGTTTATGATGCTAGTAATGCGGTCCTGCAAGGTTGGTGGTGGTTTATATTCGGCGACAAAATAATCGCTCGCTAAACCGGTAGGAGATTTTCAAAATGAGAGTAGAGTATAATAAAAAGTTATCAATTTTTTAAATCACATTTATTACTGAACATCACAATAGGGTACAATTTGAATAGATTTAGGAACAGACAAACGGTGAATAGTTTTATGTGAATATTTCAGTGAGAAAATGTAAAATAGTGCTGTTAGTGCAGTGGAGTATACAAATTACATTAGAAATCTTCAAGTATCAAGAAATGTCAATTTAGTTTTTATGTAAAGTTTTATCTTGTACCTGAAAAAGTTTAGGTTATTTAATTACCTACACAAACACTGCAACTTTTCTTATTGAAAATTCTGTTTCAATTTATAAATAAAACATGAATTTATCAATCGATTTAGTCTGAGTCAATCATTTTGGTTAGAAATCCTAATTTATTAGAATAGACAATGGTGCCGATTCTGTTGTAAATAGCACATTTTTTTTTTATCACATCTTATCTCTTTTTTACAAACATTATTGAAAAAGGATAGAACATATTTAAAGCTGTCAGTCTGTAGTACCCAACTGATATGGCTTACCGATGTACCTGCAGGGGAGGTACATCGGTAAGCCAGCCAGGTGCAGGACCTGCACAGAAGATACGTTTTCAAAACCCGGCAAACCACTATTGGTCGACAGCTACCGCCATGTTAGCGCGCGCCGTGCGGAGGGGCGTGACTTGCGAGTGAGACGGAACTAACAGCTGCACTGTATTATGAACCTTGATTGTAAGTTTTAAGCATTCTTTAGTTAATCTACGGGGCCATACTTTCTTTTCTGTGCGAACGAAGATTGACGACGCGCATTATCAGTTGGGTACTACTGTACTAAACTTCTTACACTCCACATATTTTTTTTTACATCCTTTTCTTATGTTCTTTGGTAGAAAGAGATATAGTGAGACTAAATTGGTTTAGTTGTAAACTACAGAATCAGCACCATGATAATTATAATTTACGATTTCTTGACAGTGAGTACTTATTAATCCTAACAATATTATTTTCACTGGAATTTTACCAACAAGACCTGCAAAGTACAATACTCTATAGGCATCGCTTAATTAAGACAGGGCCTTACAATGGCGGTTCCTTGGCCATCTTACCTTAGTGAAACGGTTCATCCATAGTTCTCATTACCAAAAGTACCAGTCGATGTATCATTTAAATGCATCAAAATTTAAGAAAAATATGTCCAACTATCTTAAACTTATGAGTATGTACGTAATACCCTCATTTTTCGTTTAACTATAGATTACATATTATATAATTTTACAGGCTAATTCTACAACCTTTTAAGTACCAACCATGTCGAGCAGTCTCTATAATTCACACACTGGAGTATAATTTACTAATATAATAATAAAATTTTCAACCGGGAACATAAATAAAAACAAGATTAATAAACACGGATTTTTAGCGGGAAATCCCTCTTAATTTAATATCTATCCAAATAAATGCACTGTCGATAAATGAAGGCACTACATTTAGTATTTTTTTAATATTTTCCACTTGTCAACAATGTAATTAAAATAAAAAAATGGAGGATCGCCCAATTAATTCGTGGCCTTTTCCTGACATACCGATTTTCACAGGAGATTCTACGCAGCGCTTACTCTTATCAGCATGAAGATAAGGTCTATAATTACTTGCACTTTGTCATACAGTTTCAAATATTCAACATAACAGTAATATAATTAACTAAAACGACCCAAGAAAAAAAGTTTACAATTTCTGACCAAGTTATTTCGTAATATAAATCCCATGGCGTGTATTTTTAGCAATAATGCAGTTTATCACTCAAGGCTAAAGGTTCATATTACATTAAAAAAAAAAATACATTGTATAGCTGTAGTTTTTTTTTCATAACAAACCTAATCTGTGTACACAACCATAAGCATACTTACTTAGGGATTATCCATAAATAAACATCATATATTATTTTGTGGACAAACCCTTACCAACAACCATAAAGTTAAATACAATATTTAAGAAGTAAAAATAATATTTGTGAGCATTCGGTGGAATGATATGGCTCGAAAGAATCTACGTGTTAAACTACATTGCAATAAATATAAGATATACCTTTTAATGTTTAAGAACGTCAAGGAAAAAAATACCTTATTGCGCCAAGATAAGGTTTATCTAAATCCATAGCTATACAATGACCTTATTGTAAAGTGATAAGGACTAGTTTTCTTTGAAAATTTTAACGGTAAAAGGTATTTCTTGTATTTGTTTTAGTGTGTATAAACTACCTAAAGGTATATATCTATATAAAAAGTATTTCACTCAGCGGTAAAGCAATAATAAATATGAAAAATCGACCTTCGCTGTATGCAATTATGACTCTATTTTCTTTAACTTACCTTGGATATAAGTCTTCTGCTTTTTATATGGAGCCATAGAAAATGCATCGTCTAGAGAGTTAAGAATTGTCAAATGGAGATATGAACTTATTAAAGATCATAAAGTAGTGAATAGTCCAGTTAGTCAATTCTATAAAACAACCATAAAAATAAGTCAAGAAAATTACCCCATTGATTAATATTTTAATTTAAAAACTAAAGAAAGATCCCCGGTAATTAATGCCTATTGCAAATTAACTTATATTACCTAACTTTAGTGTCAGTTTTCAAGCGAAATTAAACCTAAAAAGATTAGAACTAAATTATATTTTGCAAAACTAATCACTAATCAATCACGACACGCGAACTTTTACGAATTTTTATTCGACATTTCCAAATTTACTAAAAAAACCTCTAACATTTAAAATTGACGTAAAAATTACTTGCATTTTAAAAACACGAGACTGTAAATTTAGCTATTATCGCTGTCCGACACTGTTGAATTGGTCATTCTGATGACAGGATTTTGTGTAGAATCGCTAGAATCACATTCGACCATCAGAATTTCATCTGGCGTATCATTTCTGTCCGAATTACTCTCCGTATAGGTCCCTGTCGGTGACTTATCTTCAATAACAGCTTTCAGATATGACTCCCTGTCCATCATAGTAGTATCCCTGGCTAAAGCCAGAACGTCTAAAGACATCATACTTTTAGATTTATCTGATTTACTAATCGGTGGGTTTGTGTGTTCGTATACAACCTCCCTGCTTATAGATTTAGTTCTGTTCAGATTTGTATCGGTCTTCCAGCTATCACTCGGTGGTTGGGTGTACTTGTTTCCAGTGTTAGTACTAGTCGACGGGGCACTAGAGTTTCTGGGTGAACTTTCTGTGAACTTGGACCTCTTTTGTTGATTATTTTCCTTCATCATTAAGAGTTGGTCTAGTTTATTGATGGTCTCGTTCAGTTCTAGCGCCCAAGCTTCGTCTGTTTCCACATCTTTGTCGATCGGCTTCAGAGCCAGTTCACGAACGCGCATTCTTAGTTCTTGGAGACTGGAATCTTCATCTTTCTCAGGTTCGGGTATTTCGTCATGTACTGGATCTCTTTCGGCTCCAACTCCTGGTTCTCTCGGTCCTACTGGTATTGTGTCTTTTCCTGGAGGATATTCTCCACGTCGTCTGTGTATCTCTTCTGAAATCTCTTCGAGAGCTTTCAAGGATTTGGAGTATCGGAACTTTGAGTCGGCAATGAGGCGTTGGAGTTTCTCGATCTTTTCATTTTGCATCTGCAGTTGTTCGTCGCACAGTTTTTTCTCATCGAAGTATGGGCGGGATTTTATGATGTTGCGTTTTAAGTTCTCTTCCAATTGGTTCACCTGGAAACGAGCAATGTTCTGAGAACTGTGACTGTAAAATCGAAAGTAACAATGGTGCCGATTCTGTTGTAAATTGCACTAAACTAATCTTAGTCACATCCCATCTCTTTCTTACAAACGTTATTGAAAAAGGATAGAACATATTTAAAGCTGTCAAATTAGTCTTTGCCGCTTTAATTTTCGGGTATTTAGACGTAACAGCGATAGATGGCGACTAACTTTACGTTGAAAGCAAGCATTGGACTAATTTAACAGGACTAAATTTCTTACATCCTTTTCTTATGTTCTTTGTTAGAAAGAGATATAGTGAGAATACATTTAGATTCGTTGTAAACAACAGAATCAGCACCAATAACTTGAAATCTCTTAAACAATGAATATTCTCAGCCTCGGAGCCTTTGGTTATTTCTTCGATTGTTGTTAATAACGACTATTTCACTCTTAGAAAATAGGTAGATAAGTCATAAAAAAGAAGCTAACCTTCCGCTCAGCCGCAATATAGCCTGCAGCTTTTTTCTGATGCTCGCGGCCACTCTCTGCCTTTCTCTTCTCTGCGTCCATAACCTGTAACATTCGATACGTCGAACTGAATATGTAATTCGGTTAGAAGATTTCTTAACTTATTTTGACTCCAGGATAATTCCTGATATTTAATAATAATTCCTGAGTTTCTTGCCGGAGTCTTCTCAGTTTAAGTGTACTCCTTTTCCTAGAATTCAACTGTATGTAACGTTCATAAGTGCCTTACCAGGGCCTAAACTAAATAAATGACTTTTTGATTTTGATTTAACAATATCTCTGAATACCAGCATCAATTTGTCTTTCTGAGTTTAAAGTACAAATTACTCTACCATTAAGTTATCATGACATAAAATACAATAGTTTGAGAAATCGTGCCGTAAATTGTACGGACCTTAATGATGGCATGGTTGAGAACCTCCTGCCAGTTGCTGTCGAACTGCCACTCGTCCTGCTTACTCACGAAGCGCTGCTCTGCGAGGGTTACTGTCTCTTTAGCGGCTGCGTGGAGCTCTGCAAAGATTTAAGCATAATAAGCTCTATATGGCATATACTATACATGTGTTTACAATAAGGGCAGCTACCTTAAGGGTTGAAGCCGCGCGAATATGGTCTTAGAAGACTTTCTTAATTTTCGAGTTATTTCTATCGGCATTTACAAAAAATTTAAAGACAGCTATTTAAGAAAAAGCTAGCTAGCATTTTTTTTGGAAAATCTTTTTTTTTTTTTTTCAATTCTGTAAATAGTAAATACTGATAGCAATAACTCTAAAAGTTAGGAATAGTCTCCTATTACCATATTCGCGTGGCTAGTTTGCCCTTACTGACCCGGCTAAAATTTCTAACCTGTGGGTTTAGCTGATCCTTAGTCCCAAAAGAACCAATAGGTATAGGCCACCGCGGGCCTATAACTATAGAGACGAAAACAATGACGGTCCTCGTGTCCCGTGAAATGTGAACATCACCAAGTGCGAGCCGCCGTCAGTCTAACATCGACTCTATTCACAGCAATGTGTCAACAGTACTAAATGACAAAACAATACAAATGTCATCTGTTGGTAAAACGGTCCCGCCCACTGGCACGCTTGGATATTATGGAATGTGTTGAGCTTGGCTTCTCTGTGGTATAGGGTCTCTTATTAGTCTATGGTAGATTTTCACGTCTCCTTAAATAGGTAATATTAAATAAACCGCTATCGCCAAAAATATTTGCACGAGTATTTGTCAAATATCATTATCTTATTTATTGTTCTCTTGGTAATGTAAAATGCATGTAGATGTAAATATTTACTAAATAGATTAAGTACCTATGAACAACTGGCTTTCCGCCCCGATGTATCTTTTTTGAAAACTATACTAATATAATAAAGCTGAAGTTTGTTTGTTTTTTTTGTCGCAAATCTCTGGAACTACCAGATAGCCCAATTCTAGAATAATGTTATAGGCTAACATTTGACTGCCAGTGAAACTGCGGGGCATAGCTAGTCTAATATAAAATAATTTTGTAAACGTTCATAAGTGCCTTATGATGGCCTAAATTGAATAAATGTTTTTTTTATATCTGAATATAAAATTTCTAATTTATTGTCTTCATTAATTTCTTTGAAGTGTATTCGATCATTCAATTAAATTAAATCGATCAAAGAGCAATGAACCAGCTAATATCGATACGTATCAATGAAAATAATCGATTAGATATAATCTAAAGTGATTTTACAACTCATTTCCATTAATAGATAGTAATACAATTTAATAAATGCGCTCACAAGGTCATTCATAATGTTCTAATTGTGTTTTTTTCATACATACGCTTCTTATCTAATCAGTACCATGTTTTTCTGTTGTATCTATTCACTTTAATACAGAATACATGTTATTATTTTGTTATCTCGGCGCTGGGAAAAAGGAGGCACTAGTTTTCAAATATATTATTATGTTTCATACATTTACAATGATGATATCATCATAGTACATAGCCACGCGCTTCATACCCTACTAGGCTACAAAAGGAACCAATATATTTTGAGTTAGGTTAGGTTATCCTAATCGAGACTCGCACTAAAATACTCCCCTTAAAAATATTATTAAGTCAAGGACTTAAGACTTAATAATATTTACTTTTCAAACAAACAATATGCCCCTTTTTCATCCCCGTAAAGGTTGAATTTCCGAAAACCCCTTTTTAGAGCTCACCTACATTATAAAAAGAAGCTTTGTGCAAAATTTCACGTTTCTAGTCTCAGTAGTTTTTGCTGTTCGGTGATATGTCAGTCAGTCAGTCAAAGTATATATTTAGTTTATAATGCGGATAGCAAAGGAGAGGAATTTGCTTCCGCCCGCGCCTAGTTTCCTGGCTGAGTGAAAAGGCTTCTGGGCCTGGGCAAGCCATTCTTCGGCTTCGTCATCGTCCTTCAGAACTTGCGGTTGAAACAGATCATTGGTATTTTAAGCACTTGCGTTATTTACCTGATTTTTATTTGGCTATTTGAATTACTTATTGAGCTCGGGTTGTCAATCTGTGGAATAGTGCCGAATCTGGCAACGGTCGGTTGAGTAACATTGCCAAATCGTATTAGTTAACAATCTAAAGAATCGAATAGCAATTAGTTGCCAAATACTACTTAGAGTTTATGTTATCGTATTCATTTATTAATACGATAAACATAATTTTAATTAAATGAACGATAATATTTTGATAGTCATAAAACCTATTTCAAAAATATCTGTTATAAATTATATTGCTAAGGCGAGTCATATATACCTACCTATCAGCATTAAATTGCTAGTGTGTATTTGTTGCTTTGGCCTTCTTTCACGCAGCAATGGCTCGACGTGAATTTTTGCATAGAGAATTTTTACGGACCGCAGAGTGACATACAGAGTGGAAATATAAGACGGGTCAGTAATGGCAAACGATAGTTTGATATCTCATAAATGCTTAATTCATTTCATTCAGTTATTCAGTAGTGAATTTACACATTTCCCAAGTAGGTATAGGTACTACTACCGCCGTTTTTGGCGCCCTTATCTCTATAATACAGTTTGGATAAATTGCATAAGATTTTTATTGTTTATATTTCTGAGTAAATCAAAGTTTAGTCATATACCGACTAATAAGCTGGGGTATAGAACGGACCCCTTTGCCGCCCCTAAAATCTGCCGCCCTGGGCTTAGCCTACTCAGCCTGCTGGTAAATACGCCAATAGTGTCATTTCATTATTTATATCGCACCTACAATTTGAACCGACTAGGTTATCTTTAAGATTACCGTAATTTTGAGTCTGTTGAGTTTAAGACCTAAATAAGGGGATGGCAAAATTAATTTGAGTCCCAGGGCCGCAGAAACAAAAAAAAAGGGGCGGCTAAATTTGTTTACGCCCCGGGCGGCAGAAACCCACGCTACGCCACGGAGTCTTCTAGGACCATATACGCGTGGCTTCAACCCTTAAGGTAGCTGCCCTCACTGACCCGTTTAAAATGTCCACCTGTATAATCTACCTGTAATATTTTTAAATTAAAATAAAATCACTTAGATTTTTATCAAAAAAGATCATTCATCGATCGATTAATTGTACGAGTATTATGAAATATTTATGTTAAATAACGCCTCCTCTATCTGAATTAAATCATAAAGATATAATTAAAATATGAATTATCATGTAATTTCAATAACCTCCACGAGGTCCAAAAGTAAACAAAACACAATACCAAACATCGACGAAACCACTAGGGGTGTCACACAATAGTTTACTTGTTAAAATTAAACATCATGGCAACAGATAAAAGCGGTTGATAAACGGTTTCCTGTGGCGATGGCGATGGGTGGCCAACAAACATGACATGATTATGTAGCCAGTAGGTACATGTACCGTTGTCAACGGTTTTAGCACGTCGCTATGCAAATTATAAACATATTTTGGGCCAGAATTCTGTTGGATGGTATCAAATATATTTATTTATAGTTGTAATCTTTATGCGTGTGTTTATCGATATGAACTAGCTTCGCCCGCGGATTTACTTGCGGATCTAACTTAGATAATAACCTTAATAAAAAACCGGCCAAGTGAAAGTCGGACTCGCACACGGAGGGTTCCGTGTAATATTAACTAACTCAACTTTGCTATGAAAAAAAACGCCAAAAATATAGAATGAAATTTAAATTGCGGTTTACGATTTATTACGTATTAAAAAAAACTACTTACTAGATCTCGTTCAAATCAATTTTCGGTGGAAGTTTGCATGGTAATGTACATCATATATTTTTTTTAGTTTTATCATTCTCTTATTTTAGAAGTTACAGGGGGGGGACACACATTTTACCACTTTGGAAGTGTCGCTCGCGCAAACTGTTCAGTTTAGAAAAAAAATATATTAGAAACCTCAATATCATTTTTGAAGACCTATCCATAAATACCCCACACGTATGGGTTTGATGAAAAAATTTTTTTTCGTGATTTTGTGTGTACACAATTTTGTTTAATGTTAGTTATTATCATTGGCTTAGCAACGAACTGTAGAACGAGGAAAAACACGTTTTAAACAGTCTTCTTTAAGGGTTCCGAAATCCGAACCAAAAAGGTAAAAAAGACTAGACTTAGACTGGCTTTTGTAATTGGACTACCAAGAAACAGAACAATTATTATACTGGGCCTCCTAGTTTCTTTATTTGATATACGCAGGATATTTATATACAGCTGTATATGTATACATACACACACGCACACACACACACACACACACACACGCACACACACGCGCACACACACTCACACACACAGTTTAATTATCTTTATACTTTTTTGAATTCTTTGGTGTAAACCGCCTTCATATAAACAATTATTGGAAATGTTAGACCTTTGACCATGTATAAAACGTCATACTTTAGGAAGTCGGTTCCTCTCCTCTCATTTTAAATATATATTGAACTAACTGTATACTAGATCCTACCAGAGGGGGAGCCAGGAGACTCATAGCACAGGGTAACCTAGTTTGAGCTCCTGTCTCCCACAGTTAAATGTACCTGCCTTTGGAAGTGTCGCTCGCGCAAACTGTTCAGTTTAGAAAAAAAATATATTAGAAACCTCAATATCATTTTTGAAGACCTATCCATAAATACCCCACACGTATGGGTTTGATGAAAAAATTTTTTTTAGTTTCTCTTCGAATTATGGTGAACTCCCAAAATTTATTGTTTTTTTTTCTATTTTTGTGTGAAAATCTTAATGCCGTTCACAGAATACATCTACTTACCAAGTTTCAACAGTATAGTTCATATAGATTCGGAAAAAACTGGATGTGACATACGGACGGACAGACAGACAGACATGACGAATCCATAAGGGTTCCGTTTTTTGCCATTTGGCTACGGAACCCTAAAAATGATAGTGGAAATAATTTCCCAACTACCACTGAATGGCCTCGTAAAAAAGTCTCATGCGAGTTCAACGTAAACATTACAAAAATATCCGACTAACCTTCCGGAAATGTAAACCTACTTAATGGTCGTGACACGTTTTTAGACCCCTATTAATAAATTTTTCAAGAGAACCCTGACCTCGCGGTTCACTGTCAAGTGCGGGCGCTAATGCGATGCGACGGGATGTCTGCTCCATCGACGATAAGATATGCTATTGTGTTGTGAATGTTTCCAATATAAACAGGGAATTTTGTAGGATGAGTTTTGTAAGATGTCTAATGCGTGGAAGCAGATTAGATAAAAGAATTTTAATTACTATTAATAAGGAAAATTAAGTGAGGTTTTTAATTTATCGAATTTGTGAACCATATGAAAATTAAACCTTATATATTTTAAATCGTTACTTGGTTTAATAAGAAAAGTAATAAGAGCACTCAATTGGTCATACTTTTCATACAAAACCTCTATACTTATTATGAGGCGTTAACCATTTTCGTTAGATAGAGCCGTGTATCTAGGTGAAATTAAAAAAAAGTGTGAAACAAATTCAGTCAAAGCCTCCGAAAAACAGCGTTTTTGCACAAATTTTACCTGGACTTTGGCCATATCTAATGTACCTATAAATTGTAAAAGTAAAGAAAACATTTAGATACCAGGCTTGCAAATGTATTGGAGATTCTAAATTCAAGATTTTTTCACAAGAAGTATACTCCTGCAACAAGTTTTATGATAAGCGAAATCATGAATGACGACCTAGCGAAGCGGCCGCGAGTGATCAGCGGAATTTATCGACTGATAACCGACGGCTCTGATGCTGTTTTTCTTTTTTCGCAGTCAAACATTACGTTGGATGAAACAACAAGCATTTAGACTATGCTTGCGTTGAAGTTGCGCCGGCCACAGAGGGCCGCCTTAAGTAAGTAACATTTTAGTTATGAACTTATAAACATGGGAATGATATTAATAGCGTCAGCGACTGCCAAGCGATACAAACACCATGATTAAGGTTCTGTGGTATTAGGATTCGGTGGGCGTAGTGCAGGCAATGAAACATCGTAATACTATCGCTTCGGAAAACTCCCGTATGAGGAGAAGAAGCGACGCAACAAACTCCTCATGGGCCCCGATAGGTTTACTGTTATAATATTACAATTAATTAGGTAATCACTTCACTTCACAATCTTAGTCTTAACTTATAATAAGTTACAGAACCGGGTAAAACAATGATCGTACTGATCTGTGTCTAGCTCGAGAGCTTGTGACAAACTAACTCTTACAAATACAAATACCCTCACTTTTATATGCTTTGCTATTTGCGTTATGGTCAGTGTTGCCACATCACTCAATCCTTCTACCATAATAATATTATCCAACCAATATGAATAAATATCTAGTAAATATCTAACAATATTGTAATTGTATGTAATGGTAGAAACGGTATATCTACGTATTATTTTCAAGACCGTTCGCATTGCGTGTTTGAGAACTTTTTATTGTAATATTTGACAGACCGAGGATATCAAGACTTAATCAGACTGTAGTGCGAACAAGATAGCAATATTGCATTAGGTATTTTGAAAACAAACACTATCACTTACCATGGTGAGAATGTGGTCAAACACAGGCCTATACACAGTAAATAAATTATTAAAAGAAACAAAAAACCCGACTGCGTAAAACATAAATTAACTGAAAATGAATGAATGATGAATTACAAAAAATACATACTTAGGTTATTGGTTGTCCCCGACTGCAATACCTTATAAAATTCAAGTTATATTCAAAATTCTATAGATTTAAGAGCTTGTTTTTCTCTTTTCAGTTAATTTATGTTTTACGCAGTCGGGTTTTTTGTTTCTTTTAATCACAGATTACAGAATAGTAGGCAGATGTAATGTACGGGACAAGCACTGTGAGGCTCGTATTTAGCTATGTGTGCGTGAGAGCACTGTAGGAACACGTGTGACAATGTGCGTTTAGGGATGCCAGGGTGTGTTTAGGGCTGCCAGGTTGCGTGTAGGGCTGCCAGGATAATGAAGAAATACTCCCACGTTTTTTATTGGATAGTTATTGGTGCCGATTCTGTTGGCACAAACTAAACTATTCTTTACTAAAATTTAAGTCCTGTAAAATCGACGTTTCCTATTCAGTTGGCGTACGATTAAACTAAAATTTAGTTTGACAACACTAATATCGTTTTAGTTACTCAATTTAGTTAAGTGTGTAATTTTCCTACTCTGTTGGTCACGTTTTAGGTCAAATTATATCTAAAATTAGAAATGTCAAACTAAAATTAGTCGTCATCTAATTAGATGTGGATTAAATTTATCTATATAAATAGTGTTGGAAAGTGGATATCTTGATCTGGATTATTCATAATACTAAATATTTGCATAGAATAAGGACAAAGCAAGATAGGGATATATGTTACATATGTCACTGGACTACAAAATTATGTGAAATATTTTTTTGTACTTTCAATGATATTTTGTTTTATACCACTAAGGTGGCAAACAAGCATACGGCCCGCCTAATGGTAAGCGGTTACCGTAGCCTATGGACACACAACACCAGGGGTATCACTCGCGCGTTGCCGAGCCTGCAGAAATCTCTTCACACCCTTTTTGAAGAACCTTATGCTGTACTCCATTGGGAAAACCACGGCAGGGAGCTCATTCCACAGTCTGAGCGTCCGCGGAAGGAAGCTCCGTTAAGCCCGCACAGTTCGAAACCATTCTGGTTTCAATGTGTGATGGATGGATGTCGATGGCGAGAATTGCGATGGTGGAAGATAGCCGTGAGCATCAAGTCGAACAATTCTTTAGAACACTCTCCGTTGTACAAGTGGTAGAATACACATAAGGAGGCAAAGTCTCTCCTCAGACTGAGGAGCTCTTAACCACTTGTGAGTTCGGGATCTTCAACAATTCTGGTGGCACGACGCTGAACCGAGTCTAAAGGCCCAAACTGGTATCCAGGTCCTCCCGCCCACAGATGACAGCAGTACTCCATAAGGCCGGACTTGCGACTTATAAAGTTGCACTCCGATAGTGCCACAAGCTTATCTGGCCCAGTGAGAGTCGCTGTTATCGCATTTGGTGGAGCAAACAACCAATGAAAGTAGTGTTAATATTCTCTTTGACCAATAGCGATTGACATTTCGAAATGGCGTTGTTAGTTCCTCCTTAGGATAAGATAAGTTTTTGTTTGTAAAATGGGTATTTCAAATCACAAATTCACAAAGCGAATCATCAAAAAAACATGCTTTGCATTTATTTTTCAATTTTATCATGGAAGAATAAGTAAGGTAAACAACTAAAAGGACTTTTTGGTGGGAACTTTTAGAGTGACGTTGCGTTTTCATTTTTATTTTCATAAATTCGTGTATTTTGAGTTTTATTTTGTATTTTCGGTGGTATTTCACTCAATAAAGATCATCCATGTGCACCAGTGAAGTGAAATTATGTGTATCGTGACTTTTCAAGTTGTCTCAGAAAGTCCTTGAAGAGTTTTAGTACAATGACCACCATTGTAGTAAAACATGACTTTTATGGACGGTGACTGACTGAGGACTGTGAAAGTGATAATTGTTGTGACTGGAAATTATAATATAACTCGACAGTGGCAGAAATAAGTCCTAATACCACGACTTCAAGGAAAATACTTTCAATGTAACCTAGCAACACCAACCGATTTTTGTTGAGGTTTTGTGTTCCTAGTCATCAGTAACAAATACACGGAAAAATAATACAAATTAGTGAAAATATCTATACTTACCTATGAAACGATATTCCGTCTCCCTTTTTT
Organism: Polyploca ridens; assembly: GCA_951394255.1. Lineage (NCBI taxonomy): Eukaryota > Metazoa > Arthropoda > Insecta > Lepidoptera > Drepanidae > Polyploca > Polyploca ridens. The sequence continues at coordinate 17,582,440 of OX596247.1, read as the reverse complement.
TGTTTTTGGGAATAATTTTTACAATTTTTCAAAATGCAGGACGGCATAATTTTTAAGATAAATTATGACACTTGTGACGTAGTAACAACACGAGGCCTTGTTTAGTACTGACTCGAGTTTGTATTTACTTTTGAATCTGTATTTGGTGTGTTGGCGTCACTCCCGTGTTCCGCGCGCTCGATCTGCTTACTATTCTGTAATCTGTGCTTTTAATAATTTAATTTATTTCAGACTTTTTAGTTTTATACAGAAAGAGTTGTATGTATTAGTAAGTAAATGAGCGGTACGGTAAAGGAACGCTAACAATCATCGCAACTCCGTGATTTACGTATGGTAACGGCTCAGTAGGTACCTACTGTCCTTGGTTTTTTGCAGTTTACGTCAAATGGTAGCATAAAAGTAAGTGTACAATATACACATATATGGAATGGTCTATTTACAAGCTTTCATTTGATACCCATATTGTTATAATAACGAAACTTTTATTTTGAATACCCCCCCTATTTTTTATTCTTAGGCGCCATATAAAAATAATATACCCTATGACACTCCCCCAGTCAAGACGAATCTAACGACACCTCATATGCTTAAATCCATCAAGCCGAGAAATAGACATACATACATACATACATACACACGAAAAACATAACCTTCCTTCCGGGTCAGTCGGGTAAAAAGACTCGTATTGTATCAAACGTAAGCCGGCACTTACCACTAGCCCTCTGGAACTGCACAGCAGCCTTCTGGCACTCTGATCTGGCGGTGGCAGCCACACCAACAGCATCATAGTACGGTCGGGACTTGTCCACACATGTCCCGAGCCTCTTGATCAACGCTTGCAAACGACGTGATGTCTCGTTCAGAAGCAGGTGGAAGGTTTTCATGGACTCCTGGAAGTAGATCAGTTTGTGAGGGATGCTATGTAACGGGTTAACCCGTTGGTTCTCGCGAGGGACGCGCGTCCATTGATGTCATTGTAATATTTTTAAGAGCCAAGGTATTGACGTGAGAAAAGCATGTATACAAAAGAGATTGTTGATTAAGGGTGGCTTTCCACCAGATATGTGTAGCCAAAGATATGTTTCAACCCGCCAATAGGATCGCTTCTTTAGAGCTATAACGTTAAAATGAAACGACCCTGTTTATCAGCTAAAACACATCCCTCGCTACTCATCTCTGGTGGACATACAGCCTAACTGCACTGTATTTGGTATAATTTATGGATAAAAAAGTCTTAGGAAAATTTGAATTTACGGTGCAATTTCTCGCCATTTTTGATGAGAATGGACGATACAAAATTAGTTTATGTATGGAAATATCCAATTTTAAAACCTCAAATGGTATACTTAATTGAATATTAGCACATTAGATGCCAAATACAGTGCATGCAATAAGAAAATCTATGCTGAAAAACCACTTTGGTATAAGTAAGTGTATTTGTCAACAGGTATGTCTTGTGTATGGTCGTCTACTTATTTAGTTTAACAGCCACCTGCACCATAGCATTATTGCAATTGATCCCTTAAGTGCATTATATAAAAACCTATCATTACTGTAACGATTACATCACACAACATATGCGCGCGCGCAGCTCCGGGCCGGCTGCAATTGACCTAATCTATGCCACTTGCGCGGGCGACCTCGCAAGCACATCTGACATATCATATAGTACGCTCGCACCTGCCGATAGGTACGTGATTTTGTGTGTACACAATTTTGTTTAATGTTAGTTATTATCATTGGCTTAGCAACGAACTGTAGAACGAGGAAAAACACGTTTTAAACAGTCTTCTTTAAGGGTTCCGAAATCCGAACCAAAAAGGTAAAAAAGACTAGACTTAGACTGGCTTTTGGAATTGGACTACCAAGAAACAGAACAATTATTATACTGGGCCTCCTAGTTTTTTTATTTGATATACGCAGGATATTTATATACAGCTACACACACACACGCACACACACACACACGCACACACGCGCGCACACACACACACACACACACACAGTTTAATTATCTTTATACTTTTTTTAATTCTTTGGTGTAAACCGCCTTCATATAAACAATTATTGGAAATGTTAGACCTTTGACCATGTATAAAACGTCATACTTTAGGAAGTCGGTTCCTCTCCTCTCATTTTAAATATATATTGAACTAACTGTATACTAGATCCTACCAGAGGGGGAGCCAGGAGACTCATAGCACAGGGTAACCTAGTTTGAGCTCCTGTCTCCCACAGTTAAATGTACCTGCCTGGTTAAAAATTAAAAAATGTTCTTTGTTTTATGTGGGAGTGAATAAATGATTATTATTATATTATAAAAAAGGAACCTTTATGGTGCGACTTGTCGCCGTCTGTCTGTCCTATATTTCAGCAACTACTAATGCTATAGATTTTAAAGAAATAGTTTTAAATATTGCTTACCCACACATTTTGCAAATAGAAAAAAAAATACAAAAACGTAGTACCGGATCTCGTGAGACTTCTAATTATGTTTTCCTTCGCCGTAAGTTCAAGCTCATTGAATCGACTTCGCTGACGCATCTGACGTGATTAACACTGAACTATCATCGACAAAGCTGGAAGCTTGTGACTGCGTAGTCCTCATACTCACAAGCCAGATGATTCAAAGGCTCATTTATTTCAAAACTCCGCATCTAATCTAAAGCAACGATGGACTCTTCAAGATTTGAATAGGCTACTTTCCTGAAAAAAACTAATTAGTCCGTGATTTACATTATAAAAAAATATTAGACACGTATTTTTTCTTTTGTCAATTAAACGAAAAAATACGAAGATATCGTGTGTTGAAGTTCCGCGTGACGTCACGGTGTGGTACACTTTTTAGGAACAAGTGACGTCACGAGCCCCCACTCCCGAACTTAGTCGCGCTTTATCTTCGTCAATTGTTAATGATTTGGTAAAGCAAAAAATACGTGTCCAATATTTTTTGATAATCTAACTGACGGACTAATTAGAATTATTATATTTTTACCCAGGCAACATCCCTATTGATAAAAGATGTTTTATCTTATCGATTGCAATTTTGGTTAAAGTATTTTTTTTTTTAATGGCACTAATAAGTCTTACGTCACTTCTCCAAATTGTTGACGTAATGGATTCAAGCATCGATCATGACGTAATAGTGAAGTAGCAAAATAAAACTGCAATTATAGCGAAACAGGGTCAATAAAATTAGAAGCTACATTTGCCGTGTAAATCTCAGTTTGGAATAGATTCAACCAATTTCCCGATTACAAAGAAAGTCAGTTACGTCCAACGGAAGGGTATCAAGAGCCGACTATCAAGCAATCCCTTTATAGACCTTGAGAAGGCCTTTTCAATAGGACTTTTCCGCGAGCCAACTCTATATAAAACGAAACATATTCTTATTTTGGATTCAACGAATAAAAGTTAAAGTGGTAAACACCATCCAGTAACTAATACCTGGGAAACTAAGATTACCGCTAAGCTAAAGAATTCCAATATTACGATGATTTTTGACCAATCTTACTGTTGCTGGTTTTTAAAAGATAAACATAAAATTGTGGATGTTTACTTGCCAGAGGTTAAGGAATATTAAGATTTTTTTCATTTTAACCCGTTGATTCTCGCGAGGGACTCGCGCCCTTTTATAACATTTGATGTCATTTTTTTATTATTTTTATATTTACGCGAGCCAAGGTATTTCTGTCGAATTATTAAATTAAACATAGGCTATACGAAACATAAAAATTCCTAAAGAAAGATATTCTCATACGGCCTGCGTGTGGCTGATTCAGATTACCCGTCGATAATGCAAACCTGAAGTGGAAATCAATGGGGGAGGCCTATGTTCAGCAGTGGACATCAAATGGGCTGATATGATGATGAATGCAAACCTGGATTACCTGTCGGTAATGGGGCATATTTGAACTCTAGTACAAACGGTCAACGTTTCAGTAAGTAGAACGCATATAACAGGATTTGTTTCATCTTGTTTGTTACGCAAGGCGCCATAACTCGTGACTGTGACCGTTGTGGGCCGAGGGGTTCATTCAATGAGGTCGGCGGGCTGTCCACAAGGAGTGTAATGCTAGGCGATAAAATTATAGGTCTCGGAAGAGAGGTAGAGTGAAACAACGAACTAACAGCTAACTTTTAGAGATTCATGACAAACTATGGAGTTTCCAATGATCTCAAAGTAGGTATGCTACCGTGTGGGGCGAATATCCCAGTCAAGTTTCCAAATGTAGTTTAAAAAAATCCAAATATTATTTTGTACACTGTTGCATTGATACACTGACTTTGGAACAAAAATAGTCTCACACTGTGCCGTTTCAAAAGAGTTTCCTATCGCAGATGCTTAGGTTGTGGAAGGAGCTGTGATTTCCCAGAGTACAGCATGGGGTTCTTCAAGGTGTGAGTTTTATGAATAATGTTATTATTAATCTATAATGTATCTAATCAATGGTTTGTAGTTCTTATACCTTTAGTATTCGAAGCAAAAATTCATTCTCCCAAATTGAATTTATAATTCAGCCAAATAAGTCGCTATTTTCATTTCGTATTCCTAAAGCTATGCAATAATTGCATATCTCAGGTAGCATAGCATGCGATGTGAGTTAAACTTTTTACATGCACCGATGTGTCTTTTCTTCCATTATTGTGGTATTCTTTATTGTTTTTGAGATTCACAATTGTAATACTTATGTAAATAGATGCTTTTATTCCATGAGCTACACCTTTACATTACACACATATTACAGAAAGATAATAATGCTGAAGACAAAGGTCTTCAATCAGTGCGTGTTACCAGTGATGACATACGGGACAGAGACGTGGTCTTTCACTGCTGGCCGTATAAATAAACTCAGAGTCACTCAGCGAGCTATGGAACGAGCTATGCTCGGAATATCTCTACGTGACAGGGTCCGAAATGAGGACATTCGTAGTAGAACGAAAATGACCGACATAGCTCGTAGAGTTAGTAAGCTGAAGTGGCAATGGGCAGGCCACATCGCTCGAAGAGCTGATAACCGCTGGGGAAGAAAGGTTCTAGAGTGGCGACCACGTACTGGAAAGCGCCGAGCGGGACGACCTCCCACCAGGTGGACCGACGACCTGGTCAGAGTCGCTGGGCGCCGCTGGATGCAAGCGGCCCAGAACCGTTCGAAGTGGAAATCAATGGGGGAGGCCTATGTTCAGCAGTGGACATCGAATGGGCTGATATGATGATGATGATGATGATGAATAATGCCCACTTCCCTCCAATATGGCGAGTTGGGCGATGGCTGCCACACGCGTCATTATTGTGAACAGGTGCTGCTTGTAGTCCGTTTTTTTGTAATTTTATAGGTTTTGCCGCCGTCGTTTTGAGATAAGAATATAATGAATCTAATTTTGTTTTGAAAGAGTAATTGTTGAGTTTATTGCCGGCTCTTCTCAGCAAATGTAACCATACTACTCATAAAGGTCTAGAAAGGTCTTTAAAAAAATTGTTATTTAAATATATTTCTTCGGGTAACATACAAAACATTGTACGCAATTTTGAGAGCGTAGGCGCCAACATAAGCTAAAGTCATAGTAAACAGTTTAATAATAGAATAGGGATGTAAATAGGTTGTAATTGAATGCAAATCAGGAGAAAGCCAGCAAATTACTCTATATTTTCCATAAAATCACCTGATATTACGAGAATAGGTAGGTACTAGAAAAGCGCGATCTATTTATATCACGAGGTTAAGTTAAAATGGATATAAAGTGCTTATTGCTTGCATATAGCGTTGTATTAATTAACAGAGGTCACAGCTTTTAGCCTTGTCTTTATTGTGTCGAGAGTCCACTTACCAGCACATTGTTAGCTAGCATTTCAAAGTATTCTTTCCACGTGTAGAATGCAATTAGGTGCAAAATGCCTTTGCAATCTCAAGAAAGAGGTTCTCATGCAAGCGCATTCCTAACTAGGTCACTATGGCTTGGCTCCAGTCGCTGGTCACAATCAATACAGACCATTGGACTGACCTGAATCTTTTTAATTTGAACTCTACTTGACGACCTGACGCCACAGATTACTAAATAGTTACTACGTAACTGACGCTACCATTTTAAATGTAGGTTTTAGATGGTTGGTATGGATGGTAATTTTCGTTTGCCAAAGAACTTATTCCTTCTTTGCGGTGGAATATTTTAAAACTGTTCTTAGCCACTTCTTGGCCTACTCTTATCTTTTTTTTGAATAAACACCAGCCAAGGGCAAATCGGCACACGCGGTGTAGGGCAGGGGCGACGGCTTTTAGACTAATCCATGGGTTTTCATGCCCATTTGATGGCTCGTTTAATAGAACAGACAAGCAGTAGGACAAAAAGGTGATACATGTAATAAATGTAGGAAAGATAATTAAAAAAAGGAAAGTGGAAAAACCAAAAGAGGACACCTTAAACGCTCATGTAATATTATTTCAATGAATTGTCGAACCGCGTTTTTTTTTCTTTTTGGCTTTAAGTTTGGCGTGAATAGTAAGTAGTACTTACACAATAGAATAGTCTAAGAGTTAGACGTCTTGCTTCACGAGCGGTCGAGCTTGTAGAGATATTGCTCAAAACTTGAAAACTCCAACAGTGAGTTGACCACTAGCCTACCTCCACCAATCCGTAGTGGGCATGCATGGTTTAGTATCTGCCGATTCCCTTTCACCCTCATTTGTGATAGGCCTGTGCTCAGCAGTGGGACGTTATAGGCTGATGATGATGATGATGAAAGAAGAGAAAATATTTGCTGAAAACACTACTTCTGCTTGAAACATGCTTGGGCTAAATTCTATGCCGGTTAGTGAGATACAGCATGAAATAATCATAGTACAACTAATTTTATTGTACAGTCGAGGACAAAAATAAGTATACACCACCAAGCCTCATAAAAAGTAGCCATTCACATTATCATAGATATGGGAACACACAAAAGTTCAAAAATATGTATACACTGTTGGACAATTATGTATGTAAACAACAAGTTTGATAATATATATCCATGTATCAAATCATTAATTTGTGAACATTCAAAATATCATAAATATGTATTCATCATTATAGTCAAAAATATGTAAACTCATTTAAGTAAAGGCATTTATGGAATTTCATTGAAAAACGGTAGGTATTTGAAAAAAGTTTTAAAAAAAATCAATAATTTTGTGTTCGGACACGTTGGTAGTTTCGCGCTCGCGATGTTGTCAGCTCGTGCGCAAGCTGGCTGGCAACGTCGCCTACCGCATGATGTGATCAAGTCGTTGAGAAAGGTAAAGTTATTGTCGCTCCCTGTAACAGGGCACTCACTGAGCAATTTCAACAATTCGTCGTGACATATTTATTCATGATTATTATTTCAAATATTTTGAATTAGTACATACGTAGCCGTAGCCGTGTTTGGGATTGTTAGAATTGTCGTGAGATGAACTTTGGCCATATATGGTTTTCAGAGTCTGATGATGGAGTAGGAAGGTGGACACTGGAACTCCATAACGGAGCAACGTATCCCAGCCATGTTTGGGGTTGTTGGAATTGTCGTGAGATGAACTTTGACCATATATGTTTCTCAGGGTCTGATGATGGAGTAGGAGGGTGGACACTGGAACTCCATTGCGGAGCAACGTAACCTAGCCATGTTTGTGGTTGTTGGAATTGTCGTGAGATGAACTTGGACCATATATGGTTTTCAGGGTCTGATGATGGAGTAGGAGGGTGGGAACTCTATAGCGGAACAACGTATCCTAGCCGTGTTTGGGGTTGTTGGAGTTTTCGTTAAATGAACTTTCACCTTATATGGTTTTCAGGGTCTGATGATGGAGAAGAACGGTAAGCACTGGAACTCCAAAGGGGAGTTGAACTTTTTAGATACTGGTCCGATTGCTCTCAAAATTGATATTTGAGAGTCCTCGGGGTCGAAATACAAGTATCTTTTCTCAGAATTTTAAAAGTGTCTGCCATGTTGAACTTTTTAGATACTGGTCCGATTGCTCTCAAAATTGATATTTGAGAGTCCTCGGGGTCACAAACAAGAATCTATTCTCAAAATTTTGAAAAAGTGTCCGCCATCTTGAACTTTTTAGATACTGGTCCGATTTCTCTCAAAATCGGTATTTGAGTGTCCTTGGGGTCACAAAACAAGAATCTATTCTAAAAAGTTTGAAAAAGTGTCGGCCATATTGAACTTTTTAGATACTGGTCGGATTGCTCTCAAAATCGATATTTGAGAGTCCTCGGGGTCACAAAACAAGAATCTATTCTCAAAATTTTGAAAAAGTGTCCACCATTTTGAACTTTTTAGATACTGGTCCGATTTCTCTCAAAATCGGTATTTGAGTGTCCTCGGGGTTACAAAACAAGAATCTTTCCACAGAATTTTCAAAGAGTGTCCGCCATGTTGAACTTTTTAGATACTGGTCTGATTGCTCTCAAAATCGATATTTGAGAGTCCTCGGGGTCACAAAACAAGAATCTATCCTCAAATTTTTGAAAAAGTGTTCGGCATTTTTGACTTTTGAGATACTGGTCCGATTGCTCTCAAAATCGATATTTGAGTCCTCGGGGTCACAAAACAAGAATCTATCCTCAAATTTTTGTAATGTGGCCCAAGGGTCTCTCAAATATTCATTTTGAGAGCAATCGGACCAGTAACTAAATAATTCAAAATGGCGGCTCCTTTTTTTATTTTTTTGCAAAGAATCCATGTTATGTGGCCCAATGGTCTCTCAAATATCCATTTTGAGAGCAATCGGACCAGTAACTAAATAATTCAAAATGGCGGCCCCTTTTTTAAATTTTGAGCAAAGATTAATTTTATGTGGCCCAAGGGTCCCTCAGATATCCATTTTGAGAGCAATCGGACCAGTAACTAAATAATTAAAATGGCTGCCACTTTTTACCGGTCTGATGGTTAAAGAGAAAAAAAATAAACAAAGTTGAACTTTACGTAAGTACCAAGTATTAATTTATAAATAATGTAGTATTTTCAATGTACGGAGTATTTTTCCAATATTTTTTTTTGATTACTAATGACTAGGGCATGAATCTCGGAATCTTGTAATATCGGAATCTCGGACCATTTTTTCCGATATTACAATATCGGAATTGAGTGATCCAATATCGTAATATCGGAATCAGATATTTTTATCTATTTGAGTGTTTAAATAAAGCTTTTGACCGCGCCACATGGAATGGTCGCCTAGGGCAATAAAATTAAACGTATCGTACATCAATTTTGCCTACCAGTGTTCAAAATGAGCGTATTTTTTCAACAAAATACGAAGTATCCATAAAAATGCTTGACGCTTTGTTTTTAGGAAAATATTAGCAAGAAAAACGAGCGCTTAAAAAATAAACATACAATGGTGCTGATTCTGTTGTTTACAACTAAACTAATTTAGTCTCACTATATCACTTTCTTTCAAAGAACGTAAGAAAAGGATGTAAGAAATTTAGTCAGTTTAGTGTATTTAGTGTTCACGGTGCCTAAAAGGTCTAAAATAAAATTTATAAACCGCTCGGCTCACACGCTGCTAGCTGCTCCCGTTCATCCATCTAGCTAGTAGCTAAGCGCGCCAGTGAGTCTTAGAAGGAGGCAACGTGCGCGCGGCGCGAGTAATAACTCTTTGTACAACGTAATATCAAGAATTATAGTTCTAGATGGTTACAGCTGAAAGCATTTTGTACATCGGCTGATCTCAGTTTTTTTTTACTTTTGGGTCTGGCGCACCAGCCTTCTAAGTAAGCTTCCTTGATATGGAGTCTCTGGTGGTCTGTGCGCTTGGGTTTCCAATTTCCTGAGCGAACGGTTTATTCATGTGGTCATAGACGGGTGTTCGTCGGACCTTTTGGCAATCAATGCGTCAGGGTTCAGTTCTCTCTGCAACATTATTACTGGTGCATATTAACGATCTGGTGAAGCCTGGTATTTTTGGGTACGCAGACGACAGCACCGTTGTTATATTTCCAGCACGCGAGCCACCAATGATTAGATCCAATTGTTGCGAAAGGCCATGTTAGAGCATTTGAACGTGACCTTACAGGTAGTCTCCGATTGGGGCAATGCCAATCTGGTCACTTTTAATGCCACCAAGACGCAGACGTGTCTTTTCACCGCCAAACGGAGTCCTTTCCACCTCGGCTCTACCAATTCCAACACAGGAGACTGTGAAAATAAGATCCGACAGAAGACGATGTGTAGTCACAAGATCAGTAGTAGGAAGATTTGGAAAAGACAGAAGGATAACTAGGAAAACAAAGAATCAACTTATGAGATGCCTGGTCTTTCCGATCTTTCTCTAAGGAGCTGAAACTTGGTCCTTAAGCCTACAAGATTGCCGGAAAATTGACGCACTGGAGATGTGTTGCTGAAGACGCTTCCTGAAAATTCCGTTGACAGCCTTTTGCACCAATAACGCGATCCTGAAGGAGATTTGAATAACAGATAGGCTTTCGTCGACTGTGCAGCTTCGAATTCTCATGTTCTTTGGTTACATCTGCAGAAACGAACACTCGATGAAGAGACTTGTTGTCCAGGGTGGGAGGGTGTACTCGCAACGCTACGAACCGCAAAAAATGGAAAAGCATTGCGAAAGCTGTAACCCTAGTCAAGGAGAACATTGGCGTTGAAGACCCACCATATACACTATCTATTGCAACCACAACCCCTCTGACAAGAGTGCTTGACTGAGCAGAAGATGTTTTCAATGCAGTGTTGCCAATGCTACGGCAATTACCGTGTTCTACGGCTTTCAGGCCAAAAAATCACAAAATCCACGGCCCCCTGTGCACACGCATCCCTGTGGCCGTAGCAGATTCTACGGCTTTTCACAAATTCTACGGTAATTAATTTATGGGTTGGTAGGTATGGTACTAAAGGGTTACTCCGATGCAATGTACGAAATGTGACTTTCGTAGAGTGCCGACCCACTCACCCAAGTATTGTTTGACAGGAGTTCGATAGGAATGGCACTATACCACTGACCTCTATTATACAAGTTGTATAATAGAGGTCAGTGCACTATACGATTGTCTAATTTCGAACATCGGAGTAGCCCTTCTGTTATTTTTTTTTTTTATACAAATAGAGAAAAGTTGCAAATGGCACTTTTTTAAGGTTTTTTACGGTAAAAACCTTTAATTAACATTAATTAAACGCTTTTCCTTTTTTTAAGCAGTGACACGGCCCACCGTTGATATTTTCCATATAAACACGGCTTTTTTAGTTCATGTATGTACACGGCCGCCTAAAAATTTGCATTGGCAACACTGTTTCAATGCAACTTTATAACGAACTAGTTGTCCCCCGAGGTTTCACCCGCGTTCTCGAGATCAAAAGTATCCTATAATACTCGGGGATAACGTAACTTCCTATGAGTGAAAAAAAACGAATCGGACCGGTAGTTCCACAGATTAGCCAGTTTAACGAAAAAAAAAAACTTCCACTTTATAATATTAGTATAGATAGATAATTAGTGCAGTTTATAAGGAATATATGCAATTTGTAAGGAATATGTGCAATTTATAATTAAAATGTCTAATTCCGATATTAATATCGGAATTCCGATATTGAGATCCAATATCGGAATTGAAAATCCTTCCGATATTTCATGCCCTACTAATGACCTATAAATATATGTATACATCCATCTCTAAAAATATACGCCAAGACTTTAGAAGGACCTTATTATAATTATATTGTATGTTTAACCCACACTAACAATTTTTATGCGATTGAGATATTTTTTGTGGGTTATAATTTCGAAGTTATTTTGACCCATATAATATTAGTCCTTATGTAATTTAATAAGTTAGTCACGATGGACATTTAATGGAGATAAAGTTTGATCTTTCTTTATCACAGATTTAAAATTAGTAAGACACAGTATTCGCGATACCGTAAAGGGGCGGGCTGAGACGGGCGCGGACGCGCAGATCGCTCGACACCACACGACATTGCACCCGTACGAAGACGGGGCGGGTCGCTAGTTCAAATTAAAAGTGTAATTTATGAAACAAATGACACGCAAATGACGTCATGCCCTGTTCTAAAGACATCACAAGACGTAAATATTTAATAATGTGTGCAGCGATATATACAGGGCCAATTTTTATTTCTAGCCAGTGTGAGCAACTTCTGAACTACAGGTCTTAGAGAAAAACGCTGAAAGGAACCCTGAGCTGAATTTTGAAGAAAATTAAAATGCCATTAAAATTTATTTAAAAAAAATAGTATTTTCGAAGACATTGAATTTTTTCAAAAAAGTTACATTACTACATTATTTATAAATTAATACTTGGTACTTACGTAAAGTTCAACTTTGTTTATTTTTTTTCTCTTTAACCATCAGACCGGTAAAAAGTGGCAGCCATTTTAATTATTTAGTTACTGGTCCGATTGCTCTCAAAATGGATATCTGAGGGACCCTTGGGCCACATAAAATGAATCTTTGCTCAAAATTTAAAAAAGGGCCCGCCATTTTGAATTATTTAGTTACTGGTCCGATTACTCTCAAAATGGATATTTTTTGATGATAGATTCTTGTTTTGTGACCCCGAGGACTCACAAATATAGATTTTGAGAGCAATCAGACCAGTATCTAAAAAGTTCAACATGGCGGACACTCTTTGAAAATTCTGTGGAAAGATTCTTGTTTTGTAACCCCGAGGACACTCAAATACCGATTTTGAGAGCAATCCGACCAGTATCTAAAAAGTTCAAAATGGCGGACACTTTTTCAAAATTCTGAGAAAAGATTCTTGTTTTGTGACCCCGAGGACACTCAAATACCGATTTTGAGAGAAATCGGGCCAGTATCTAAAAAGTTCAATATGGCCGACACTTTTTCAAACTTTTTAGAATAGATTCTTGTTTTGTGACCCCGAGGACACTCAAATACCGATTTTGAGAGAAATCGGACCAGTATCTAAAAAGTTCAATATGGCCGACACTTTTTCAAACTTTTTATATTTTCCTTGACCATGGTTTTATGCTGCGTAAAGTTTGACGAAGTGGAGCAGATCTCGCAGGGACCTCACTATGTTTAACCCAAAAATAATTGGCTCTTAGCATTCTGACAAAAAAATTGTGGTGAATTTTGATAACTTCTAGCAACTTCAGACCAAGATTGTCATACATAATTTTGTTCGTATTGTGAAGTAGAAGTAGAAAAATATATTTTTTTTTAATGGCATTTTTATTTTCTTCAAAATTTAGCTCGGGGTTCCCTTCAGCGTTTTTCTCTAAGACCTGTAGTTCAGAAGTTGCCCTCACTGGCTAGAAAAAAAAATTCACCTGTATATGTAGGTACTACATAATATATCAATGAATGTTGTGTGATCTTCAGTGTCATCATTGTTCAGATGGTTGTATACATATTTTTGGCACATTGAGTGGTAACAATTTTATGCATCTTTCAGGGAATACATATTTTTACTTTATCTAACGTGTACATATTAATGATCGTGTCGGGTACATATTTATGTTGTCTATATTGTTTACATATTTGTTAGCATTTGAATGAGTACAAATTATTGGAGCTTTTTATGATTACTTCTTTTTTATAATGATACGTGTATACATATCTTTGTCTTCGACTGTACCGTATAAATACATATACGTAAGTGATATGAGTATAGTTTCCTGATTTCTCCAGGGGTCTGCAACCCAGATAAAATGGAACACAAATCCCGATAATAATGTAACAAAGTGAAAATGCCATCAGCATAACGGACATTAGAGAAAGCGTTCAGTGTAAGGACCTTGCCGTCTATTCGGTGTAAATGATTGATGATATATCGAATAAGGTCGCGTTATACTTAAGATTAAATGAAAGGGCGTTAAGTTTCGGTGTATTTGCTTTTTGCGAATTTTCGATAAGACAAAGCTATGAAACTGATGATTGCATAGATTTAGGGTAAACTTGTTACTGCAAGTCGAAGGGTGCCTGGCAAGTGGTACAATGCATTGACTTGCTTTTTTTTCAGATTTAGACTAAGATGGTAAATGAGGTAATTGCGGTAGACGGGGAGGAAACCTAGTCTTCCGACAGCTCAAACGGCAAGGTCTACAAACATGAAATTTGGCACACGTTCCTCACATAACGTAGGCATCAAGTAAAGAAGGAGTCTTAAATTCTACCCCTAAGGAGCGGATGCTTTCGTAAACGCTAAATTGGGTTTCCGTTAGAACCGAAGTAAAACCATACAAGTTTCTGTATCAAAGGGAGCTCGATCGATTCCTGTAATTGGAAATATTGGAATAACTCAATAACTCCCAGATGGTATAAATAATGTAAACCAATACGAATTATGTAAGTGTTTTGTATATTGTACGAAATTTCATTTAGATTTAAATAAAATAGAATATGTATATTTATTTTATCAAAAGATGTTTTCAAATATTTTTTTAGAGACAATTTATGCGCCGATCCCAGCCGAGAGCAAGTGGTCTAGGGTTTTGCGTTCTGTGTTCACTGTCATCTATGCGGCGCTCTTGATCATTACACACGGTGACCGCGGTGGTCTAGGAGAACGCACGTAGATCTCTAGACCGCTCGCTGCGGGATCGGCGCCTTTGCCCTTTGCCTCGATAATAAAGAAATGTATTGATTTCTAATAAATATTAAATAAAAATGCATATTTTTTTATCTATTTAATACCAGATGCCCATTGGATTAACTTCCTTTAAACCTCATAATTATTCAGAATACTAAAGTACTAACTGAGCCAAAATTGTCAATTATAATAAACATCAGTAAGAAAAAGACTCGTTTTTTTAACATGACCTCCGAAAGCGATCGAGACTGTTGCTTCCGTTCCGAGACAAATCGTTTCCGAATAATCTGATTCCATTGATTCAATGCTTTTGTGTTGCCATTGTTCGATTGGATGCCTCCAGGGAAAACGTTTAAGAACATTCTACGAATTGTTTTTCTTTTGCCAAAATCTGTTAGCTTGCCGAAAACGTTTGTCTAGCATTGTTTTTACGTTCATACAGATTAATTACTGACTATCAACCAACGGGGCCCTATTACTAGCCTCCGCTGTCCGACCGTAAAATGATATAAAATTTTAAATTAATGGTGGCCCCGTACAAGAAAAGGCTTTTTTGCGTTTTTTTTATATCAAAGTTTAGTTAATTAATATTGTACGGAACCCTCCGTGTGCAAGTCTGACTCGCACTTGGCCGATTTTTTTTATTTGATATGTTTTTTTTTTTCGTTTTATGGTTGTTTATTAGTCGTGGTTTTTTACAATTGCAATATTAGCTGATTATAGATGCGAAATTAACTGTCTCGCTGGTTATTTTATTTTATTTATACGGGCTTATTTCTGGAATTACCAGTCGGATTCGAAAAGTTCTTTCACTAATAGGAAGCGACATTATCCCCGAGTATTATAGGGTACTTTTTATCCCGGGAACGCGAGTGAAACCGCGAGGGACATCTAGTTTATAATATTACTGATAACATTATCGCGTTAATCGTTTTCAGACTATGGAAATTAAGTTTTAATAAATTATTTAGTCTATTAAATTTTAACACGCCAAACACTCATAACACCGATCGATAACACATAAAAACTCCACTAATTTTATCATCACCACATAAACTTGGAAGCCTTGACATTCCGCGCAGTATCACGTTTACTTAATAAACAAGAATTAACGATGTAGCTACGCCAATATTACCATCACATCTATAACCTACATAGATTATCTGATGGTGAAAAATTATAATTTAAGACTTGTGCTAGACCCGATCGCACCATAAGTACAAAGCCTTCAAGAGAACTGCCCATAGATTAAGACACGGAAAAGAGAATACACTGGAAGGGCGATGTGTTAGAATTTGTATCGGAACCGCTGTCGCCAAACTGCGACAAACTCACACAAATAAATGTTGAATCATATATTGCACTACAAATAAACAATTTTTTTGATTGGTCGTTTTTATTTTACTCAAAATTAGCATTAATCACACAGGTCATACATATGAAAATATACCTTTTTACGTTAAGATAATATTTATTTTTCAAAAGTGTACAGAGTATTTACGTCGTTTTGTAATCTACAAACTAGCTAGATTCAATCGACGAAAAAGTGCCGCTACTCGACCATAGATGGCGTTATTTTTATTGAACGCAATTGTGAACTTAAATGCATTAAACATAATGTTGATAATTGCGTAATAGCTGGTCGAGTAGCGCTATTCGCTTAGCGCAGCGAAAATAGTCGATAAAATATCAATTAAATTATCGGTATTTTAATTTCATCGATATTAAATTTTAGAAATTCTGTGAGAAAATTCACGTTCGATAAGAATAAAAGTGCTAAGAATACTGAATTGTAAAAAAAACGTTTAATACGATGAAGTAAATTAAATTAAAGTTATTGTTACACGGTTTATTGCCCATGAAATAAAATGAATTTGTTTCGAAACTGCCGTTTTGAAAGCTTTATTTTTAATTTTAACAGATGTATGCGGCTTTGATATAACTTTCAACTATTGCCTTAATCAAATCAGTGATAAATAGATGCATTTTATCGATATTAATCGAACAACACTATCGATGCACGTGTTTTGGGGTCACGACGGATGTGAAAGAAACGCAATACATTACGTGCGGAGTTGCGCTCGCTACCTTGCGTACAAATAAAGTGAGTACATAGCCTGCAATGTATAATTTTGCAGTAGTATGAGAGTTTATCATTAACATCTAAAATTATCATAATCATGAATACATTTTTATAAATATTACAATTAAATAAAGGTTTGTAGACTCATTGATGAAAGGAAATCCGTCCATGAGTTACGTTCGACTTCCTCACTTCGTTTCCTAGAGGAAATAATAACGCATCATGGTATAATTAATATTTTTCGCGGAGCTACGCACCTCTGCTAAGTATGGCGGATACTACGAAGCGTTGACGCGTGTTTTGGTTGATATATGATCGACTGATCTAATATGTGGCGCGCGGGCTCCGCTAGCATAGCGTCTCTATTTATATTTCTTTTCTCTGTGGATTAAGAATATAGAATAGAGTGATTTAACAACATTAACTTGTGCGAAGAAGTTGTGATCTATATGCAAACTAGTGAGTAGTTTCATATATACTATATATATATAGACATAATATTTATAACTTAATATTTATGACGGGCCAGGTGGCGCAGTTGGTTAGGGTTCACCTTACGCGCCGCAGGTCGTGGGTTCGATTCCCACACTGGACACGCATTTGTGTGCATGAACATGTCTGTATGTCTTGAGTCTGGGTGTAATTATGTATATTGAGTATGTATTTACAAACAAAAAGTAGTATATGTATTATATCAGTTATCTGGTTTCCATAGTACAAGCTCTGCTTAGTTTGGGATCAGAGGCCTTAGCACGAAAATCTATCGCAAGCGTAACGTATTCGTATCGAGAGAGTTAACTCAAATTTGTATGGGAATGTGTCATTAGAATGCTGCCAAACGTTCAAATCGGTAGCACGAATAACTACGTTAACCTCACGTCACACTACGTAAACGTGGTTTGGTATATAATTTGAAATTGGAACTAATTCTGACGTATGGTATCGTCTACTCGCAAGCCAGCTAACGTAGACTTTGTCACCGTGATTTTTTCAGTGAGAGCGTTACGTGAACACCTCGCATCTTAGGTAGATATTTGGAATGTTTTTAATGTGTTCTTTTTTTAAGTATTAAGATTTTTAGTTGTATTTCTTTATTTATAATCTTATAACTAAATATGGTGAATCATTTAGTTAAAATTATTTTATTTAATTTTATTCTACATTTAATATAGTATTTAAGTTAGTTTTAACTAAAACACATTCAATTGGGGAGCCTCATGTATTGTTTGACTACTATCCGAAAAAAAAAAAATTTAGGCCATAATTAACCCATTTATTCTGAAACATCCTATATATACGTAATTATAATAAGTGTATAAATGTTAGGGGATGTCAATAGTTCAAGTTGAACCACTCTTTATATGAAATCCCCTAAAACTGCTAAAACACAAATCTAGAAATAAAAATCGTCGAATTTATTTCTAACGGAGTCACAAGTAAGACTCATCCTCTTCGTCTGTTTGTTCTAAATTCAAACCTTTAAACACGTAAACTCTTTGCTTTAAACACGTAAACTCTTTGCTGTTCGTTCAAAAATATTTCCACATTCATCACATTTCAATGGTGAAAAAGAAAACATTTAAATGGGAATGATGATACCCTAATATAATGATAACCTTATATCGTTAGCTAATAATATAAGATAAGCTGATTATTTCATTTAGTTTATGTTATTGGAAATAAATATTTTAATATTGTGTACCAATAAAATCAAAAATGTATGTTTCAAAATTTCTAGACGAATTTAACGTAGCTCGCAAGCTAGGTTTCGAGTAGACGATAGAACTTCTGTCAAAAATGACATCTACTCGATACGATGACGCTACGAAGGCGATACGAAAGTGGTCCGTGCTAAGGCTACAGATGACCGTGTGTGAGGAATGTCCCAGGATATTTATTATTTTAACTGTGATATAGATATATGCATTCATAGATATATCGTACACTAGTGATATACTGTCAGAAAAAAATTCGATACCTACGAGAAATTGGCATATGTATTGAGTCGTTCAAACTATATGAACGCGCAGTTGGTTTCAATGCAGATTTGTACATACCCGTGTTCGGCACATACTCTAGTACCAACAGTCCAGCGTTGCCAGACGTCCCGATATTGGCGGGACGTCCCGATTTTTAGCCCAAAATTAAATGTCCCGCACAGGGCATGCCCAGTCCCGCTTTTCGGGAATTACTCCAGATTGTAATCATCGTAGGAAGTAGAAGTCGGAAATTGTAAAGACGCCACTGCACAGAAATGGCACCACAAAACACACCTATATGTAAACCTCCGGATTATATAGGTTTGTTTAGAATGTCCCTCTTTCGACGATAGAATCCCGCATTTTTTACTGAAGAAGTTTCAAAATCCCGCTCTGCACGAAAAAAAACTGGCAACACTGCTACAGTCGCTCTATTAAATATTATATCTCTATGGAACTACCTAACCTATCAATGGCGCCAGGTGGGTACAGAATACCCTCATATGGTTTCCTCAAGATGTTTTCCCTCACCGAAAGCTTATTGTAGAATTCGAACCGTGACCTCCACCACGGGATTGGATGTCACAACCAGTGAGCTATCAATTCATGGCCTTCAAACGTATGAAAAAGTGGGCGTATCAGTTTCCTACTACGAAACATACAAATGTATAACATAATCAAGAGTATCAATTATACTTAGTTTAAAAATATTATAATTAAGTATTTTTTAATATATTTTTTTTTGGTCTTTCTAAAAAACGACTAAACACGAAAATCTGAATCTATACTAATCTTTACTTTTATATATTATATTAAATTATATAAAACGTGTCCCAAAATACAACGATGAGCAGACACCAGAGGGTGGACTTGGTCATGAGTCCTACTCGAGTAGTCTTTTTAAATATTGATATACAGGGTGTTGTTTTGGTCGGCGACAAGCGACCCAGGAGCGGTAGTACAAAATATATATTCCCCAAAAATGGACTTAGTTCCATTAAATACTGTAAATATCTTGAGAAATACCTTATTCAATTTGAAATAAAATTACTGCAAAGTATGGTTACTAGGCACGTGCACAGACTAGAGCTAGGCGCAAGCCGCCATCGCCCCACCCCTTTACTCCCTCGTACTCCCGTTGAGTATTATGTCTACACTTTAGCTTATAACATGATTTTCAAAAATTTTATTTTTTTATTTTTATTATTTAAAAAAAATAAAGTATTTTTTTTTATATTTTTTTAGCACTAGTATCATTTGTATTATCGACCCTGAGTCGCTCGTCGCTGACCAAAACAACGACCTGTATAATGACAGACAATTAAACTGTTTTTTTATCTTGTATAAACTACAGGCAATCTGGGATTTTTAAGGGTTGCGGTGGACAGGATAGCTACATAGATTCCCGAAACAAAAAAAAATTTAGTCATGTAGTAAAAGGGGGGGGTCTAAGCTCAAATGCACAAAAATGGGTTTCTTTGAGAATCGAGTATGACGTAACGCAATGAAAATACCTAACACAAAAAATAATGTGGACAGAAGAGGGTTTTGAGAAAAATGTTAACCGAATAGAATATTAAAAAGTGCTTTGATATTCCCAATAAAAAATTTGTAAGTTACGTCTAAAAAAATCTTTCGCGTCGAAATTCTCCGTATTTTCAGCGATGACAACAATTTTATTTTTAAGAATATATAATATACAGAGTTATATTAGAATGTTAACCGGACACTTATTCAATTTAATGTGTATATTCTGTATAATCTAAAGAAAACCCGTAAATAATAGTCCATTTCATAGAGTCGACACATTTATGATTTTCCATTTTCAACCTTATTCCAGTGAAGAACGAGTGCTGTCAAAATCGTAGTCAGTCGGCGCCATTTTTTAAAGATTTCAATTATGTTTTGTAATAAAAAAAATGTCCTTTTTTCTCGAGGAGTTTGAGCAGGTCATGGTCAGTTTGAATTTTAGGACACTTTGTACTAATTAATCGGAAGAGTATTTTTTATTTTTGTTTAAATGGGATAATCTCTGGAACTACAAGTCAGATGCGAACAATTCTTCCACTAATAGTAGGTAAGCTACATTATCCCCGAGTATTATTGGCTTTTTATTCCGGGAACGCGGGTGAAAGCATGAGGGACCTAGAGAACAAGAGTGGAGAATAGATTTATCAGAACACAACTCAGTACTGTTAAAATCTGTAAGTACATCGTTGATGAATTGCAGTACCTATACACATTTAATATTTCGACAACAATATTTTTAAAAGAATAAGGCTGTATTAACAATAAGAACTTATAACTATTGTAAAGCAGAAGCTGTATGAGAGAGAAGAGAAGATGTATAGAGTGATTTACCTTCTAGGCTTTGTGTGAATTCGCCTACATCATAATAAAAATAATAAAAAAATCAGATTAAAATAATAAGCATGACTCACATCGAGTTCCAATTCCAACTTGTTAATCTCGTCAGTGGCCGCATTCAATTTCTCCAATTCCACCTGAAAATTGCGGAATAATTTCAAACAATCGCACGGCACACGCACACTGTAGTCCCATACATATGGCAACAGCAAACAACATGTAGCGACGGGAAACTTCATCGACATCGTAGCGCTTAAAGACTTTTATCAAAATAAATACATTATCACATCTCAAGATAAAGTCTCGAGTACATCGATGGAATAGATAAGCCCTGACTGTGACAAATGCGTGACGTTTTTAGACAGTGTGACTTACGCTGCTCCGAGTTTTAGATAAATACTGGTGCAGATTCTGTTTTAAATCGCACCAAACTAATTTTAGTCACATCTCTTTCTTATAAACATTATTGAAAAAGGATAGAAAATATTTAAAGCTGTCAAATTAGTCTGCCGTCTTCATTTGCGGGTATTTACGTAAACGCGATAGATGGCGACTAAATTTATATTGAATACAAGCATTGGACTAATTTGACAGTATTTAATTTCTTACATCCTTTTCTTATATTCTTTATTAGAAAGAGACATAGTGTGACTAAATTAATTTAGTAACAACAGATTCAGCGCCACTAAGTTATATTACACAAAGATGTTTAGTTTTCATGTACCTTTGGGCTTATCTATCACGTCGATGTCTATATTAATCTATGTACCTTATACCGAGGATCGTTTCCTGTCCCTACAAAGCAACTTACAAACAGAAAATATTACTTACTTAATATAATTTTTGTTGTTCAACTTGTAGGCACTTAAATAAAAATTTCTAGTAATGCTAAAATTACATTTTATTTCAAATTAAACATAATAGTTTACAATATATATATAGAAATACACATGCGATAAAGGGGTACGAACATTTTTGTATGGAAGCTGGCATAGCCACCCGCCGCCATTTTGATTTTTTTTCAATGTCGCGGCGCACGATGTAAGTGGTATATTTGGGTAGGGGACACTTATACAAACAAAAAGTGTTAAGCAATATGGTGACCTAAAGTGTCACGTTTCCGAGATATTTGGAGGTAAAGATCGCCATATGAGAATTACGACAATCATTAAAAATGAACTTATTACGTGTTTATATGCATTAGATTGTATTCAAATAATAGTTCCCAGGTTGATTTAACTTTTTATTAGAATATAGCAAAACAAAGAGCACGAAAAAACAATATTCATTAATTGGTTACACAATGTTGTCAAGTAGCTCGGATCGTAGTGGTTAACTTGTTTTCCATGTCGCCGTTATTAACCAAAAATGACAATACTTGTGTTAAAATATTATGTTACCGAGATATTGGAATATCGATGTAGGTATATATAATATGAGACGAATGACAATAGTTTAAAGTTGATTAAGTACAATTTATGTTCTTGTTTTTAAGCAATAGTGGTCAAATAATATTGCATCACGGTTTTAAAAATATATTAAAACAATAATAGAAACAAGCCGTGACCTTAAACCTTTAAATAAAAGGTTTTTTTTAAACTAGTTAGGTAGCAAACAAACATACGGCCCGCCTGATTGTAAGCGAAGAAAGCTCCTTTGAGACCGCATAGTCTATTTTGGTTCCAATGTGTGAGTATAGACTCCCCGTCAATGGCGAGACTTGCGATGGTAGAAGGTATCCGTGGGCATCAAGTTAAACAATTCTACGGAACACTATCCGTTGTACAAGCGGTAGAACATACATAAGGAGGCAAAGTCTCTCCTCAGATTGAGCTGCTTGTGAGCTCGGGATCATGGACAATTCTAATGGAACGTCGCTGAACCGAGTCTAAAGGCCCAAACTGGTATCCACGTAAGAGCAGTACTCCATGTAAGGCCGGACTTGCGACTTGTAAAGTTGCAGCCTTTGCCCCGATGTGAAGTACTGCTTCGCTCTGTTGAGCACTTCGAGTTTTTTGGATGCTAGCTTAACCTTGTCTTCTAGACGGCCTATTGATGTCATTAGAAATATCGATGCCGAGGATCCCGATGCTTTCACTGATGTCCGTGTTCTGGAATTGTGAAGCTACAGCAAATGGGGTTTTCTTAGCGGTGAACGCGCAGACTTGGGTCTTAGTGGGGTTGAAATGGACTAGGTTTAGTGGAGTACTTTAGTAGAGTACACAAGCGGTTTAGAGCCACTCAGTCTGAGGAGAGACTTTGCTTTGTTATGTGTGTTCTACCGATTGTACAACGGAGAGTGTTCTAAGGAATTATTCGACTTAATACCCACGGCTACCTTTCACCATCGCATCTCTCGCCATCGACAGGGAGAGAGAGAGGGGAGGGGGTTTGGACGTCCACACACATTGAAACCAGAATTGTTTCGAACTGTGCGGGCTAAAAGGAGTTTTCTTCCGCGGACGCTCGGACTGTGGAATGAGCTCCCTGCCGTGGTTTTCCCAATGGAGTACAGCATGGGATTTTTCAAAAAGGGTGTGAAGCGGTTTCTTCAGGTCCGGCAGCGTGCGAGTGATACCCCTGGTGTTGCAAGCGCCCATAGGCTACGGTAACTGCTTACCATCAGGCGGGCCGTATGCTTGTTTGCCACCTAAGTGTTATAAAAAAAAAAGTCGACCGTAATCGGAGACACTAGTTAGTATGCTCTCGATTTCAGACACAAGCCGTTCGCGGCTTTCATCCACCACGAAACGAGGAATATTTGCAATGAGCGTCCTCTGTACAATTAATGCCGTTAATAGACAGCATTTCATTGATATGCAGCAGGAACAGTGTTGGGGACAGTACAGACCCTTGCGGAACGCCAGCATTTATATCTCTCAGCTCTTATGCATCTGCTGGACAGAAAATTGGCGACCCATTTGCATAGTCCCTCGAGAAGCCCATATGCTGGTAACTTGGTTAGATTAGAAGACACCGGTGCCATTGTGTGCACGTGAGCAGTCTTCCACGAAGACGGGACTTTCATTTAGGTGGAAGTTTTATTAGGTCGGGCCGGCCGCAGGATCGGGTTTTTTTTTATTTATTTACGTCGCTATTGCAATTTTGGCGCAGAGGGAACATTACTTAGCGATCTTTAGTTCCAATTAACTTGGTAACATAGATTTTAGGACAAGTATTGTCATTTTTGTTTGTATAATAATGACTAGATGGAAAACAATTCACGATCCGAGCTACTTTGACAACATTGTGGTTCATAGCGAATATTACGATGCTGTTTAGTAGGTAAGTAATTAAAAATATTGTTTTTCGTGCTCCTAATGTAACTCTATTCTAAAAAATTGATAAATCAACCTGGGACCTATTATTTGAATACAATCGAATGCATATAAACACGTAATAAGTTAATTTTTAATGATTGTCATAATTCTCATATGGCGATCTTTACCTCCAAATATCTCGGAAACGTGACACTTTAGGCCACCATATTGATTAACATTTTTTGTTTGTATAAGTGTCCTCTACCCATATATACTAGTTACATCGTGCGCCGCGACATTGAAAAAAAACTAAAATGGCGGCGGCTAGCTATGCCACAAAGGTTCTATCCCCTTTGACAATACAAAAATATTTTGTTAAACGTTGAGGAAGTTGTTTTTAGTAAGTTTTTGTATCTGCTGTTTGCCGAATCAAATTGAAATAATAATTAAATATTTTTTTAAATAATATTGTGCATAATAAATTAATTTTAAAAATTATAATGAAAAACAAGAGATTATAACATTTAAGGTAATGGAATGGTTTAATTGTAGGTATACGGTTTTGATTTTAATAACTTTATAATATTTAATGAACACTTCACTTTTGGTAAAGTTAGTTACTATAAGCTATTTTACATTTAGATACATTTTATATTTAAAAGAAAAATAGGCCGCTGGGATTATTTATAAAGTTATAAACACATACTAAACATGAGATTACAATTGAGTAAATAATAATAATTTCCAGTGTTTCTTAAAAACACAAAAAAAATAACAAAAAGTACCCTCCGGTGGTTGTAAAAGATATAATTAAATGCTGACTACACACAATACAACAAAATATCGAAATACTAGCATGAAATCAGATTTCTAAAAAATGAAAAATATTAGAGATTCAATAAAATCAAGTTGAATCCTAAAAAATATTATATAAAGATGTTTTTTAAAAGTAAAATGAATACCTATGTTTAACTTTGAAAAATTAAACATGAAATTAAAATAACACTATTTTATCATAGTGTCAGTTGTGGCCTTTAGCAGGTAGATAGGTGGCCTCAAATTATTGCATCTTTTTAGGCCTCTATAGAATTATAATCATAATTAAGGATAATAATAAATCTACATTAATTCAGAATATAAAAAATACATGCAACTTTTTGTAACATTTTATTTTCGTTGCTAATAAATAAATTCAAAATTGAATTAAACAAATATTGAACTCGAGACAGTACAAAATACAATTATTATTTTTAATCATGACAATATTATGTATAATAAAGGTACCAATGTTATATGCTTACAAAGTTAATGCATTAAAGCTTTAACATTCAGGTATTAGAACAACATTTATTTATTTTTACAAGTAACAATGAGAATATTTTTATTTTATTAATTACATCTAATATGAAATAATTTTGTGATGTTAATACTATCAATTATTAATATAAAAAGACTAGATGCTGGACACTAATAACATAAAGAATTAGCAGGGAGCGTTGAATTTTAATATAGCATACTTTTTTGTAGTGGTAATTTTTTTTTTTCATGTTGATACCATAACCCGAAGAGATTAAAAATAAACAGTGATAAATAATCTAGGTCTAGGCTTTGAAAGCTAGCTGAATAGTATCAAGGCCTTCACATATTTTTTTCGGTATACCTATGTTTCAGACACTGCATCTAGTCTTTTTACATCAATGGTAGGTATCAAATTAAAATTCTGCATCAAATGTGCGCAAGAAAAAAATATTTCACAATAGTGTAAAATGGCACATGTTTCTATACCGAAATAATAAGTTAGTAATGCAGTGAAAGGGTTAAATATATTCCTAACAAGTAATACAATTGAAAAATTGTAACCTAATAATTTAACATCAAAAATTGACAAAACCATATCATGATACAAATCGTAACATATCTTTTTATGGACAGGAAACAGTCCTATAAGGTACCAAAACATATACACACAACGGAAATGTATACTATAGAAATCTATTCATCGCATACAATTAACGTGACATCGCCAGGATTAATCTACAACATACCGTGTTTTCATAAGTGTTTTGGACCAATCAATTCATTTCACTATCACATATATATTTTCCAGAGACGAAGCGCCGCTTCACTAGAGACAGGCGGTATCCGCTGCCTATTAATTCGAATTCAATACCAGAGAGGGTCGCACCCTCGCAGTTGAACTGTGCCGAGATTGTAGCTTTACTCGAAGGACCGTCTGTCAGCTCAAAACGCGCTCTCAGAGACCCGACTCCTCTGTCCTCCGAATGTTGGGACAATTCAGTAATGCGCCACAACGCTTGGTCGTTCTCCGCGTTCCACGTACTCTTCGGCATCGCTATCACGTTCTTAACCGATCCGTTCATTGGTACGCAGATAGACACATTCAACAACGGTGACGGAGGACTCATTGCATGTAAATTGTACTTATAATCCACTTTCAAATCAGTATGGTCAGTCTCGCATTTCCAGTAAGCTACCAGCTGGTAAGGACACGACGCGGCCCCCGATTTAGGTCGCACTTGGTACTTCAGTATATCTACATTGAAGTACTGCGCCGTAGGATTTTTCTCGGATTGTCGCTTGAGGAGCGAAGTTAGCGCGGGCATATTGAACTCCAAAACGGTGCTATCACGTGTGGACATCATTGTATTGATGCTTATCAACTGTTTATTAGGCAGAACATTTTCTAATCTATGAATATTTTTCAGTCTGAAACACAGCTTGGCTGGATTGGGGTTGTTAGCGAGAACTCCGACGATTCCGGTCGGAAAGGACAGCATCATGTCTCCTGACATCTTCACTTGGCACTTAGACTCTTCAGTGCCTCGGAAGTAAGAATGAATGATTTCATGGAAGGCTACAGCTAGCGGTATTGTGTCGGCCATGCCTATTGTGAGAGGTGACGGCCCTCGTGACCCTGATGACCCAGCAGTTCGGAAATCACCTTCCGAGCGTCTCGAGGGTGGGCGTGGCAAGGAGATAGACGATATAGTGGGCGTCGACGTGCGAATATTCGATTGACTCATCTCGCCTACCTCTGAGAAGAGATCGCCAACATCAGCATTAGAAATTGGAGTAGGACTTTCCAGTAAGTGAGTTTGATTGCCTTGAAGAGGAGCATATGGGTTGGACACATTATTGCCATGCGGCGAAGTGGGGTTGCTTACATTGGGACTTTGAGGGAAGATCAAATCTACTAAAAAGTCACTGCCTGCTTTGCTAGTGTTTGCATTAGAGCCACGCCTCGCTGTACCAAGTTTGTAAAGTGAAATATTTTCAACTGTGGCTCTCAACTCATCAACACTTGCAGACATGGGAGCATTTCCATTGCTTATAGGTTTAATTTCCACATGGATTTTCTGTTCCCTTTCTTCTTCTGAATCTGAATCTGTAGAAGAGTAGACACTGCCTTTTTCATCTTTTGGTCTAATACAATAACCTTCATCATCTACTTCTGGGGAGTTCATCAAATCTTCCTTAGTAGGAACCTCTTCTTCCTTTTCTTCTAAATCTGATTTATCTCCTACATTTGAGTTCTCAGATATTTCATCTTTTTTCTTCTTAGACTTTTTCAGTTTAGTCTTGGTCCTCCTGCTGCGTAGGAACCATTTAGATTCACGGAGAGTTGTACGTCCCATGTTATCATCTTTATCTGGAGCCACAGGTGTAGCCGGTGTGCCACTAGGGCTAGAAGGTGCCGAGCAAGGTGCCACACCTTCTATACTGACACTTGGTTCATCTTTGCTTTGAAAATTTGGTGTAAACAAATTCAAAAGAGAAGTAGTTCTCCTTGAGGTCTTGCTAGCAAATGATGGCTCCTTTTTTGGAGCCTTTGCTGGCGGAACAGGCTTATGAGACCCGTTAGAGACCGATGATATTTGGTCAGCTTCAGATATTGAGTTGTTGGCTGACCCTGGCTTAGGTAAAGATGCTGGTAGATCAACTAAAACAGCTTTTTCTATTGCATTGTACTTTTCAATAAGAAATTGTTCTAGCAACTTTTCTACAGTCAATTCGAGACATTGGTGCTTAAAATCCCTGTGCACTTGGCCCATGAGGTCATGGTTATTTTGTATAATGTCAGCATATGCATTGACAAATTGTTTCATCTGTTTTAAATGTGCTTCTTCCACATCCTGAAAATGCTTACATGTTTGTGTCATTTTCTTTTCAAAATCTTGTTTGACCAAGTTGTACTTTTCAGCCAGCTGCCGGTAGTCTTCATGGAGTTTCTTCAGCTTTACATCAGCCTTCTCTATGTCCTTAGCTGAAGCATTATCTTTGCGAAGCTTCTCCATCTCAGCAGATTTGGTTGTGTAAACATCCTTAGCTTTTTGAAGTGCCTGTTTTGTGTTCTGTATTAGTAATACTACTTCTAAAGTGTTAGATTCAGAGTCTTTGACAGCCTTATGTTTTTTGTGAAGCTCATCTGAATACCTGGCTACATCTTTGACCAGTTCACTGACTTTTTGGAACATGTGCTGATGTAAGTTGGATAGCTTCTCGGCGGAACATTTTAGCACGCCCCAAAAAGGTGCGAAAGTGCCCTGCGCGCAGTTACTATTTGCTTGCTTTGCTAATTTAGCTAACAATTTAGAATTAGTCTCTTCAATATTGGATCTCTCTCTGAGGTACTCCGAGAGCTCTTTGCTAGCAATGAGTCCGTATTTCATGTTTTGATATAGTATATCGTATCCATTGTGCTCGTTGGCGAAATAATCTACAAAGTTGACACTCATCTTTGCAGCTATGAGGGTCTACGGTGTAACAGTTATTTCAATACATTATATCACTCACTGACCTGTATCCTAGGGTCGAGCTCAGTATCACCATTGTCGTCGGCGGGAATAGTGAATGAAGATTCTTCCATTGTAGTACTAAGGACTAGGAAGCCACCCAATCACCTAAATTACATCACCGACACAATAGTAAAGCGTCACCTTCACACGATACAAACGCGAAACTATTATCGATTCAAGCATACATCGCAAACAAGGTTGATTAATTTGGTCGTTAAACGTTTGGAAACACTGAATACAGCTTCGCGTAACGTGTTCAATTTAGCAAAATAAATAATAAAATAAGATTTTTTCATTCAATCAAGATGACGTCCACGTTCATGACGTCAAAATCATAATAATAGACAATTCTTATTTTTTTTCTACTTTTACCTGTTTATATTCCACAGACTCAGTAATAGTATCTTTGTTAATCGACTAAGCTATAAAATAATCGATTGATATAACACACTCCGTACAAATAATAGCGTTCGAATCTGCGTAGACGTATAAAAACGTCTATTAAAGATTGCAGAATAGATGAAATAGAGTTTACATTACAAGCTTAGTTTGGGATTAGATGGCCGTATGTGAGGAATGTCCCAGGATAATTATTTATTTTATTTTATTTTTACAAGAATAAAGTTGACATCCTTACCAATATTATAAATGCGAAAGTAAGTCTGTTTGTTACGCCTCATGAAATTTGGCATGCAAATAGCCTATGGTATGGACATAGGCTACTTTTTATCCCGGGAACGCGGGTGAAACCGCGGGGGACAGCTAGTACTTAATATTTTTAATTGATTCTTTTGGATATCATGTCAATAAAATAATATATTTTCTAAATGTCAAATCGTATATAGTGGTAATCGATTAAATTTCTTTTTTGTCTATGAAAATAAAGAAAACTAAAAAAATGTTATCATTTTTTACAAGTAAACTATCGGACATCTCTTTTACTCTTGTATATTTAGGCTAAGCTGCTAGCGCCTAATGTTATCCCCCTTCTCTCTTTAACATTTTGTGTCTATTTGGTCGGTTTATATGATGCTTTTTGTCCAGTTTGACGTAAAACAGCTTCAATTTGCTCCAATTTCGTTTTCTCATCGAAGTGGATTTTATTATAAATTCTTTATATGAGTGACATAACTGGCACTTGCTATTTGTTGTCCGCGTCCCTGTCTCTTAATCTCGAGTATAGATTTTGTTTCTGAGACGGTGTTCGCATTCAATCTGTATGCAACTGCTACGCGTCGCCTCTACCATGTCTTACCAAGGATCACCATATTCGGGCCCGGGGGATGAATACGACTTCGAGGACGACGGGTACGACGATCTGGACGAGTACAGGGACAGGGAAGACACGCTGCCGCCGCCGCCGATCATCGATGATAGTGATGAAGGTAATTTGTTTACGACCATTGTGATTCCCTGTTTTGCATTCGTAATTCAATCATTTTAGTCACAACAAAGCTATATATTTACATGTGCGTTTGTTTTCAACATGTAAACAAGGGTTATGTAACAATAACAAGGTTAATTGATCGATAATCTTGGTTGTGCCATTGTCTTCCCGCCTAATTCGCTCGCAACCTGTTTGGTGACGTAATGATTTCATTTACGCCACTTTCACCATAAAAATATTTTGAAGACAACCTAAGTTCTCATTCTAATTAGAAATTAGAGGCTGGATGTAAGAATTCTGCAGTCAGTTTCATGTCCTTGTACTTGGTTAGCTTGGCTGCCTTTATCAGTTGTGATAAATATCACTGTAGTCCTATTACATCTAGTCAATATCATAGTTATAAATCTGTGATAGTGATAAGTCTTAGTAGATCATGTTAGTGGTGGTATTAACAGTACAAATTATCCATAGTGACATGCAAAATAATGAAGCAACTGGCTCCCTTAAAATATAGCTGTATTTGCCATTTGCTGATGATAATTTAGGTACTATATGATAGAATATCACAGTAGAATTTTTGAGGCAGAATAGTCTGCCTAATGAGGCAATAAACACCACTCTAACTACATTTCCCTAGACATCATGTGGTTAATTTTACCTATGCTTATTTAGCCAAATGAAATCATGTTTTGACTATCAGGAAAAAACAAATACAAAACATTATTATTTTATCAGTGTCACTTAATACCATGTTTATTTTGTGTACATTTGCAATAGTTCAAGTTTCATTATTCCATATCAGATTGATAATATCAAAGATAAAATCCCCATTTATACATAAGATAGTTTAAATCAAGTCTTGGAAAACCCAGGTTTTAAGATAGCCCCGGCTATTTTAATTATATGACATAAGAAAGTGATGGTTTAAAACCTGAGTTTTACCAGACTTGATTTAAAACATCTCATGTATTAAGACAGTATGTGTTTAGGACCAAGGTAGGATACATTCATAAGTGCCTTACAAAGTCCAGTTTGGATAATTATCTTCAGAAGCAGTGATCATCACATGTGCTTCAACCTTAAACTAAGCTTTGAGAGCCTTTTATGACCTAAGAAAAGGCAGTCTATTATTGTAAACCATTCTGACAAAAAAGTCAAATAAGCCTCTTTCAGATTACAGTATATACATTTATTCACATTTACTTACATTCAAGAGATGAGATCAACATCAAATACAGAAATCTGTACTGGCTCATGGGCAGAAACTCTGTATTATCAGTGGA
The DNA here is from genome assembly GCA_951394255.1 of Polyploca ridens. Taxonomy (NCBI): domain Eukaryota; kingdom Metazoa; phylum Arthropoda; class Insecta; order Lepidoptera; family Drepanidae; genus Polyploca; species Polyploca ridens. The sequence goes on along the minus strand of OX596247.1, from coordinate 17,550,708 downwards.
CAAGAAACTCCTCATTTACAACTCCATTTTGAAGCCAGTAAAAGTAACATTACCTGCCTTCAAAGAGTGCAAAACAATATATTGAGAGCCATCGTCAATGCGCCATGGTTCACTAAGAACGAAGATGTTCATGAATATCTGAACATGCCGGCATTTGCAACAGAGATACAGTGCCATAAAAAACAACATGTTGAGCATCTGTCGTCCCACCCAAACTCACTCGTTGCTGAGCTGCTAAATAAAAGAAATATGGTCCAAAGGCTAAAAAGAGACCAAGTTATTTAAGCTTGAATTGTTGGCCATGGCTACCGTTCTCGACACGTCAAAAATCACACAATGCATTCGCTTAAAGTCTGGCTGACTGGCTGACTGATTGTGAATCAAATTCAGAAAAAAAAACTTACATTCATAGCTTGATAATTTAATCTCTATCATCCACAATTTAGTTGTAAGTTCTTCCTGCTATTGTGGCAAATTCAACAACCCATCTTAGCATAGGATTCTCTGAGTTGCTATGTGCATCTTTAGTAAATAATACAATATTATCACGTTACAGATACGGAAGAAGCCAGTGAGACAGACGCACCAAACAATGATGAGCCGCTGGAAATTAAGGAACAGTATGTCAACTTCTTATTTACTAATACATAGCAATGAAGCAGTGGTTCAAAATTATTTATTCAAATAGACCTTCAAAGGCACTTATGAATACTCTGACTCGAATACTGGTACAGAAGGTTGCATTTGCTGAAAAGAGCCATCAATAAACTCACCAATTAAGTACTCTTTTCAAAACAAGTTTAGATTCTTTACATAACAACAGTCCTGGTGGCAAAACTATAAAGTAGAATATCATTATTTAATAAGTAAATAGCAAATCTAAGCAGACCAGCCACCACAATCAGTATCTGTATACAACAATTGGCAGACATCATTGAAATAACTAAAGAAATACTAGAGAAGTTGTAGGTTCAATTTGTCAATGCACTTGAGCTTGCGGTGATGGAAACCATGGCACAATAGTTTGGTATTTAATAGTACTTGGTTGGCTAACATCCTCAAGTAAAAGAGCTCCTGAGAGCCAGCTGATTTCTAGGTTATGTAAAGGTCATCAACAAATTGAATATACCTCTAGTACAGCACGCGGCAAACATCTTGAGCAAAAAGGCGCGTAGTGGGGCAAAGTTGGCGCAGCACGGGTTGCAAGTACCGACTGATCAACCAATACAAAACGATCCTCACCCGCCTCCGGTCCGCCTAAGCCCTAAAAATCTACTACGCGCAGTCGAGGTCATATTTCAAGATGTCCATCGGCGAAGGTGTCGACTTGCCATCAAATCAGACATCTTACTTCTTGTCAGCACACTATCGAAAAACAAACGCCTTTACATAGAATGATTCCAAGCAAGCGATTCGTTCATAGCGCCATCTATTGAGGACTAAACGCGAGTGGACTACTAATGTATCACCCTGAAATGTAGGCCTCTTGAACTTGAATAAGACAGTAGTTATTTTCTAAACAGGATGTACCAGGATAAGCTGGCAAACTTGAAGAAGCAGCTCCAGCAGTTAGAAGACGGCATCCATCCAGACTTCCTACGGAGGGTCAAGAGGCTGGAGCATCAGTTGCATGAGAGGTTACGGATTAATAGAATATACAAGTAAGTTTGATTATTCACACTTGGACACCTTTTCAAAATGTAGCTCATCACCTGTTTGTCTTACTTGTATTAGTGCCGAAATAGTTGCTTAACAAAGCTTTTTATTTATACAAAAATCTATACCACAGATTTGAGTGATGTTTGTTACTCCAATCACGCCGTAACGGTAATTGGGATGAAATTTGGAACTTAGATAGATCATATCCTCGAATGAAATATAGGATATGTTAATACGTAAGGTGTAAGGTAGTCATTTGTGTTTTTTTTTCATCCATTCATATATTATTCTTAACTTTCAATAATTACAAATTTCCAGAGACCACATGTACGAAGTAGTAGAAAAAGAGTACATAGCAGAGAAGAAAGCGGCAGCGAAAGAGTTCGAAGAGAAGAAGATAGAGTTGCGAGAGAACTTACTCAATGACTTTGAGGACAAACGGAAAATGATTGAGAGTGAACGCCACAGTATGGAGCTCAATGGAGACTCGATGGAGGTAAATGAATGTATCTTAGTATAATTTTATTATTTGCATCATCATCACCAGCTTGTCATCATCATCACCGGGTTGTCATCATCTCCTGGGTCTTCTGTCATCATCACTATCCTTTTTTTATTTGGAAATCCATGAGGTTGAGTAGACTATCATTATGCTATAGTAGAGAGTCAGTTCCTTCTAGGCTTTGTGTGCTTACCACCTTTGGCCACATCATCACTTACCATGGTGAGATTGTGGTCAGAATACAAGCCTATACATAGTAATGTACGAAAGGCATGCAAATTTTTGATAAGTTTATTTTTATTTCGAACTAGCATCTGCTCGCGGCTTCGCCCGCGTGGTCTACAGGAAACAAATGACATATTTTTCTACAACAATAAAAGAAAAAAAAAACATCATCCCGCTCGGAGGGTGGAATTATTAAAAACGCTGAGACACGTATAAATTAATTTTCAATCTTCAGCCTAAACACAAAATTTGAAGATCCTAACTTCGAAACTGACGGACTTTCATACAAACTTTCATCCCCTATTTTACCTACTTAGGGGTGGAATTTCGAAAAACCCTTTCTTAGTGGATACCTTCTCTTCACAAAGAATATACCCTCTAAATTTCATGTCTCTAGGACCAGCGGTTTAGGCTGTGCGTTGATATATCAGTCAGTCAGTCAGGACTTTGAATTTTATATATTTCGAATATAGACTTAGTTCAGTAACAAATATACTTAGTATTTCCCCCGTTTTATTCTATATTTTACAATAACATAATAAAATTGCAGTTTGTATGTTTGAAGGTGCAAATCTTTTCACCTCTGAACCGATGAATTTTGGCATGCAGATAGCCTATGTTCAGGATGTGACATTTGCAACTTTTTGTCCCGTGTCCCAGAAGCTGACGTCAAGCTGAAAAAAAAGTTTTAATGCCAATGTTTTTTTTTATTTTTATTTTTCTGATAATTATTATGACGTCGACTCCTGGGACAGCCAGTATAACAGGTGGAGATTTCGAGATTGCATATTTTCGAAACCTATGTTGGGTTAGTCATGCTGAACAACTTTTACTATGGAACAAATAGTGAATTCTCAAAAAATATTTTTTACTTCCCATAGTAAGTGTCATACTCGATCATAATGCAGTAAAACCCAACATAGGTTTCGAAAATATGCCATCTCGAAATCTCCACCCAATATATAAACACCACCAACACCAAATACATAGTAATCATAAGGTATCCCAGTTATTATCAAGACAATTATCATGTATGATGTGAACGAAGGACCTCATCAAAAGACTTTCATCATCGCCTTTCATTACCACAATTCTCAATAAATTTTATACTCATCTACAAATTTCACTTCAGGTGAAGCCAGTAATGAAGCGTATTCTGAGACGGCGGGCGAACGAGCCGGCACCCGCGCCCGAGAAACGAAGAAAACCGCTTGCTACCACCCTCACGTTTCAATTGGATGACCGTGACATTGAGTCGGACCTCAGAGCTATATCCAGACATTCCCCGCCGCCAACGTCGAGGCATCACACTCCTGCGCATAATTCCACTCAACCGAGAAAACACCTTAATTCTAATAGTTGTAAGTATATTGTTGTATTTGTGACCGCCTCGTGGTATTTCAAATCGAGCGTTTCCGTGCTTCGGAAGGCACGTAAAGCCGTTGGTCCCGGTTATCACTTAATTGTGATAGTAGTTAAGCTAGTTGGATGCCTCCTAGGATGCTTGAAAAATTCCAACAGTTGGTTGACCACTAGCCTACCTCCACCGATCCGCAGTGGGCACGCGTAGTGGAGTATTGCCCATTCCCTTTCACCTTCATTTGTGAAAGGAGGCCTGTGCTCAGCAGTGGGACATTATAGGCTGATGATGATGAAGTATATTGTTCATTGCAGCAAGATGTCAACAACCATTTACAACTGAGACAGCACCTTAATGCGCTTGGCCCTAAGTATATTATTCCCTGTACCCAGGGTTTGGAAAACTCATATTGAGTCAGACTTGCAAACCGTTTCGAATTCTATTTTAGTAAAAGGTTTTCGAACTGTTATGAACATTAAAAAATATAGCCTAATCGGTCTAGCCGTTCCAGTTTGGTCCTGTGATGCTGAGATGTGAGTCTGTGAAAGATTAACATGTGCACCAAAGATGGAACCACAGATTTTTTTTGCTGACTTCAAATTTGTATTTAAGTAGGATAAAGTCCAGGTTGCATGTAATTAAATAAAGCTTTATTATTATTATTAGGATAAAGTCCCTGCGTCGTTATTTTACTCTTTTTACTGCTAACTCACTTTGAATAGTTTTTAACAGCTTCGGGCGAAACTTCGGCCCATTTTAGCCGAAGCCAAAGGTGAAGGTGTTTTTTTTTTGGTAGGTTGCCTAATCCGAAGCTTCGGTCAGACACATATTTTTTTATACTACTTAGGTAGCAAACAAGCATACGGCCTGCCTGATGGTTAGCGGTTACCGTAGCCTATGGACACTTGCAACATCAGCGTCGTCGGGCATCACTCGCTAGTTGCCGACCCTGCAGAAATCTCTTCACGCCCTTTTTGAAGAACCTTTTCATTTTTTGTAAATAAATAATTTTACCAATTCTTTGGTTCACTATTGGGTGGGACGTGCGCCCTTCGTACATTTATGAAAAAAATAGAAGGAAATTCAAGGTATTCCCTAAAAGTTTGTAGTCAATTAGTATTGTAATATGTCCCCTCACAGGTGAGTCACCGGTGCGAGAAACGGGCGAGACGCCAGACACGCGGGTGGAGGATGGTAAGCTGCTGTACGAGAGGCGGTGGTACCACCGCGGACAGAGCGTCTACGTCGAGGGACGAGAACTGCCCAGGTTCCCCGGACACATACACGCCATTACTGACGAGGCGGTAAGTGTTTACTTAAACCCCGGATCCACTGGTCATTTTGTTTATGCTTGCGTATTTTTCTTTGTAAAACAAAAACAAAATATACTCTGGAAAAAAATAGCCAATGAAGTCAGATTGTCCAAAAAATATTTAAATATGTAATCTTGCTGAGTTTCTTGCCTGTTCTTCTCAGTTGATGGCAGACTTCCTGACTGTGTTTAGGCCTGTGTTTGACCATAACCCCACCATGGTAAGTGATGATGTGGCCGATGGTGGTAAGTACACAGAGCCTAGAAGAAACTGGCTCTCAAGCAGCGTTGCCAGATTTTTTTTCGGGCAAAGCGGGATTTTGAAGCCTCTTGAGTAAAAAAAGCGGGATTCTATCGCCGAAAGCGGGACATCCTAAAAAAACCGGCCAATTACGAGTCAGATCGCGCACCGAGAGTTCCGTAGAAACTTGTAGGTATGTAAATAGTTCATTCATCACGGGAATCGAGTCTTGAAGATTGTTTCCCTTTTTTTCGATTATGTTGTAATATACTTGCAATTTTTCTTTCTTTTTGCTATGTAACTGCAAAACGCTTTTCGGATTTCTTCCTTTACTTTGTCCTATATGGAATTGCTTCAATCTTGCCAAATTGTATGATTCTAGGTCAACGGGAAGTACTCTTATAGGTTTTGATTCCCTTGTAAGGTTCTAAATATACGACCCTATCTTTTGATTGCATTGACTTAGAAGTTTGATTTTAGAATGTCACAGTGTCATTTAGCGCACTTTGGGGCGGTTCTCCTTAAACTTCCCTGCGGTGTTTAGACGCGTCACGGAAAAACTGGTGCCATTTCTGTGCAGTGTTGTCTTTATAATTTCCCACTTCTATGTCCAACGATGATTTCACCGTCGAGTAATCCTCGAAAAGCGGGACTGAGCCTGTCCCGCGCGGGACATTGAATTTTGGGCTAAAAATCGGGACGTCCCGCCAAAATCGTCTGGCAACGCTGCTCTCAAGTGCAACTGTGGGAACACACCTATAGGTGCTTGGCGACAGATTATTATCTTGAGGGTCGTAGTCAAACAGATGGGTACTACAAAGTACCCTACCACGGTGCTATGGTTTCCTCACGTGTTTTTCTTTACCAAAAGCTCAAGCTCATTGTAAGATTCAAACCTGGGTTTTTAAAAAAATCAATGTTGTGATAAAGGCGGAGTGTGCCTCACTGACCTCTCTCCATATACCAAATGTAACATTCCCACCACAAACAATTAATGCCATATCTTGTGTATTTTTTTATTTTTAAATTTCAGTTTTTATCATTACATTGTTCAATGATATAACAAAGGTTGTTAGATTTTTTTTTATGTAATACCTTTCTTGTTTCAGATATGGGTAAGGAAAACAAACCTAGAGCGAATAAGGATATACATATCACAGTTAGCTCGCGGCAAAGTGACTTTAAAGAGACGCGCCTCGTAAGCTAAACGTGTCCTTGTGTATAAGTGAATACAGTTCGTTGTTGAATGTGAGTGGGCGGGACAGATGTACAGGCTAGTGAATCGCTAGATTGTGTTGTGTATATTATTGTTATGATTATAAATTATTTGTGCAATGCAAATGTTTGGAGCGATTGCCAATAGATGGCAGTGTTGAATGTTTAGTTTTGGAGAAAGACAGTCTCCTCTCTTATTACCAGAGGTCGGAATTAGGTAGAGTTATTTATGTACTTACACTGATTTCATACAGCGAAAGAATAAAGTGGATATGCCTCAAATCCCGAGATTAATTTTAAAGAGCAGAAAAATCCCGTGATTTATTAAATAAAAAAGTTATTTACTTTTACACAAGCTAAACCATCCAACATCGGATGTCCGAAGTTGCAAAATTCCAATGCGCACACGCACGATGTTGCCACATTTGTAGTTTGCACTACATAGCTGTTCTGTTGAGTAATGCACTTATTTAGGGTCGGCAACGCGCGAGTAATACCCCTGGTGTTGCAAGCGTCCATAGGCTGCGGTAACCGCTTACCATCAAGCGGGCTGTCTGCTTGTTTGCTACCTATGTAGTATAACAAAAAGAAGCTGTCGTTATCTATCTCTGAGATATTATTATTATTTATTTGTAATATTGTTGGCCACACGGGATTGTATTATAAATCCCGGGAAGATCATATTAATATCAACATTTCGATGCAAGTACATAAATAACTACCTAATTCCGACCTCTGCTTATTACGTGAGATGGTTTAAAGCAAGTCTAATAAAACCTGGGTTTTAAATATATCCGTCATTTTCTAATGTCATATTACAAAAAGTTCCGTGGCTATCTTAAAACCTGGGTTTAGTAAAACTTGGTTTAAACCAACTCATGTAATAAGACAGTTTGAGTTTTGCTCTCCGCACTCATTAGAGGATAAAGGCTCTATATGAAAAAGCGCGGTCCAATCGAAACTTGCCCGCAATACATTGTTTTATAAGATCCGAAATTGGTACATCCTTTTTTTATTCGAATATTGGATATATGTCTATGTCAAAGACGCGAAAATTGGGCACTTATTGGTATGGCGATGTGGTGCGGAAGACAATCCATCTGGATTAGGAGACTGAACGACTGTATACCGAAAAATAGCCGATATAACTCAGGGGCCAGGGCATAGCAGATTTAATGTACGGTGTGTTTTTCTGAGTCAAACGTGCCAGAATCGTAAAAACGTATTATGGCGACGCCTTCTTGTCAGCATATACAGGCTTTTGCCTGAGTTTCGAGCGAGATTATTTAATAAATGGTGTCTCCAGGAAAATTTACAGTCTGCTACACAGATATAAAACTAAATAGATGACGCGAGTGTATGTACTTCGCGTGCCAAAAGGGAGAGTAATGAAACTGTTTTGAAACTGTTTCGCGCGGACAGGGAACTCGCATAATGCTGCATGTTCACCAGAAATGTGTAGCGAGAGATGTGTTTAGCTGACAAATAGGATCGCTTCATTTTCACGTTATAGCTCTAATGCCGCCTAACTAAGTGGCATCGTAGGTAGAAAAAAGTGACACGCTCAGTTTTCATACTTATACGGACTTGCGTTATCTATTTAGATTTATGTCTGTGGTCTGCAATGAATTTTATTGAATTGAAGCTTGATCAAAAATAATAAAAATTCAAATTTATGGCAGCATGCTTATCATAATTTACTTAAACATGGCATTTTTTGCTTTAAATTTACATTGTTGGTTTATTATTTCACATGAATTATTTTGCTCCAAAATATAACTGTTTTTGGTATGGTTCAGGATTTGAATGATTTTTGGTCAAGTTGTATAGATTGTCTAGGAACTGATTTGACGATATGAATTATAATGGAATTGTAGAATGAATTTAACAGGGTTTAATGTAAGGCAGATAATTATTAAAATATTTTGCATTTTTTGTCTCCTGAAACGCACACTTCCATTTTCCGTAATGAATTTTATGAAATAACCTTTATTGTCAATTAATTTTGATCGATTTTCCTGTACCCTGTTCACGTCCAAATGATTCTACAATTCTTAACAACTGCAGTATTTTTGTAAATATTTGTACATATGTAATGTAGTATACTGATCAAATGATATGTGTACAAGATTGTTTTCGATCTACGACTTTATTTCAGATTGTTTTTTTAATGATATTTTTGTGATTTATAACTATTTGTAAATGCGATGCGTTGTGACATGCGACAAATTTGTAAATATCTATAAGTGAACATTTTTACGAATGTAAATGATATTGAGAAGAGATCTTTTTAAATTACAATATATGTATAATAAGAAGTTTATTCGTTTTATTTGATCACAAAGGGTATTTTTTACATATATTATGTTATATTTGTTGTTACCATCTGTTTCCTCAAATGAAAGAGATTTTATAACAAGACACAGTACACGAACGTTAGATCGAACGAAAACTTGTTAACAAAAAGGGCCTGTCTTACCCAAAGTAGTAACTAAAACTTGTGGTGAGTATTCATAAGTTTCCTAAGTTTTTTTGGACCTAAATCACACGTTACAGAATGTGAAACGAACAAACCTCATCAATGGTGGATCGAGGCGCAATGATTTATTTTACCTAAGTTCGTACGTCGTAAAACAAAAGGAAACAGTATAGCGACAAATTTCGCGAGCCAAGGTATTAAGGGTGGTAGTACCTTTGAAGACAAACTCTTGAAAACTTCGAGTGTATTGTGAATAGCTGACTAAAGCTAGTACCAAGTCATCCAACTACGTATTCCATTATTCATGCATTTTGCAGGACTCGCACGTGCGGTCAATGACGGGTCAGGTGCTACCAACGGTCATGAATGCTTTAAAACAAAATGCTAGCAGACGTAAAGACTACATCCTTACTTTCTTAGTCATCTTCGTTATAAAGGAAATATGTGATAAGGAAATGTGAGTGTCCTAAGATGTTGGTGAGTGATTTATGATGCTTTTTTGAATGAGTTTTGAAAGGTTAATTTTAATCAAAGAACGGTCCTACAATTAGGCAATCAAGTGTAGTTTTTTAGTGTTCCGACCCCAAAGGGGCCAACGGGACCCTATTACTAAGCCTCCCCTGTCCGTCCGTCCGTCTGTCAGCGGGCTGTATCTCATGAACCGTAATAGGTAGGTAGACAGTTGAAATTTTCACAGAATATGTATTTCTATTGCCGCTATAATAACAAATAATGAAAATGAAATAAAATTAATAATTAAAAGGGGACCCCTGAATGAAATGTCTTTACGGAATCCTTTGTGTGCGAGTCTGAGTCTCGCACTTGGCTGGTTTTTTTAATACCAAGGTACTGCCTGAGGGTTAGCGGTTACAGACAGACTATAGACGCTTACAATACCTGAGGTGTTTTTTTTTGAAAATTAGTTTGACATTTGGTTGTCGACTGACCTCAGAAGGAGTTATAACGAAGCTCAGAAAATGCCTATTCACTCTGGTCTAAAAACAAATTACAGTAAAATGACGTTAGAGAATAAAATGCTGGGTATGTCCCTCTTCCACCAATCCTACCCAGTTTTCGCGTCTTTTGGACGCTCTTCTAATGATTGCATAAAACAAATGCTTAACATTTAAATAAGCTAATAAAATTGCAAGATTATCTGGCATGCGCAGATGTTACGCAAAGTGCATCGTCTGGTGTACTTGTGCCAAGTGTCTCCTCAGTGGGCCGGTAGGTACACATGTTTCTGATCCAGATACATAATCAATTCGAGGCCATGACATTTCTTTAATATTGTTTAGTTTTTGAATTTGCTGATAGTCAGGTGTTTTTTTCGAATTGACGATTCCTGTTGTCTAGCAGACGACTTTTACCTGTAAAAGACCTGGAGACCCTGGTCTCAGGATGAGAATAAAAAGCATATAAAGCTTTTGGTAAGGCCTCTCAGCCAGGAACGGGCCAAATAGCTCAGGCACCACCACTAGGAAGGGAGGCGGTGGTTGCAGTCCGTACGGGGTTCCACCCCGTCAAAAAGAGTTCTTGTGAGAATTCTTCGTGACGAAGAATTTTTGCCATCAATTGGTCATAAAAATAGTGGCACTTCGTCTTATATTACCTAAAGAAAAACGGAATCATATTATAGAAGAAGGAATAGAATAAAAAACGTCATAGTTTGCGTTTATACAGTTTTATTTTACATTTTTAATTTTTTGGAGTGACACCACGATTTCCGCACAGGGTGCCACCCATGCGACGCCACTGGGCACCACCGAGGGATCCATTACTGCATAGATGATACGTACTAGTATTGTGTTGCTTTCAGTAAAATACCCTGGAAATAAAGGCCACTGCCGTGTTTTTCGAAAAGAGCGCAGTCCTAACTAGTTTCTAAATGACGAATGGTTCTCTTTCAAATCCAGAGCCAAATTATAAAACACATCCAAAGATGAAATAGGACCCATCCTCTTTTATGAACCGCGGTGAAACCGTTTATTAGTAACGACCTTATACTTAACAGCTTAATGTGTTTGGCCAGTTGATTTATTGATTGACCCTACATAAAATCAACATAATGCTGGATATGGTATTTCATTTTTAAGGTTCTGTAGCAAAGGAAAAACGGAGCCCCTGTTGCTGTTAATTTTAAACACAAGGTACCTATTTTTACGGGCATTATTATTAGGCCACGTTTACGAAGTCCTAATAATAATGCCCGACTTGCAATCGGATGTGCCATGCGGTTGTAAGTCAGTCTAATAAAAGTTACGAGTGAAAAATAATCTTTGGGAATACAATAAATATATTTACAGATGTTTGAATTAATGATGTCATTGATCCTAGGTGTTTAGAGGTACCTCGCGAGGCATTCAAAATAGTGAAGGAAATATTAGGTAGGTATTTGTAACTCATCGATTATCTCAGTTGCATCGAAGTCCAAACATTCAAAATCATATTCAAACAAATGAAGTGCATTGCTGCGCGGACACATCACCTCACATTGCACTGTTAACAAGGTGTGTACTTAAAGGCTGGGAAAAGTGAAAATTCTATAGCGAAATTATAGAACATTAAATCTGAGGTGACCGGTACAAGTAAGTACCTGGATGGATACAATTCCATTAATAAAAATTTGAAATTATTACCGGAATTGTCGCGAATAAGGCTTTCAATCGACGTTTTCATCTTTTCATCTTAGTTTATGTCTACGTTTAAAGTTTGAACGTATAGATGAATCATTGTTTTTGACACGACCAATTAGCAGAGTACGTGTGATTCCATAGCATGCATGTCATCGAATATCTATCCCAATTCATGTACAGTTACGTACTGATGGACAAAGTCAATTTATAAAGTCGATGTCCTGCCACCGATGGTAGCCAGTCTCGGGTGTAGAGCGCGCGGTCGTGCCATTCAAAACATTGCCACCGATGCGGCACTACCGCTCCCAAATATTTCGGAAAATTCAATTTTGGGACCGACCGCCATTACTATTCCGACCACGCATAGTGCCTAGGCCGTCCGCCGCGACGCGCCACTGACACATTTCTGTGGATTCGCGCGCTGTTTGAATTTAGAATAGTTTTTCATTTGTTTTTTTTCATTATTCGGTGTTTTGTGCCAGTACAACGTGAATAAGTTCGGGACTACTGACAGTGATTTTACGGGCTGTGCTAATTTTATCCTTTGGATATTGTTATAAAGGTAAGTTTAGAATATAATCATTTCTATTTATAGGTTTAATTTATTTGGAGCATAATCATTTTTACTCTGGTAGGTATTTCGCATGTCTTTAAAAAAGAACCTTAAAGTTTATTGATGACCCAATTTGTAGGTTCTCAATTAAACACAGGTTGTTATTTCAACTTATAACATTTAATAAACAAAAATTATATCGTTAAAATAATAACTGGTAAAAGCGATAATTATCGATCACAATGGTCTACATTGCCGGTTATGGCCGTAAAAGGAATTTTCATTTTAATTAACGTCTTTTTACTGTTATAAATTTTACAGATTGCATCCTTTAAGAAAATTGTTTAAAAACCGTGTTATTTTAAAGATTTCAATCGATGCATAATAAATTTCATATTTATAGGCGATATTTTATTATTTTTCGACTTATGGAGATTATAAGTCCGTTATTATTCAATCGGTTATAGTTTACCGTTTAAAAAAAATGTCAAGAACCGATTAAGTGTTCACAGCTTTAACAGCTACCTAATGAAGAAAAGAAAACACCGTTGAATTGACAAATAAACTGGCTGGGTAATAATATTGGAACAACTTAAAGCGGCTGACATTTTAATTTAAAAAAAGATGATTTTCCGTCCGCTGTTTCTTGTGATGTGATACCTATTGGAGGGGCACAGGGCTGCCAATCGAATATATTGAAATTGAAACCTTTTTATTGAGACATCAAGTTTCAAATTGCAAACATTCCTCAGTAGGTAATCTACATTTTGACACGAGCTGATGATTGTTTTTTTCTTTATTTTGAATTTTCTATTTTTAAATTAAAACAATTCGATGCGAATGATCATTAATTGCAAGCTTATTGGTAGAGTTATACTTTGCATTGTTACTTTGAAACTATCGAACATATGAAAAATACCGTTTTGGCACCAACAAATAAGATTCAATAATTTGATGGCCCCTTTATTAAATTATTGATATTTTTTCTATTATTATTTTTCTTAATAAGCTTTCGCGAACTAAATTCATTGTAATATTAATGTATCGGGTCTATTCGCGCACAGATTATTATCAAAATTTAATTTTGACTAACCTCGACTAACTCACAACTCAACTAACTTGATAATAATCTGTGCGCGAATATACCCAATACATTAATATTCAAAAAAAAACTTTTTTTTTCTTTTAAGTACTTATGATAATATGCGGTTTTATCTATGTTTTATAGTGCATCTTAATATTGATGTCTTCTCACATACTTATTCATACATAGCCACATTATCATAATTAAAATATGCAACCGATAAAATGTGATTTAAATATATTCATTGATTTTTATATGAATTCTACCTAGAAGACAATAAAATTTCGAGACTGACCCTTAAGCTCGAAGTTGCCAGCCCTACCAAAAGAAAGGCCAGAAAAGAATGGCAGATGGTAATTGTACGCTTTGTAATGTAAATATCAATCGCCATTCTTGTCAGGAGAGTAAATGCCTTCGATAACAAACTGAATAAATTAAAAAGAAATCTTTTTAATTTTTATTTTCTAAATGTTATTTTAATAATAAAACGTTATTGATGGTGACCTTTTCACACTATCCAAGTGTTATTAACGATTGAGGCGAGAAATCGATAGGTGACATCATTAATTAGGATATTTTAGAAAGAAAAACATGGTATTATACTTTTTATTACATTTTTTTACATAAATCAAGATTAGAGCTTAATAAAGGTGCCGAAAAGATATTTGTAATAGTTAGGTTAAAGATTTTTTAATGATTTATCCGTAGAAACACAAAACCTCATCACTTATTTATTTTCTGTAATTTAGTTTAGTTATTTTGCTGTCTCCACAACGTATTGTTTTAGCCTACATATAAGATGTAATTAAGTTGTATCCACTCCTTAATAGCTTATTTATTGAGGCGTTAACGGTAAAGTTCCAATTTACCTAATAAACTACATATCCTTCCGAACTAAAACATGCAAAATTATCATTCATCTGATACAACCGGTAAACGAGCATAAAATAGCAAAATGTTTTCAATTAATGACCAAAACGTCGAAAATGATTTATTTAACACATTTTATTTATCGCTTAAAACTCGATGATAGCTATCGATGTAGTGAGAGCTAATCTAGAGAAATGATTAACGAGCTTTTGCCATTGCTTAAAAAAAACTTTATAAACTATCATGAATCGGAAAAAAGCAACATAGAGGAAATATATTAGATACTATTCTAAAAAGCATGTTTTTTTTAAAGTCTCGATAAGTCAAAACTCATTTATTCAGTTTAGGCTAGGCCCTCATAAAAGGCGACTTAACGGGGCCCTTGGGGTCGTGGGCAATCAGGGCGGGGGCTCTGTGCGCCCAGAAGCGACCACAAGGAGGACGATGGGTCGATGTGTCACGACTCATCGTGCGATAGCACAGCGAGGGTGCTGGGGGGGTATCACACTTCCCCCGGGACGAGCTATCTTAGCGTCGCGCGTGGAGGGGTGAGCAGGTACGCGTTCAACACGAGAACCTGTCCCCCTCTCTACAGTGCAGATGGCGACCACCGTGGGGTTTTAGCCAGTACAAGTCCGGCATAACCTGGCCGCTACCCCCGGGGCGGTCGGATATCCTATGAGGATTTTCCCACAAAAAAAAGGCTCTCATACGGCACTCATGAACGACCGTTGACTCCACTACTACTTGGGAATTTAAAGGCAATATGAAATGGACAAAATGACTTCATTACATATACTTTAAGTTGTCTATTTTTTAAATCAATATTAAGTTAAGTTACATAACAGACAATAAAAAAAAGGATTTGTCAAATGTCAAATGTTTAATCAAACATAGGATTATCTTTATTAAGCCGAGTTATGTTCGTGTTTACTGGCGAATAATTTAGTATTATTATACTAAGCGCATTACGTACACGGATTACCTATTACTTATGTCAGTAAGTCAAAATAATGTTCTGTACTCGTATTAATTTTATGTGTATTTGAGATTTCAATTATGGATAACATTACCATAAAAAAACATTTCCTCCACTAAAACTGTGCTGAAATAATATAATTAGACTGTTTTACAAAAACCTTAAACCGACTTCAAAGTACACTAAGAAATAATCAAATCCTGATCTGATGACAATGGGACCAAAACATTCGAATTGAGAACCTCCTCCTTTTTTGAAGTCGGTTAAAAATAAGTAGGTGCCCTCGATAAACGTAGTAATCTTGCAGCCGGATCTTAGGCTATAAATACATTACGGGCGCCATCAGGGAAATGCAGGGGAAGCAGGCGAGGGAGGCGCAATCATTCGGGTCTCAACTTATCGCGCACGGGTAGTAGGTACATTATAATTTGCATTTTCACAGTGAGTATACAGTCAGTTTAGCATATTACCATAGTTCTGTCTTATTTAATAAATGTGAATGCGAAGTTAAGTCTTATTACCTATATGGTAAATATACTTCAAATATAATTTCACCACCTCGCTTAGAAAAAAAATTGGTGCTTTAGGCGCCAATCCCACTGACAAGAGTCCTAGAGTTCCGAGTTCCGAGTTCTGCATTCCGCGTTGATTGTAAGCTATGTGGCGCCTTTGAAAGTAAAAAAAACTGTTGTGTGATCAGTAGCGAATATTGCAGAACTCTAGAACTGCTTGCTGTGTGCACAATAGTCAACACGGAATGCAGAACTCGGAACGCGGAACTCTAGAACTCTTTCTGTGGGATGGGCGCCTTCATTAATTAACTGACAAATGACAATACAAAGGAAATATGAAATAGTGTTGATTGACAAACTAAAACTCGCTAACCAGTAGCAAATATTTGTGCATTCCACACACAAATACCCAACAGTGGTACGATAATCAACAAAACATATTTACCATTTATCACAATACATAAATATACCTGTTTCATATCGTTATTGGATAAGGTCAGACTTGGAGCAAAAATGGATCGACTTTATAGAGCGGGAGACACAAAAAATACTTATTACTTATCTACAAGTATGTGACCAGACCAGCTTCTATAAGTTCATTGGCTTTTTTTGTCTCCGATACAATATTATACATTAAGGTTCGTGTGAATTGCTGCGATTTACCAATATTTAAGTTAATACAGTAAATTACTCATAAGTAACTCTGGAATAAAAGGTTTCTGCGAAATTTTCCATTGACCGATTAAAGATATGGTAACCTATGTATGTTAGGTTGCCATCTCTGTAATTAGTCATAACAATTATCAGTGCAACTATGTTTTGCTTCATATTGAAAAGTAATTATTATTGTATAATATAACCAGTAGGGGTTGAATAACCAGTTTTACATAAATCTTTATCCATTTTATGAATTATTTAGGCACTTTGTAAATAATGAAGGTTGAGATTACAAAATGTGGTCATGATTTACATTTAATCCTTATTTATCGTTATATAAATTGTCATAAGCGTTCACGCGCCATCAATTATTAATAATTCATTTCACGAGTGTGTTTTATTTTGATTCGCTTGTTCTACATGAAATGACAAAATGTATAAAAAATATTAAAATTATAAATCAATAAAAAAAAACAAAATACAACTGATGCTCAAGTGCAACTGGTAGATCCAAAACATTTCAGGTTTGAAAAATTTAAAATTACTTACCCGTTACCATAACCACATGAGTTTGCTAACGCCTTAATTTACCTTGTAGTCATAACTCAGGTGCAAACATTTCGTCCTGTCATAAATCCGTCAAGATTGTCTCTAAATGCGAGAGGTGAACCTTTGCTTTGACAAAACGATGCTGATATTTGCGGGTTTTTGCATACAGATGAGATATTTTTAGATTTAGATAACAACTATTGTATATGGAGTAATATTTTGGAGAGAATTTCAGATGATCATGTAATTTAGAAGGTAGAATACTCTTTTGACCTTTGCCTGATCAATAGAAAGTGAATGGAAAAAATAGCTATTTTCATTCCTCCAATGTATTCAGGTAGTTGAACATAAGAGCTTACCTTTTGACCTGATCATCCACCTATCCATTCCAAAAAAAAACCAGCAAGCCTGATATATTCGTTATTAATATAGCCTCTTTACTAAATGGACGACTTTTATTTATTTTTTAAATCCAGTATTCTCAGCTGCTCATATTTTTTATTAACTTATTTCTTTAAATCTACATTCCATAGAGCAAGATAAAATTGCGTAGTTTTCAAAAGGTTGGGTACTGTCGTTCCTATTATCGTAAAGAAAAACTGCACTAACGAATAATCGTAAAAAAAAAAATATACGTGCAACTAACTATAAACTCTGAAATATTTCTGATATAAATATAGGCAAATTGTATGTCCATTGTAAAGATGTAAATATCCACTATTATTTATTACATTAAAGGCCGAATTACCTACTTCAGCGACTCTCATTAATTCAAGGAATGAGACAGACATATTTTAATAGGTACATCGTATTAAAAATATTTCTTTACGTAAATGAGGCAAACCCTTCATTATTTAATTGTATGGTATACGTAGTTCCCTATAATGTTTTACTTTATTTCATTTTTATTATGTGTTGTTATAGCGGCAATAGAAATACATTGTGAAAATTTCAACTGTATTACGGTTCATGATATACGTACAGCCCACTCACAGACAGACAGACGGACGGAGGGACGGACGGATAGATGGATGGACGGACAGCGGACGCTGAGTAATAGTCCGTCGGGTAAGGAACCCTATAAAACAGACTTTGCCTCCTTATGTGTGTTCTGCCGCTTGTACAACGGACAGTGTTCTGAAGAATTGTTTAAGATGATGCCCACGGCTACATTCTACCATCGCAACTCTCGCCATCGACGGGGAGTCCATCCTCACATATTGGAACCAGAATTGTTTCGAACTGTGCGGTCTCAAAGGAGCTTCCTTCCGCGGACGCTTAGATTGTGGAATGAACTCCCCGCCATGGTTTTCCCAATGGATTACAGCATGGGGTTCTTCAAAAAGGGTGTGAAGAGATTTCTGCAGGGTCGGCAACACGCGAGCAACACCCCTGGTGATGCAAGCGTCCATAGGCTGCGGTGACCGCTTATCATCAGGCGGGCCGTATGCTTGTTTGCTGCCTAAGTAGACACCCCTGGTGATGCAAGCGTCCATAGGCTGCGGTGACCGCTTATCATCAGGCGGGCCGTATGCTTGTTTGCTGCCTAAGTAGTTTAAAAATAATAAAGAACAACAATTCTTACATGGGTGCGAATATGAACGTACCTATGTAATTTATCTTCAAAATTCGCACCAAGAAACATGATAATGTGACTGCGCGGGCGCAACCTGTCTCACTTATAATAAGTCATAATAATAAATAATTTAAACGAATGAATAATGAAACAAACGCTCTGATCCGACAAAATGATGAATGATTACCTCAGTAAACACTCATTTTGGATTTAATCTCTTTATTTATCCTTGTATTCAAAATACTTACATTTACACTCATGTTTATTATTAAGTTGATAATTATGTCCAATTTAGATGAATAAATAATATATGTATATGTTGGGATAATCTTGAAACGAAAATCCTCTTGTTTCAAGATACATATTTACCACTTTGGCACAAAACAGATTTAAGGTTTAATTAATCTTTGTTGTTATAAATCACTAAATAAGGAAGGAACCTACCTATAAATTGGAAAGTTAAATTAATCTATTTTTATTCGTTCAAATAACACAGTAGTTAACAAATTATCTGCATTCACTCGTGGACTCAATTACACGTGATTATTCATATTTACTTAAATATCGTCGCTTTTAAGAGTGCGTATAAAGCAAAATAACATATCTTAGAATTGAAATTTACCCAAGTAAATAGTATTTAAATGAAAAAATATTTTTATATGGGTATTTTCATTATATACGCGAGGGTTCTATCTGAGCAAAAACATAATGGAATGAAATTTCCTCGATAGAAAAAAATCACAAAGCTACCTCTAATTATAATGAATTTTCGTTTTTATTCGTTGATGGTGTATCTAATTAAGACAAAAATTCGATAAATAATATCACTAACATATGACCTAGGACTGCTACTAACGATTTTTTAAAATATTCTGTACTTTACGAGATATTTAGATTAGAAGCGCTTAGTTCATTTTTGTTCCGCGAAACACGCTATCTCCGTCTCATGCCACGCGAAGATTAGACATAAGTTTGTTTCATCTGACATTGCCATATTTTTCTGGCTTTGTACGCACTCTAAAGGATAATCAAGTTAAAAAACTCGGTTAAAAACGACAATGTATGTCGTCTTATGGGAATAAATCGGGTTTCGTACAAAGCTATCGCGTGATCTTTATTCTTTAATTGTAGTGTTTAACGTAGCTTTGAACGTTTAAATTAATGAGAAAATTACCTGCGGTTTGTGAATTATTACTGGATATGGTAAAAAAGATGTAACTATGTGCCTAATTGTTCTCTTATACGACTATAAAATTCCTACATAATGGATACCCAGAATTATTTTGCTTCGCACCTGTTTTCGTAGACTCGTAGCACCTCGTAGAAGTTCGTAGAAGCTAGGTACAAATGCATCCCAACAAAAACATTTTTATGTAAAATGTTGCCAAAACATAATGGTTCGCACTGTCAAAAAGTTATCAGATCTCATGTAGAGCCAAGCTTATAACTCTACAAGCCCTAAATTCACAAACTCTACAACTTAGTCAAAATATGTGGCTTGGCCGTTTCGCTACCGTCTCATGGGAGTAAGGTGAAAAATGTATTCACTGTTCATTACTTTTTTGTTATTCAATAGTTCTTGTACTAGTGAAACGGCCAAGCCACATATTTTGACTACGGTGTGTAGAGTTTGTGAAGTTAGGGCTTGTAGAGTAAGTGCTTGTAGAGTTATAAGCTTGGCTCTACATGAGATCTGATAACTTTTTGACAGTGCGAGCCATATGTCTTGGCGGCAACATTTTACATAAAAATGTTTATGGTGGGATTACACTTCTTATGAAAGTTGCTTGTTTTTTTTTTGAAATTTCCCTGTTTTATAATTTTTTTGTTGTTTGTATTACTAATACAAGCTTACATACCAAATTTCAGCTTTCTAGGACTTCAGGAAGTACCCTATGAGTTTTGATGATCATCAGTGAGTCAGTGACGAAATCGGGGTTTTTTAGATATCAATAAAATCTAAAGTATAAGAGCTATGTTATTGAAATTTAATATGTTTAATAAGTTCACTATTGACATCACGTCCTGAGAATTTTGTTTATCTGGTATAATCCAAACCCAAGTTATGAGGGTTAAAAAACGACGAAGTGTTTCGAGAAAAGGTAGGTAGTGCCCTTTCGCTTCGCTTGGCTGTCTTGGCGGGGGGCACTTCCGTCCCCTCAGAGAAAAGGTAGGAAGTGCCCTTTCGCTTCGCTTGGCTGTCTTGGCGGGGGGCACTTCCGTCCCCTCAGATATAAGCTTCTTGACACTGATCGACTTTCAATAAAAATTGATAGTCTATCGATGACATTTGATAATAATGACAAACTCACGACCAATTTACCGCATAGCTTTAGTCTAACATTTGGCCAACAATAAAAATGACCTGCTTAAATATCAGATAGCCTGTAACGAGTTATGTGCAAGTTGCATTGTTTAGAATACATCTGGGATGCCAATGTGGTTATGCAACTTCGTCACTGGAGTTTAAAAGTCTTAAAATATTTGCCCCCTTATTCATAATAAAATTATCAAACGTTGATTAGCTAAAATTCCGAAGTGTTTATTGACAGGTGATATTTAGTGATCGAAAGAGTGAGACGGGGCACACTATTACACGTAGTATTTATATACTCTGAGCTATTACACTGATTTAGTTAAAAAGCGATTATGAATAAGGAGCTAACGGCCTTACTCATAAACGCTATTTAACTAAATCTACTGAATAAATGGTCAAATAAATAACGTCACCTTGCTGTCATTGTCAAACAATTTGACGTTATTTAGGTGACCACTTAATCAGCTTATTAGTTAAATAACGTTTTATGAGTAAGGGTGTAAGTCTTTTGCCTTACGATTACTTATACACTGGTATTTCGGCGCCTTTCGCAAAAATTATAATATTTCATTTGCTATAAGTTTGGGTAATAAATCTAAAGCATTCGTGCTGAAATATACCGCTCTGTGACAGACGAATGAATAGAGGGCCTAATTTTTTTTACTTTATATTTGGTTCGGAACCTAAAAATCCTGCGGGACACATACATCTTCGTAGAATTTAGGGTCGGCAACGCGCGAGTGATTGTTGCAAGCGTCCATAGGCTACGGTAACTTCTTACAATCAGGCGGGACATACGTTTGTTTGCCACCATAGTGGTATAAAAAACAAATTTAAACTGGGACCTATTTCGGAGTCATATTATTTATTTGTTAAAAGCCTCCTGCGAATATCAACAACGATGATTATATTCGGACGCATTGTCAGCCGTCCTTGCAAGGTCGGCAACGTTTCAGTGTTCGCTTCTTATATACACGTCTTATTAGCATAAGTGGTGGGTTTTTGCGTGCAAATATCAATATGGAAAACGAGGAGCCTCCTAGGATAAAGGTAAGGACTTACCAGGAACTCCTATGGCAATCCACTGCACACAGCAACTATCACCACTATCTCACATCAAAATCACAAGTCACTGAGTTTCACTGAGTTCAATTTACAAATCAACGCCTCCCGGTCGGCAGCGGTTTTCGTACTGTTTATTTATAAATCACAAATTTAGATGTTTCCTGACGGTAGCGGATCTCGAACTGCCTTTTTGCGGCGTTGCGGGGCGCGCGCCTTACGTTTTGTGATGCGTCGCCGAAGTATGTAGAATATTCCCGAAGCTCTTGTCTCGCTTACACATATGAGGTGGGAAAAGGAGAGGAATCGGGAAGTAGAAGCTCGTCATTGATACTCAATATGAGTAGGTTTTACTATAGATATTATTATAGGTATTTTGGCCTAAACATCCTCCGCCGCCTTGAGAATACGTAGTGTTCTCAAAAGAAAGAAAAAATAATTAATTATAAGAACTAATTACAGATTATAATAATTACTAAAATACTGAATATAAGATGCGGTATGATTAATTTTTATTGTGAGGGTAATGGACATAACTTGACAATGGGTCTTTTGAATGATCCATTTGAAGTTTTTACTAAAGCGACGCGGATATTTCCATCCTTGCCAGGATAAACTTGTGATATTATGCCCAACGGCCAACGTAAAGGGGGAATATCATCTTGGTGTATAAGAACCACAGTACCAATCTTAATGTTATCTTTATCAATGAGCCATTTCTGTCTAACTTGAAGATTATGTAAATATTCTATACGCCATCTTTTCCAATAGCTACACACCATCTGATCTAATAATTGTTTCCGACAACGTAAAGATATGGTTTCCTCGGACACATTCTGAAGCGGCAATGAAGTCAATGGTGAAGCCATTATAAAGTGAGCGGGAGTAAGAGGCTCCGGGTAGGGATCCTCAGATAAAATGCAAAGCGGTCTAGAATTTAAGACTGTTTCAATTTGGGTAAGAACAGTGAGGAGCTGCGAACCGATAACACGGTATAAATGAGTTTTAATCGATTTTATATTAGATTCCCACAATCCTCCGAAATGTGGGGCGCGGGGTGGAATCATTTTCCATTCAATGCGGTACTGATCGGTAAGTAGTTCTTGTAATTGAGCTTTAGCTCCGACAAAGTTAGTTCCGTTATCGGAGTAAAGAAAAGAAACAGGTCCTCGACGGGAAATGAATCGCTTAAAAGCGGAAATAAAAGTATCTGATGACACATCAGTTGCCAATTCGATGTGTACAGCTTTGGTATTCTGAAACGTTTTTGACAGCAACCGACGACGACTCCGTTGTGACGGTTAGTCCGGGAGGTAGCGTTGCAAACACAAAAGTCATAGTAAGCCGGCTGACGTTGAAATGTATAGTTGATCTTATATGACTAATAAGTGAACCGACCGTCTGCTCAAGTAAGTGCTCAAGTCTTCTACATCCGTCATCAGCCACTCCCAGTAAAAAAAATACATAGTACGCCGGCTCAAACTTGTTTCATAAGTATTTGACATAATACTGAGCTGAAAAAAATCGTCTGCTGCATGGTGGAGGGGGGAACACGCGTCAGCTGCTCGCATGAATTTGTAAAAAAAAAAGTTTACCCCTGCCGTAACCTTCCAATCCTAAACCCACCGCGGGTGCATCGCTGATGCGTGGTTCACATATTAGTCATTCAAGATCTATTGAAAAAGATGGCCATCGATCGGCGTATTAATACTACCTAAAATGCATCAGTACCTCCCGGACTATTGCATGTCGAAACAATTGAATACTTGAATAGGTCAAAAGAATTAAAATGGGCTGGAAGGTGTATTGTAAACATCAACTGCGCTCTGCGAGTGGATTTCATTTATTTTAATGATCTGAGTCGTAATCCCAAGCTAAGCAAACTTATGATATGGAAACTATATAAAGGCTAATTTTATTTCATATTTTAGTAAAACTTTAATGTACTGAATATACCAATTTTAAAGGTTTAATATGAAGGCTATTCATTGGTTTAACTTTATCTTAATATTACGACTTAAACTTCACAAAAAGAAAGCTAGATATAGCGCCCATATTTTGAAAATATTGAAACAATTAACATTTTTTCACGAATAATGTTTAATAACATACTTGTATGTAAGTACATACTACTAAATTGACGAGGTATTTTTTTATAAGGAATAATACTAATAAGCCAGATATCAAAGACTTCTATATAGAATTTGGAAGAATTTTAGCATTTCCAGTAAATAAAAATGCATTGACTTTGTAGTGCTGTGCACAATTTAATCAATGTTTATTTCAACAAGAATAGTTAAAGAATTACTCGCCAAAAGTCTCAACTGTTGAGCTTGACGACGTTTTTCCAAGATATCTTCATCATTGGCTGATTTAAGGATGCCCATAATATGACTTATCCGAGCTGCAGATATCTGAAATATGTATACCAACTCTGTAACCACTATAAAATTAGTATCATCATCATATTCTGTCACGAGATGTCCTTTGCTGAACTGGGCCTTTGTTTTTGACTGATTTGGACAAAGAACAGTCTTGGATTTATAATAAATAATTTGTAATAAAACATACTTACTTCAAATATCATAACATTACACAGAAACTATAATAAATGAAAGTGATCCACAAAGTGACAGTTTTTTTTTATAATAGATACATAATACGACCTTAATAGGAGCTTCCTAAAATTAAACATTAATTAATTGACCAATTGAAAAATGTAGCACCGCACTACGAATGTATAGAGAATAGACCGCGACGACGGACGTCGTCGTCGTCAGCTGTCAAAAAAGAACTGCTTTGGTATTCTGAAACGTTTTTGACAGCAACCGACGACGACTCCGTTGTGACGGTTAGTCCGGGAGGTAGCGTTGCAAACACAAAAGTCATAGTAAGCCGGCTGACGTTGAAATGTATAGTTGATCTTATATGACTAATAAGTGAACCGCCCGTCTGCTCAAGTAAGTGCTCAAGTCTTCTACATCCGTCATCAGCCACTCCCAGTAAAAAAAAAGACATAGTACGCCGGCTCAAACTTGTTTCATAAGTATTTGACATAATACTGAGCTGAAAAAAATCGTCTGCTGCATGGTGGAGGGGGGAACACGCGTCAGCTGCTCGCATGAATTTGTAAAAAAAAAGTTTACCCCTGCCGTAACCTTCCAATCCTAAACCCACCGCGGGTGCATCGCTGATGCGTGGTTCACATATTAGTCATTCAAGATCTATTAAAAAAGATGGCCATCGATCGGCGTATTAATACTACCTAAAATGCATCAGTACCTCCCGGACTATTGCATGTCGAAACAATTGAATACTTGAATAGGTCAAAAGAATTAAAATGGGCTGGAAGGTGTATTGTAAACATCAACTGCGCTCTGCGAGTGGATTTCATTTATTTTAATGATCTGAGTCGTAATCCCAAGCTAAGCAAACTTATGATATGGAAACTAGATAAAGGCTAATTTTATTTCATATTTTAGTAAAACTTTAATGTACTGAATATACCAATTTTAAAGGTTTAATATGAAGGCTATTCATTGGTTTAACTTTATCTTAATATTACGACTTAAACTTCACAAAAAGAAAGCTAGATATAGCGCCCATATTTTGAAAATATTGAAACAATTAACATTTTTTCACGAATAATGTTTAATAACATACTCGTATGTAAGTACATACTACTAAATTGACGAGGTATTTTTTTATAAGGAATAATAAAAATAAGCCAGATATCAAATACTTCTATATAGAATTTGGAAGAATTTTAGCATTTCCAGTAAATAAAAATGCATTGACTTTGTAGTGCTGTGCACAATTTAATCAATGTTTATTTCAACAAGAATAGTTAAAGAATTACTCGCCAAAAGTCTCAACTGTTGAGCTTGACGACGTTTTTCCAAGATATCTTCATCATTGGCTGATTTAAGGATGCCCATAATATGACTTATCCGAGCCGCAGATATCTGAAATATGTATACCAACTCTGTAACCACTATACAATTAGTATCATCATCATATTCTGTCACGAGATGTCCTCTGCTGAACTGGGCCTTTGTTTTTGACTGATTTCGACAAAGAACAGTCTTGGATTTATAATAAATAATTTGTAATAAAACATACTTACTTCAAATATCATAACATTACACAGAAACTATCATAAATGAAAGTGATCCACAAAGTGACAGGTTTTTTTTATAATGGATACATAATACGACCTTAATAGGAGCTTCCTAAAATTAAACATTAATTAATTGACCAATTGAAAAATGTAGCACCGCACTACGAATGTATAGAGAATAGACCGCGACGACGGACGTCGTCGTCGTCAGCTGTCAAAAAAGAACAGAATTGCACTACAGAATTGCACTGCACTTTGGTTACTAAGCATATAAACAAACAAATATATGCCTTTTGGCTCTTTTGACCTCTGCGTCTACATAATGTTACTTTAATGGGTCCAGCATAGTCAACGCCCGTATGCACAAACGCTTTGGTCTCCTGAACGCGGCAAGAGGGTAAATCAGCCATTTTTGGGCTGAGAAATGAAGGGGAATTTTTAAAACAAAAGTTACATGAATGTACTCTGTGTCTAATGACACTTCTAGCGGACAGTATCCAATATTTCTGGCGCAACAGTGAGCTCAGAAGATTGGCACCAGTATGGCAATGAGCACGGTGAAAATAGTCTATAATAAGATGAGTAACGTGGTCATGTTTAGGTAAAAGAGCGGGATGCTGAGCTTCATACGGAAGATTTGCATTTGAAAGTCTACCTCCAATTCTAATAATTTTATCTTGATCTATAAAGAGGTCAAGTTTTTTAAGAGGGGAAGATAATTTAACCTTTTGAATATTATTAAATAAATTTTGAAAATGAACTTGTTGTACAGAGCGTATTAAATATACTTCAGCTTTATTTAGCTCAGAAGCTGTGATGCGGCTGTGACCTTGATCACGAGAAATTATGCGAGAAAATCTAAGTATGTATACTATTATACGTAATATTTTATTCCATGATGAGTATTTCAGAGCAAGCTCGTAAATTAAATTAGGCTCAACAGAAGCGGACGCGGTACAAGTAACAAGCGTTTTACTATTAAATTCAGGTAGGTCCTCACAGCATTCGGGACTAAATGGAGTGATAGGCCATTCTGAAACTGGATCTTTTAACCATTTCGGGCCGTGCCACCATAAGTGATGTGACACTAGCTGCTCAGGTAAAATACCTCTAGAGAGACAGTCGCTAGGATTTTCTATACCACTAACGTGGTAGAAATGTTTTGGGTCAAGATTTTCTTGACATTTAGCAATGCGGTTACTAACGAAAACATTCCATCTATGTGGAGATGAATGTATCCATGACAGAGTAATTTTAGAATCGGAGAATGTGAATATATTATCAATAGCGGTTCGAGCACTATAAGTCTCATTATAACTAGCGCGTAGCTGTGGATCGCGTAGTTTGGTACGCTCCAAAGCAAGTAAACGGGGCGGTGAGCAACGGAACGGGAATCACCTAACACGTCAGGATCCTCACGAAAAGGTAACGCGGTGCAATATCTGCCTGCGGAGTCCCGTGAGAAGTTACGAGAGAACAGCTGTTCACACTCCTTTTCGGCCGAGCTCATAAATTTTTGCGCGGGAATTTCTTCGAGCTCCCAAAACTTAAGTAGGGAATCATCTAAAGAAATAGTAAGGTCATTGGGACCAGAAATGAAAAAAGTCGCGGTATTAAAATAAGTGGATGCATTTTTATTAATATTAGAGTTAGCGGGAACGTCACCCATAAGAATATAACCGAACACGGTTTCAAGGGCAGAAGGAGCGGGAGGTGCAATAATTTTTTGACCTAATAATAAAAATGGGAACAATTGTGCCCCGAGAACTACTTCGACCTCTCCGGGGATGTGCCACAGAGGGTCAGCGAGCGGTAAGTTACCTAAATGTTGCACTATAGAAGTCTCAACATATTTAGTCGGTAACCTGTCAGTAATGCAATCAACGACAAGAGCGGTAATGGGTGGGGCTCACAAAATTTGTACCATAACGCACTAGAAAACGTAACACACAAATTAAAATGCAACACACTGGACATTTTGTAACACGCTGGAACCCTGTAAAGGCAGGATTACATTGTATCAATATTTACTAAAAAATCTTACCACATTTAAGAGTAATGATGATAAATCGTATAAATCATCAATTTTATATTTCCCTAAGTTATATTTCCTGGAAATATGACTATTTCATGAAAAAAATATGGTTTCCAGGATAATATAACTTAGAGAAAATATTGATGATATTTAACTTTTCTATTAAAAATTTTTTTTTGTGTTTTAAATCGAGTAACTGTTTTTTTTTCTTAATAGATCTGTATAGCTTTTTC
Source organism: Polyploca ridens (assembly GCA_951394255.1). Taxonomy (NCBI): domain Eukaryota; kingdom Metazoa; phylum Arthropoda; class Insecta; order Lepidoptera; family Drepanidae; genus Polyploca; species Polyploca ridens. The sequence continues at coordinate 17,522,532 of OX596247.1, read as the reverse complement.
TTTAAATTACACATTTCTTTTTTTCATTTGGTTGATGTTCCCTTTAAGTTCGCAATATTCTTTTTTCAACCTGTAGTTTAGTGTTTCTATACGTCTATGTTTATTTCTCATTGCTTTTTCATTGTTTTCTGTTAAATACTCTAATCCTTCTTTTTTCTGTTCATCATATGTTTTCTTCTTCTTACTTTTACTCCATTGTCTTCTTAGTTCTACTTGCTCTTCTGGTTCAAAATCTGCGATTATTTTCTTTTTAAATTTGTCCTGGCGGCACTTTTTCTTTGCATTTCCTTGTATTTATTTGGATTTTCATTCTTCATCCTCTCGCGGTATCGTTTTTGCCGTTCAGCTGCGCTCGAAGGCATCTGTATAAAATAAGCTTCAATTGTTACTATGCAGGATATCTCAATAGTAAGATTACACACCGAACAGCATACTTACTGCATAAGTTTATTTACTACTTATATAAAAAATATCCGCAATAGAAGCTTTTGTAAATAACAATATAAAAATACAAAATGTAATTTTTTAGTTTTAATTTATTTGGTATTAAGTGCTTATAAAGCAACAGAAGGGAAGGCATGCATTTTAATTACACACACAATTATACACGTTTATTCACACGCAAGCAAATGTATTATCCCCTTTTGGACTCCGCCACAGTCGGTTAAAGACAATGTGCACCAAGCTTAATGTTATCCAGTGTATTACGTAACACATTACGTAACACAGCATAACACACCAGAGCGAACACACGAGAAAATTCTAGTGTTTACTTGACTATAGCAGCCGCAAATTCAAAGATATATTGGAAAGAAAGCCATAATATACGACACAAAAAGGTATTTATTTAGTATATATACTTCAATATAACGAAAGTCAAACACTTACCTTGAAAATTCTGTGTTTAATGACCAATTTTTTGGAGGGAAAAAACACTACACCAAATCATTTCACTTGTTTTACAAGACTGAAATGGTTGACATTAAATTGACACATGACGGCTGTTGGTATACGGTGTTGCCACCCTACAAAATATATTCTAGTGTGGTTATCACTAAACTACGAAAGCTACCGTATAACACATTACTTGTAACACACTAGAAGATTTTATGGGACATTTTTTTTATTTGTTGTTTTGTAAGCAATTATAATTTTTTGCGAGATTTACGGACAAAGATCTTTGAATTAACTCCCATACTAACAATGAAGACAAAAAGAAATGAAATTAACAGCGTAATAAAAAAATAAAAATTCAAACCTTATCGACGGACTACGCTGGGACATTTATGTTTTGTATGGAGCAAATAAATTATTAAAAGTTTTATGAACTTAAGTATTGTGTAAATTGAAGATTTTGTGAATTTTCTTTGCAAACATCAATTTTGATGTATTTATTTTAATGCAACAAATAAAATTCTTTGATAGAAATTACCATAATATACTAAAATTTAGGAGCAAACAGGTGACCGCGTTTTTTTTTTAAAAGGTACATTTTATTTGAGCCCTACCCTAATATTATAAAAATATTTTTTTATTTTTCGCGGTTATTTTAAATTGAACGTAGCCGTGAATAGGACGCGAAGTGGATCCTACACCCTTTATAAAAGAATTGCTAAGCGGTATTATATTTAAATTTAGTTGTTTACAACAGGCAGTTGTAATTATGTTGTTTTGAGACGCGTTATCTATTAAACATCTAACTGAAATATATTTATTGTCCTTATTAGACGCATAAACTTGAGCGGTTGATAAAAGTACAGTAGTATGGGAAGGATTTAATTTATTAAAAGAATCGCGTTCGTTATCATTATTCTTATCAACTCGCGCTCGGGTGCATAGCGACACCGGTTGCGGAGCGTCCGTAGCGTTAGAAGGAGACGCGGTCGAATGCGCGGGCGAGGCTGCGCATGGGAGCGGTCGCGGCGCGGCGCGGGCGGCGGCGGACGGCTGCGCGCAAAGCTGCGCGATGCGGTTATCGCTATTATCAAGACGCGCCGAGTGAGAGGGACGCGAGTCAGAAACTATTTGTTGCGATTGTGAATTACTATCCAAATGCAAAAGAGAATGATGGTGTTTATTACAAGTTTTACAACTATACGACGACTTACACTGAGAAGCAGTATGCGTAAGGCTGAGGCAGTTTACACAGCCTTTTTTAGATTTAACAAAATCTAAACGATCTTTAGTATTAAGTGCTTTAAAAGATGAACAATTAAAAATCTGATAGTGATCAGATTTATTACAAAATAAGCAAGTGCTTTTATTATTATTATCGCGTGCAAGGAAAGCATGGTGGACTGTGTTTGAATTACGCGGTTGAGACCGAGAAGCGGGCGGATTATTTAGGTTGCTACCGACTGGGGCGGTTCGCGCGGAGCCAGCAATTGGCGTAGAAGTGCGGTCTAATATTTTTACTTGCGATTTAATAAAATCAACAAAATCCTTATAAGAAGGAATTTCTTTATTCCTCATAAACATTTCAAAGGAATTAGCGGTTGCGGGATCTAACTTCTTTAAAGCTAAAGAAAGTAAGATAAAATCTTTCATATCTTCAATACCTAACTGTTCCAAAGCAGATACAGAAGCGTGGAAAGTTTCAATGAACGTATTTAAAGACGCGGAATTATTTAATGCGGGTTTAATATTGAATAAATTAGACATGTAGTGTGAGCCTAATGCTCTTTTATCTTGATATTTTTGAACTAAGCTGTCCCAAATAGAATTATAATTATCACCGGACGGTATAATACCTGCCGTGATTTTTAAAGCATTTCCTGTTAATTTACCTACAAGATATTGTACTCTTTGAGAATTCGAAAGATCAGGATTTGAATGTATATTAGATTTAAAAGATTCAAAGAAGACGGGCCAATTTTTTATTTTTCCATCAAATGACGGAATTTGAATTGGTGGTAGTTTGATACGACCTTTATATTGGGACGGAATAGTATTCTGCGCAGACACATTCGACGTAGTATTTGTCTTATTGACGATAAGAGAACGAACCCTTTCTATTCGGGTGTACACTGTATCAAAGGAAATCATTTTTTTATAATCAATCTTATATTCTGGATCAAGTTGCATATTTAACGCGTTAATTGTATCTAAATTGGCACTAAATTCATGACGAATTGTAGACTAATAATTTCAGTGTCCGCCATGAATGTCTCTGAGGAACGAAGGTCTGCACTCGCGGATGTGGAAACATTCTTAGAAGAATCATATAAGAACGATAATTGTTCAAAAATAGCTTCATTTTTAGCTTCCAATATTTTAATTTTAGTTTCAATAGCTTCCATTGTGAAAGATTGCGTAATAATAAATTGCAAAATTACCTAATTAAAGTAAAATGACGTAGGTAAGTAGGTAGGTATATCCAACAGTTTAGGCACCTACCTATATAGGTATGAAAGTTTATTTCAAGTCGACAGACAAGGCTCATAGAATGCAATTATATGCGTAGTAATAGTACAAATAGTAAGTACGTATTGCGGTTATTAGTACACCATATGATTTCGTATAATAAGATACGAATCGGTACCTATAAAATCTAAATCCTAAAAATATGGAGGAGCGGCGGCGGTATTGAATACCTAACTACTTTTTATCACGATTGGCGTGGTAAAAATGGCGGGAGTACGAAATATCGTATTTATATAGTCTAAAACCTATTTATGAGGTATAAGACTTGCGTATTATGAGGTATATACCTATTTAGAGGCATAAAACCTATAGAAAGCGGGAAATTATACGTGATTTGATATGAAATTAAATTACTGTAATGGCTGACTCAAAATGAATCCGCTCGAAGGCGTACCAGAAAAAATGGTGGGTTTTTGCGTGCAAATATCAATATGGAAAACGAGGAGCCTCCTAGGATAAAGGTAAGGACTTACCAGGAACTCCTATGGCAATCCACTGCACACAGCAACTATCACCACTATCTCACATCAAAATCACAAGTCACTGAGTTTCACTGAGTTCAATTTACAAATCAACGCCTCCCGGTCGGCAGCGGTTTTCGTACTGTTTATTTATAAATCACAAATTTAGATGTTTCCCTGACGGTAGCGGATCTCGAACTGCCTTTTTGCGGCGTTGCGGGGCGCGCGCCTTACGTTTTGTGATGCGTCGCCGAAGTATGTAGAATATTCCCGAAGCTCTTGTCTCGCTTACACATATGAGGTGGGAAAAGGAGAGGAATCGGGAAGTAGAGGCTCGTCATTGATACTCAATATGAGTAGGTTTTACTATAGATATTATTATAGGTATTTTGGCCTAAACAATAAGTGTAAGTGCAAAATGCCTTATAATTGTATCTTACTGATAATTTTAATTGCTCGATATCGAGACAATCTGATTAAAAGAAAAATGGCTCCCTTGAGACACTTGATCAAGTGGCTGTGGGGATTTTTAATGAACGCTTTACTTTATATTCGGCGTCAATTAAAATATTTTCACAAGGTTTTATTTTCAATACGTAATGTATCTCTGTCAGTATATTTAAAGACACTGAATCGCTGATTTTAACACTGATTTTGAATGTTACAAACACAGACTACGGAGGCCATATTCTCGCTAACAAAAAACTGTGTCTATGGAGTCGGCCACCTCTCACGCACACCTTAGTTGGCTATTCCGCGGGAAATTAGGCTCTGTCGCCATCGGTTTATTCTATTTCTATGGTCGCCGTTTACACAGAGTCGATTACTCGCGCTCAACTAATGTGTGAATGAGTGCGTGGCCGACTTGAGTGACACAGTTTTTTGTTAGCGAGAATATATCCGACTTTTTTATCTGTGGTTACAAAAAATAGGTTAGGTCAAAATATATACCTGTTCAAGAATTTTTATATAAACATTTTTAATATTATAAACAGGTTAGTTTTAACTTCCGATTATTTATATTGATGTCCGAACACTAGCAATTATAAATAATAATATTTACATGTTTTGTATAAATTATTATAATTAAAATAATAAATAACGTTCATTTTAGGGGCGAACGTCCGATAATGTCTAAATTATGCAAAGATGTGGATTCGCGCAGATTTATATTTTTAACCCCATTTCTGTTGATTCAGTGCGTCAATTGAATAATAATAATAAATATCCCATTACTGTGATATTTAGTTGACTGAGGCCGATTTTTCCATTGTCAGATATCTTTATAAAAAAAATTGCACAGAAAAAAACAACTCACCAAACATCGTATTTATACAGGATGTTTTTGACCATGGTTTTATCCTGCGTAAAGTTTGACGAGGTGGAGCAGATCTCGCAGAGACCTCAATATGTTTAGCCATATAATTTTAGCTCTTAGCATTCTTACAAACAATTAGAGGTAAATTTTGATAACTTCTAGCAACTTGTGACCAAGATTGTCATACATAATTTTGTTCGTATTGTAACGTAGAAGCAGAAAAATAAAAAATCTATTTAGAAAATGATTTTTTTTTACTAAAATACATTTTTATTCCATTTTTAATTTCTTCAAAATTCTGCTCGCGGTTCCTTTCTCGAAGATCTGTAGTTCAGAAGATGCACTCAGTGCCTGAAAAAAAAAGCACCTGGATATATGAACGCATAACTACATTACAAACAGACCAACAGGTAAACATTATTTTTTATGTAGGTATATATATAATACAATATGTCGATTACTTATTGTCGATTGTTATTTATTGGCTGTGCGGGTGACCGGCTCGTGCGGGAAATTTATTTCATAATCAACTGAGAACTTTTGTTCCATTGTCTTCCTTTTGAGTTTAAAGTTGATTTTGCACTTTTGATTAATATTACCAATTAATCAGAGCGATTGAAGTGCTCGTCCTTGTATTTCTATTTAATCTACTAAAATGATAATAAAATGTAAGATATTATTGAAAGATTTATTTTTTACGTTAATTGTAAATGCAAAAGTGAGTCTTATAGTGTTAACAGACGACCGACTAAACCTGGGACCCAATTCCCGCGTCCTTCGAAATAACCTTCGAATCGAACTTTCAGTTCGAGTCATATTTGACTGTAGAATTTCGAGGAACGGAGTCAATTCGAACGCACCCGACCAATCAAAGCTCGAGTTGACTGGTTTTCCTTCTAAATATGCCGGCCTCGAAGTTGCGAGAATAACTTTACGTGATTTACACTCGATAAAAGTTCGAATTCGTACTTATTTCGATCGAGCAATTAATTTCGATTGGGTGCGAATTGGCTCCCTGGTGCCTATTACTACCACCACGCAAAAGCCGTTCGGATGATGAATATTCGATAAAGATATTATGGTTAGGTGATTCATAAAAAGGATTTACTGAATTATTAACCTAAACACGTTAATCTATACATATAAAATGCTTTGTCCTGAATGACTGACTGACAATCAACGCACAGCCTAAACCGCTGATCGTAGAGACCTGAAACTTGGAGGGTGTGTTTTTTGTATGACGTAAGCATCCGATAAGAAAGGATTTGTCGAAATTCTACCCCTAAGGGGGTGAAAAACGGGGGAAAAGTTTGTATGGGACAACGTGATTCCTTGGTCCGATCTACTTCAGATTTTGCATAAACATTCCTTAATAGAATTGATAGAAGACGTGTTTCGCATTTTATTGAAACTCATCGCTTAACGGGGTTAAAAAGGGGTAGAAAGTTATTTTAGGGGTGATTTTCATCGAAGTTGATATCAATACTCCTTAGTACTTTTGATTTAAATTACATTTTATTTTGACACATGTTTGAAAACTCGATTCGATTTTCACAGTTACAGAATAAGGCAGATGGAGCGCCCTGAACACGGGAGGGGCCAAAAAAGCAAATAAAAATTGTAAAACACATACCTGGTATTCGCTTTAGAATGTGTATTTGCTTTGTTTAAAAAACTTTATTTAACGAAAAACACTTTCGTTTTTAAGAGTGCATAAAGCAAAATAACATATCTTAGAATTGAAGTAAATAATATTTAAATGAGAAAATATTTTTCTTGAACGATTTAACCTCTGGACCTGCCCTAATAGTGACCGCGCCTACACCCCTTTCGCCACGAACCATGCTTTTTAGGCATGGTATTGAAAAAAATAATGACAGTTGTCGCAGTATAACATTCAATGTCATCGAGAAAACATTAGGAGAAAATGACGAAATGTGCCGTGAAATCACGTAGAAATTATAGTGGTGGAAAGAGCAATATTTAATTTCACAAGTAAGTATATTTTTATTGCAGTTTTACAGGTAAATTACATTAAAATCATTTTAATTCAAATCATGCATAAATATTATCCAACCATATTAAATAAACCAAAACTTCCATGTGATAATACCGAAAACTATCACTTTCATACATAGTCGGCTTATATCCTTCATTCATTATTATTATGACATGATTGTCATATTAGAAGTAGTGCTTAACGCTGTCGAGAACAATATCGATAATAATAAAAACGAATGAAAGATTTTGCGCACGCAATATATTACCTGATTACGTCTATGTTAAACTTTACTATAGGTAAGTTATAAACAGTAGAGGTATAAATATCTATTTATTAGAGCATAAATTTCCAAATTCTTTTATATATCACCTCAAACTTGCAAGTTTTTTTTAATGTAGGTGTTACCAAAATATCGTTGAAAATAAAACTAGCGTTAAGTGTTACCTAATTAGCCTTAAGAGCACTCAATTCGTCATACTTTTCATACAAAACCTCTGTACTTATTATGGCATGGTTGAACATTTTTCGTTAGATGTTTTGAACAAATTAGTATCTTGTGCACTATATCTAGCCGTGTATCTAGGCGTAATTTAAAAAAAGTGTGAAACAAATTCAGTCAAAGCCTCCAAAAAACAGCGTTTTTGCCTGAACTTTGGCCATATCTAATGTACCTATAAATTGTAAAAGTAAAGAAAACATTTAGATACCAGGCTTGTAAATGTATTGGAGATTCTAAATAACTAACTTCTTTTTCACAAACTTGTAAGATTTTTTCACAAGAAGTATACTCCTGGTACAAGTTTTATGATATGCGAAATCATGAATGACGACCTAGCGAAACGGCCGCGAGTGATCAGCGGAATTTACCGACTGATAACCGATGGCTCTGATGCTGTCTCTTTTTTTCGCAGTCAAACATTACGTTGGATGAAACAACAAGCTTTTAGATTATGCTTGCGTTGCGCCGGCCACAGAGGGCCGCCTTAAGGCGCCGATCCCACAGAGAAGAGTTCTAGAGTTCCGCGTTCCGAGTTCTGCATTCCGCGTTGACTGAAAGCTATGTGGGGCCTTTGAAAGTAAAAAAAGTGTATGATGTGCGATCAGTAGCGAATATTGCAGAACTCTAGAACTTCTAGACTGCTTGCTGTGTGCACAATAGTCAACACGGAATGCAGAACTCGGAACTCCAGAACTATCTCTATGGGATCGGCGCCTAAGGGTTACTTATTATTTAAGAGTTGTTGGCAAAAATGGGCATTAGGGTTCCATACCAAGGTCTCTTTAAATACATTATATGAATAAATAAATTAAATGCATGTTCCCTATCGTCTAAAAAATATCTGTAGCATGCCCCTTCAAACAGAACAAATTGTCAACATAATAGGTCAAGTTGTTTTATTATTAAGTATTACCAATGATTTACTACTACTTTCCGCTCTACGGGTTTTTTCCTATTTTGTCCCAAATTTATCCGTTTAGCTGTTTATACATGATTAGTTTCAAACATCGATATCTTAAACTAACTTTCACATTTATAATATCAGTAAGATGCCATAATCTAAAAAGTTAGTAAACGATAACTAATAAATAAAATAGACGGAAAATAATTATGTTACTTGCCATACACCGTACCGAAAATCGTTCATTCGTTCATCATCTTACCGTATCGACTGTGTCATGCACTAGTGTAAATGTGAATTTTGTGTATGTAGTTCGTAAAGAAATTTCGTATTTGTTGTAATCAGAAAAAGAGAGCGTGCTATGCAAAAATAGTATAAATATATAGCACACAAATAAAAATAGTAGTATGCGTGAAGTATAAATACACACGATTCTGCATTCGTTGTAATAATTACGTAAAATAGATCTTTGTGAGAGTGACATCCCCCCGCAAAAGTTGGTTGAACGTGATTTCATACTAATTTGTCTTGCTTCACGTCCAGAGGTTAAATCGTTCAAGATATTTTTATATGGGTATTTTCATTATATACGCGAGGGTTCTATCTGAGCAAAACCATAATGGAATGAAAATTCCTCGATAGAAAAAAATCACAAAGCTACCTCTAATAATAATGAATTTTCGTTTTTATTCGTTCATGGTGTATCTAATTGAGACAAAAAATCGATAAATAATATCACTAACGTATGAGCTAGAGTTGCTACTAACGATTTTTTTAATATTCTATACTTTACTTGTTATTTAGATAAGAAGCGCTTACTTTTTTGTTCTGCGAAACACGCTATCTCCGTCTCATATGCCACGCGAAGATTAGACATATGTTTGTTTCATCTGACATTGCCATATTTTTCTGGCTTTATACGCACTCTTAAATAAACTTTGTGGTTTTTTTGGCCTCACTCCCGTGTTTCGCGCGCTCTATCTGCCTTTTGTTCAGTAATCTGAGCCGATTTTATTCAAAAAACTTGGTACTCTTTAAAATTGGAATTTCAAATATAAAAGAATATTTAAATCGGATTAGAATTCGAAACAATTTTTTTTTTGTTTTTGGATATTTGTATGAAAAACTTACCTTTGGGACTTTTTGGCGGGAACTTGCAGAGTAACGTTGTGTTTTCATTTTTATTTTCATAAATTCGTGTATTTTGAGTTTTATTGCATATTATCGGTGGTATTTTATCCAATAAAGATCAATCCATGTGCACCAGTGAAGTGAAATGAAATGAATCATGTGTATCGTGACTTTTCAAGTTGTCTCAAGAAGTCCGTAAACATTTTTAGTACAATGACCACCACTGTACTAAAGCATGACTATTATGGAAGGTGACTGACTGAGACTATGTGAAAGTGATTTATTGTGACTAGAACTTATAATATAACTGGAAAATGGCAAAATACACAAGCCGTGTGACGCCACATATAAATAAAAAAAACACTTACCTTTGCCTTGATTTTCATTCGAAAATTCCTTGGAAATCTCTTAGATTACCTACTTAGCGAATATTTGCGATTGCTGTATAATTTATTCGGAAGTTCATTTTCACTATTTCATTAGAATATTTTGAGTGTAGTTAATTTAAATTTCTTTTTCATTTGTTGTTATCATAATTAAATAAGATTCTTTGAGTTTTATTTATTAGTGTATAATATTGGTTTTTAGTTTTAATAGTAAAAATATCCGTGTTTGATTTTTCGGGGTGATTTGCATCGAAGTTAATAGCAATACTCCTTAGTGCTATTCTTTTATATTTGATATTACATTTTTAAAGAGTTTTGCATTGCAACAAGCTTTTATGTGAGTTCAACTTTTTTTGAATAAAATCAGATTGAGTTTTTAAACATTTTTGTCTGTCTGTTCCGGTTCATAGCTGATGTTATAAGGAGTCACTTAGCTACTTTTATTTTTGAAAAATAATAAATGTTCCGCGCAAAAAAATTCAAACCGTACGCGGGTGAAACCGCGGGGGTCTGCTAGTAGACAATAGTATTAACCTCTGTGGAACACGGTTAAACCATAAGTCGGTTTAATCGGTTCGATAAACTGTTTTTAATTGTTTCATTAAAGTTATTTGATTTGTAAATTCTGTGATAGATGAGTATCGCGATATTTAAAATATAGTATAACTTTGTATGTCGCATTGCTGCGCACAGGCCTCAGCCCCCCTAAAAAGGAAGCTAAAGCAATATTGCTAAAGCAATTCATTTTTTTCGAATTTACGGCAGATCTTATGCAATTCATCAATTCCGAATCTTTTATTGAATTGAATTGTATATAATGAGTGACTAGTATACCAAGAAATATTGAAATTACGTAGGATCTGCAGAGAATTCGAAAAAATTAATTGCGTTAGCAATATTGCTTTAGCTTCCTTTTTAGCCCCCCTTGTCTCACAAATGAGGGTGAAAGGTAATGGTCATATATGCCCACTGTAGATCGGTATTTTTCGGTATTTATTAATATTTATAATAAGAAGACTTTGAGGACTTGTATTATATGGTTTATTTTCGACTAACACAGTTCTCTTTCTTTTGATTCACAAGTCAAACTTTTGGTTCTCATTCACGGGCCTAGTCTTTCTAAGTATTTGTGGCGCCGATCCCGCAGAGAGAGTTCTAGAGTTCCGAGTTCTGAATTCCGTGTTGACTATTGTGCACACAGCAAGCAGTCTAGAGTTCTAGAGGTCTGCAATATTCGCTACTGATCGCACATCATACACTTTTTTTTTACTTTCAAAGGCGCCACATAGCTTACAGTCAACGCGGAATGCAGAACTCGGAACGCGGAACTCTAGAACTCTCTGTGGGATCGGCGCCTTAATTGGTTCTCACTTCTATATACTTAAGATATGTAAGCAATTTGCTATAGCTACCTTTAATATAAAAATATTCATTAGAATCTTTCGCATTAAACCCGGATACCATTCAATCAATTAATCGTTGGATTGGTCGAATTTTCGGGCTACATCTGTAGTGGATTTAATCGATTCTTGATTATCACTCGATTGCATTCTAAATTTAAATGAGTTTCCGTCAATTAATTTGCAATTGTTATCAAGATATTATTATAAAAGTTCAGGACAATTATATTTTTACGAAGCTGGTCACCTTCAGATCGGCGCATGCGCGGTGATAGTTATTGTTTACAGAAATACTGGTTTGTTTTAGTTTTATCCAAAAATACGTTATGAATGTCCGATTTGAATAGATTTTTGAAAGGAACTTTACGAATTTTGATCTTTCATCTATTCTCAGTATCATCATATTCAGCACTAAAGTCAGCAAGACCTAATAGGTCCGTTTTGGCAGCACTTATAAAATAATGTGTCAAAAGGAGACAAACAGTGCGAAAAGACTTAAAATAATAAATAAATAAATATCCTGGGACATACCTCACACACGGTCATCTGATCCCAAACTAAGCAGAGCTTGTACTATGGAGACCAGATAACTGATATAATACATATACTACTTTTTTGTTTGTAAATACATACTTAATATACATAATTACACCCAGACACAGGACATAAAGACATGTTCATGCACACAAATGCATGTCCTGTGTGGGAATCGACCCACGACCTGGCGCGTAGGTGAACCGCCAACTGGCCCGTCATCTTGCATCTAAAGATTGTCGATACCTGGTGCAATGCATCTTGAGAATCAATTTTCCCCAAAAATTTTCAGTTCTTTCATCGTATCAGACTCTACGAACTGTTCTTCAAAGCAGTTTATGTTCTTCTACAAATATCCTCATTTCGGACCCTATGTCATACAGACATTCTGAGCATAGCCCGTTCCATAGCTCGCTGATGATAATTTAAGTGTTTTCATGTTTTTTTTTTTTATGTTTGTTACCTCATAACTCCGTCATTTATTAACCGATTTGGATTTTTTTTATTTCATTTGAAAGGGTACGCTTCCCGTTTGGTCCCATTGTCATCAGATCAGGATTTGATTACTTCTTAGTGTACTTTGAAGTCGGTTTAAGGTTTTTGTAAAACAGTCCAATTATATACTATAGGAATTTGGAACGGAACTATTACGATATGTCCATATCAGATCCTGACCAAATTCCTTTTGTTTCTCTCTGAGTTGTTTTCTTACTTTTTGACTTGTGTGTGATGTATCTACATAGTATTTCTTAGTCTTCATGTGGAATACACTCGTTTCTAACAAAGAACATAAGAAATGGATGTAAGAAATTTAGTCCTGTCAAATTAGTCCAATGCTTGTTTTCAATATAAATTTAGTCGCCATCTATCGCGGTTACGCCTAAATACACGCAAAATAAGACGACAAAGATTAATTTGACGACTTAAAATATGTTCTATCCTTTTTCAATGATGTTCGTAAGAAAGAGATGAGATGTGACTAAAATTAGTTTAGTGCGATTTACAACAGAATCGGCACCATTGTTTCACTAACACAAGTTACCATTTTATAACTACGCATACACAGGTAGGAAATTGCGAATTTTGCGCGCGCGCACCTCCATATCATGTTTAACAATGAGAATTACCACATGCTTTATGTAACAAGACAGTATTGATTGTTCGATCGATGTATTGTTATATGTTTTTATAGCTTACAAGCTTTCGCCGCCGCGTGACGGTCGGTAAACAAGCGTACGGCTCGCCTGATGGTAAGCGGTTACCGTAGCCATATGAACGCGTTACCGACCCGATGATGATGATTTATTTATTTATTTATTTATTAAGAAAACCAACAGCGTAACATAAAATTTCAGTAAAAAAAAAAATATAAAACCAATAAAGTAAGGCTAATAATAGGTTTCCCTTAAAACTAACAGTTAGTATGGCATAACACGAGAAAAATAATATGATATAAAATTGACTGCTAAAACAAAAGTGGCAAAAAAGTGAAAAAAAAAAAAAAAAACACTTGGCAAACACACATTAAAAATATAGCAAAATATCAAAAATTTCAAAATAAAATTAAAAACAAATTATATACACACCGGCACAATTAGCGGAACAGAAAAAAAAGTGAGACTATGAGATAATAACGCATATATTTGACGAAAATGTAATTAGACACAAAATAACAAATTGATTAACATCTTTTAACAACGACTTTGAAAAGTCTTCGTTTTTTTTATTGAAAAATAAAGAAATTTGAAATAAGTGAAATTTTTAGATGATTATGAACCATCACAAAAAATAAAAAAAGTAAGCATTAAATGATTTAACAATAAAATTAAAGCAAAATTAATAACGAGTGTTTCCCCCTCTTGCTCTGATTACGGTTTCCATTCGTCTGGGCATGCTACAGATTATGTTATCGATGATTTCTTGAGGCAACCGCTCCCACTCCTCAAGTAATGCGTTTCCAAGTTCATTCAGATTGTTGGGGGGTGGCATTCTGGATTTAACCCTTCTTTTTAGCAAGTCCCAGACATGCTCTATCGGATTCATATCGGGGGAATTTGCTGGCCACTGCATCACCGGTATACCTACGTGGCTCAGATATGCCTGTACCGATTGTGCACTATGAGGACGAGCATTATCTTGCATTAGAATAAAGTCGTCACCAATAAATGGGGCAAATGGTACAACATGTTCTTCTAAAATGTCTCTGATGTATCGATCTGCTGTCATGGTCCCTCCTGTGACTATCACTAACTCCGTGCGAGCTCCCAAACATATCCCTCCCCAAACCATAATCGAGCCGCCACCATAAGCCACTGTGTGTTCAAAATTAGACTGTATGTGGCGTTCTCCTTTGCGTCTCCATATTCGCTGTCTCCCATCGATCTGTTTTAAAAGAACTCTGCACTCATCAGTAAAGAGAACCTGCTGCCATTCGTTCAAATCCCAATGACGATGTTCTCGCGCATAGCTTAATCGGTTTACGCGGTGACGTCTCTCAAGTTTTGGGCCTTTGGCAGGTATATACGACCCTAAACCAACTTCTTCAAATCTCCTGCGAACTGTACGCTCACTTACTCGTACTCCTCGAACGTCTTCCAGTTCATTTCGAGCTTGTACAGCCGTTAATCGCGTATTCCTACGAACTCCAAGTTGTAAAAAACTGTCATCTCGCCTCGATGTACATCTTTTTCTACCTTGACCCCTCCTCCTCACAAGAGAATTAGACGATCTGTACCGCTGGATGCTGCGATGAATCGTTGATACTGGTCGACGAAGCCTTGAGGCAATCGATCTGTAGGTATGGCCATTTCTTCTCATTTCATCAGCCCTAATGATTTCCAGTGATGTTAAGTCAGGCATAATAAAGAGCTTTTAATAAACAAAATTGCCTATAGAATAACAAATTTATAAAAAACAATTAAGTGCAATTTTTCAAAAAAATTACAATTACGTAGTTATTACTCGAACATGTTGACAAAACGTTTTGTTCGGGAAAATAAAACAAATGAATGAAAAAAGTGTATGTCATCTAATTTTCTATTTTCAAATTTGACAATAAATTAAAAAAATATCATAACTGGCCAGTTCCTCAAGTAAAAGATTTTAAAATCCTGCTTTTTTTTGTGTTCCGCTAATTGTGCCGGTGTGTATAGTATATATTTCTAAAAATATGTATGTATAGATATCATATGCTTTATGCAGCTCCACACATGTTAATGAATAATAAAAAAAAGAGAAAAGAGAAAAAGAACAAAAACGAAAGAAAGTAATGTGTACTTTCTTAAACGCGTGCCTGCTTAATTGTTTTTATAATGTGATTCCTAAACGTATGTTTTGAATATAAAAAGAGATCGATGTTACTAAATACGGTATTGTACTTATGTGCAATACGCGTGAATGATCTCCCCAATGATCTCTGGTGACCTTACTCAGCGCAGGAACACAACATAAAGTTATTTGGCTGCGGTATTCTGTAAGGTGGATTCACTTCCCTAGTCGAGCTGCTCTTTGAGTGAATTAACGTTAAGCTCTCTTAAATTGGAATTCTCTCATTTTGGAATATACTCTCCCTTTTATTTTCATTGTCTCATTTATCCTAAGATTTGTTTAGTATGTGCAAGGACGGATCCAGGGGGGGGTCTTGGGGCTCATTCATGACCTCCCCCTGGATCCTGCACTAAACCATACAAATAATTATCGCCAATGTATATCATGAGAGGCTGAGAGCCTAATCGCACCAGCATTCCTGCATGATTTAATATAACAATATTTGTGAGTGACACCTACGTTTATAGAAATGTCAAGCGCGACCAGTTAGAACTGGTATGCGGCCGTGACATTAGCATTGTAACCAGGCAGTTCCGCGAGCTAATGCAGTGTTTGGGATATCGGAGAAAGGTGGCTTTTTGTTCACTTGGTGCTATGGAAAGTGTATTCTGGGACATCACACACTGCCATCTGCCGGGCTATTACGTATCTTTGGTGGTAATCGTAACGAACACCATTAATTATTTCATCCAATGACGCGTACGCGGTACGACGCGACGATGACCATTCGCGGGCCCTGATTGGATGTTTTTTTTTTTTTTTTTTTTTTTTTTTATACTACTTAGGTAGCAAACAAGCATACGACCCGCCTGATGGTAAGCGGCTACCGCAGCCTATGGACGCTTGCAACACCAGGGGTGTCACTCACGCGTTGCCGACCCTGCAGAAATCTCTTCAGACCCTCTTTGAAGAACCCCATGCTGTACTCCATTGGGAAAACCACGGCAGGGAGCTCATTCCACAATCTGAGCGTCCGCGGCAGGAAGCTCCTTTGAGACCGCACAGTTCGAAACAATTCTGGTTTCAATATGTGAGGATGGACTCCCTGTCGATGGCGAGAGTTGCGATGGTAGAAGGTGGCCGTGGGCATCATCTTAAACAATTCTACAGAACACTGTCCGTTGTACAAGCGGTAGAACACACATAAGGAGGCAAAGTCTCTCCTCAGACTGAGGGGCTCTAAACCGTTTGTGAGCTCGGGATTAATGGTGTTCGTTACGATTACCACCAAAGTTACGCGGTAGAGCCCCTGATCCCGAACTAAGCAGTTTATAGTCATAAGATACAGAGTATTCTTGATCTTAGACATATATCAGTCTTTATTTACAACAAATATGTACAAAATACAATCTATATATAGAAAATGTCCTCAAGCCTGCCGCTGCTTCCGATTAACGGCAGGGTTCCCAGAAGGCTGGCAGCGTTTCCTCTTTGGATAGCCAAGCTGACGCGTTGGCGGATAGTTCTGTAATGGTATTCTTTAAATCTAAGAATTAAATTCAACTCAACATGTTCTGAAGCATTTATATCTAATGTGTCATTCTTGTTGGAAGGCGCCAGCATCTGTGATACTGTTTTCTAACTAGTACAGATGCTGACGTATGCAAAATTATGTCATTATAGGTAAATCATGGAACAATTTATAAATATAGCTATTTAAAAATGGATTTATTATTATTATTAATTATTGTTTATTTATTTATTTATTTTTTTTATTTTTCCGGATGGTATGTCTTTGATCCCTTGGAGTGTCGGCAAGTCGCTGGTGTGGGATGCCACATGTGTCGATACACTCGCGCCATCTCACTTACCGGCGACTTGTAAAGCTGCAGGGGCAGCTGCGGCCAGTGCGGCAAATTCAAAATTCAAAAAATATGCATCTATTGGACCCAACTATATTTTTGTACCTTTTGCGGTCGAGACCATGGGACCGTGGGGGTCCGAAGCTCGCCGTTTTGCTCGCACCTTGTCATCAAAATTGATCGAGACCTCCGGAGACCAGCGGGCGGGGAGCTTTTTCCGCCAACGCGTCAGCTTGGCTATCCAAAGAGGAAATGCTGCCAGCCTTCTGGGAACCCTGCCGTTAATCGGAAGCAGCGGCAGGCTTGAGGAAATTTTCTATATATAGATTGTATTTTGTACATATTTGTTGTAAATAAAGAAATAATTTAAAGCTGTTTAAATGATTGTAAGTAACGCTATCATACAATAAAGTTTTTTTTTACTTTTTACTAACTTTTTGGTGAGATACTTTTATTCAAGACATCGCAAAAAGTTTACATTTCCCTTCGATATGTGTCTTGCTCGGAATTTTGTAGTTTTTTATTGAAAAAAGTATAAATAATAAACACAGTTTGTGTGGGAATGCAGTACTTTATAACAGTCGATTATGCACGCACGGCTACAGATCAACTATATATTTCCAATATAAGCTGACCTCTCACTATACGAAAATCTTATACAATGCGAGATCAGCTTATACTGCTTATATAGCTTGATGTGTAGCCGTGTGTTTTTTACCTGCATACATATCCATTATATAAAGCGCCACATCTTTCTCTGTCTGTCTGCTCATAACTCAAGAACCACAATACTAATTAGGTATGCGGTTTTCACAGGTTCTCTAGCTAATGGTGCGTCCACTGAGCCGAGCACACGAAGCACGGATTCGCGTAGCGTGAACGGACTTGCGAGCCTCGAACCAGCGTTCGGCTCGTTTTTTTACGAACACAAGGATTCGCATCACGCTCGTGTTGTAGGCTCGTTGTTCGTCCACGCTTGACATCGCGCGCAGCGAACGAATAGAGGCTCGGCTAGTCCTCAGTTCGCGTAGCGTGGACGCACCATGAATGATTTATCTACTTTCTTTCCATATCGTTCTTTGTAGAGAGGAAGCTTTTCAGAAGGCGGCAGATGATCCTGATGGTAAGTAATGAGCTAGCCTGGTAATACAAACAATGTACCCCACAACCATGAACCAAAGTTTACTACAAAGTACTGTAGGTACAGTAGTACTCAACTGATAAGGCGCGTCGTGAATCTTCGTTCGCACAGAAAATAATGGCCCCGAAGATTAACAAAAGAATCCTTAAAACTTACAATCAACCTTAGATCACTACTATAAGGTTCATTAACACTGCAGCTGTTAGTTCCGTCTCACTCGCAAATCACGCCTCTCCGCACGGCGCGCGCTATCATGGCGGCAGCTGCCGACCAATAGCGGTTTCCCGTGCTTTGAAAATGTATCTTCTGCGCAGGTACATCGGTAAGCCATATCAGTTGGGTACTACTGTACTACGGTAAATAATATACTTTGTACGTTCAAGACCAAGAGTTAGTTTCTCTCCTTAATTAAAACTACATTGTCGAAGCTCGTATTTCACATTCAGTAATATCAACATCATAATGTTAATAATTATGAGACAGCTGAGCAATTATGGTCAGAATAAAATGGTTCACGAAGTATCGTAAATATTCCTTGTTACTTTTTATAGGATAAGAAATGGAAAAAATAATTCTGAATGAGTTAATCTCCCGGATTTGTTGATGAGCTCTGAAACCATTGGATCGCTGATACAACTCGCGTCCTATGGCAACATATGAAAATACTAGCATTCCGCAACGCGCCCTACCCGCGCCCACTACTTTACACACTTAGGGGATGGAATATCCAAAAAAAGATAACACTGTAAAAGTTTGTGGCGTCATGCTTTTGTGGTAAACTTTTAATCAAGTCAAATACCAATCAAGTACCATTTACAAATGTGTTTATTGCATCAATAAACAATTAATCACCAAACTTATAAAACTGTAAACAAACGTATCTAATTGTTTGTTTATTACAGTAAATAATATGTGAATTTTAACGTGATACTTTGAAAAACAAAAAACAATTTTGTTAAGATCGGATAATACCTATTTCCAGTTTCCGTCGAATCAAAATTGTCATCTAAATGCTTTTAATTTGGTTAAAAAATAATATACAAACAAATTGATAACATCCTCATTTTGTTTATTTTTTTATGACAGTTAAAACCATGATATATTTGCATAATAATGTCAAAACCTTGCACAAACCTTTAAAATAGGAACCTATACTCTTATTTCGGTAGTTATGCAAATAAGTTAAAGGTAAACCGTGTTTATAATACTATACGCACATACGTAAATTGTCACTTCAATTGTTCGTATAAACGCTACAAATTTCTAGGGTTACGTAGTTAGTTAAATGGAATCCTTATAAAATGCAAGGACGGATTTTACACAGCGTCCTTCACCTAAAATCTAGAAATTAGGCATATATAATTATATGTTTTTTTCTTTTACTTACTGTGAATAGACTTGTGATTTCTCAATCTCACCATGGTAAGTGACGGACAGTGAGCACACATCCTAGTAACGAACTGGCTCACAGAAACAGCTGCCGAAACTCTAATAGATAACCAGGGAAACGGGTTTTCTTTTACCGAAACCTAAAGCTCGGTGTAAGATTGGAACGCACGTTCTTTGCCTCAACATTTGATAACACAGTCATGAGCCGATTTTCTTACTTCACAAGTTTAATTAATTATCATTGCTCTACGGAACCAACCTATTTATTCGATGCAACTCGCACATTGACTGTTATTTCTTCCTGGAATCATTTTGTCCAGTAAACTGACAAGCCAGGCCGCCGGATGTGTCAGCTCACAGATTACATTACGTCCTCAACATGACTAGTGAAGGGACTCGCTCATTATTATTTAATTCAGTATATTTAACATTTAGCCTGTGCTATTTTCCACGAAATGTCTAAGGATAGGTCATTCTGGCCTTTTGAATCAATCAACGAGTGGCTTGAAATCTCAACTGATTGCATTTATAGTTCATTTAGCACATATATACTTACATTTAGATGACGTTTACTATGAATTTTCTTACTAAGTTAGCAACTCGTGCCTAGCGTGCTTTGCAACGCCTTTTTTTTTAGGGTTTCGTCCGTTTATCCGTCTGTCTATCAGTGGGCTGTATCTCATGAACTTTAATAGGTACACAGTTGAAATTGTCACAGAATGTGTATTTGTGAATGTCTATTGCCGCTATAATAACAATTTATTAAAAATGAAATAAAATTAAGAGGGCCTAGAGGTCATACAAGAAACTTCATAACGGAACCCTTCGTGTGCGAATCCGACTCGCACTTGGCTGGTTTTTTTCTATTTCAGAAATCTGCCAGCGGACTATAAGGCGCCGATCCCACGGAAAGAGTTCTAGAGTTCCGCGTTCCGAGTTCTGCATTCCGTGTTGACTATTGTGCACACAGCAAGCAGTCTAGAGTTCTAGAGCTCTGCAATATTCGCTACTGATCGCACATCATACAGTTTTTTACTTTAAAAGGCGCCACATAGCTTACAATCAACGCGGAATGCAGAACTCGGAACTCGGAACTCTAGAACACTTTTCAGTAGGATCGGCGCCTAACTCACATAACTTGCAATTGGATAATGGCCTAGGAACACATGTTACATACAAACAGAGAAACAGTTTTTTCTATGTAGGCTTACCTATATGTAGATTGTCAAAATATAACCCATGACTGGCCATGACACATCCCAGACAAAGCTTCGGTCTTAAGCTTTTAAGTAAACAGTTAAAGTTATTTAAGCTCTCCAAAGTGTTTGTTTTAATGTTAAATAAATAGATATATGCAAAGAAGACGTAGGTTTTGTTTGTTAAGTGTATTTACTACTTACAATTGGTAGCTGGTTGAGAAGTTTTCCTCGAGTGTTCGTTGCATTTGGGAACCAGTTAAGAGGAAACGCTGGTGGCGTTTGTTCCATACAAACGTAATCCTCAGTTTCCTCTCTGGATAATGACACTAGAGCTATGATTATTTTACCATGCAATCTGTAGGTACCACTGTATGTCTCTCGGTTGTGTTTTTCTCCATAAATTAATTATTATAAGAATTAGAAGCCTTCTAAAATGACAAAAACTGACCATTTTTACTACCCTTATCAGACGTCCAGCAAACAAATTTGACGAATATAAAAAATAAAAGGAAAACCGACAGACATAGCCAAAGCCCTTCTTATTATATTCTTGAAAAAATAAAATAAAACGATCCAGTATTGGAGGAGGAAACTGGGGATTACGAAAAAGCAATTTCATCTATTTTAAATAGGTATAATCGATCCAAGCTGCAGTTGTCTCTATCGTCCCTCATACATTTATATCCCAGCAACAGCGCGACAGCAATAGATTTGTTAAATACCTATTTTTCAAATTTTATGCAATTAGAGTTTGACAAGTTACATAAGAACGATAAATAACCACAGAATAATTAATGGTATGTCACACACTCCTGCAAAATAACGAATAAAATTCGAATTATTCAAATAAAAAAAAAACAATTGAATATTCTTAAACAATAAAGCTGGCTTTTCACTATGGGATATAATATAAATTACATCTTGAGATATAGTATTTTATCGCTCGTCATCAACAAAATGTATGACGAGCGATAAAATATTATATCTCAAGATGTTAATATATATTATTTTATATCCTATAGTGAAAAGCCGGCTTTATGTTTAGAATAATTTCAAGCCCTTGAAATATTTATGTAATTATTACAGTATTGCTAATTTTGTAGGATTTAAGCTAAATTTTTAATTTATATTAAATATTCTTATTAATCATAATGGCCCTGATTCTGTTGTTCACAACTAAACTAATTTTAATCTCACTATGTCTCTTTCTAACAAAGAACATAAGAAAAGGATGTAAGAAATTTAGTCCTGTCAAATTAGTCCAATGCTTGTTTTCAATATAAATTTAATCGCCATCTATTGTGGTTACGCCTAAATACACGCAAAATAAGACGGCAAAGATCAATTTGACAACTTAAAATATGTTCTATCCTTTTTCAATAATGTTCGTAAGAAAGAGATGAGATGTGACTAAAATTAGTTTAGTGCGATTTACAACAGAATCGGCACCAATGCCTAACTAATGATATCGATTTCTAATTAAATCAATAAAGTAACAAAAAGAGAATTGTATGGCATTTAGGCAAGGTATATAAACCAGAATCAATAAAGAAAGGTCACATTTTTCGTCCCACCCATGTCGCGTGACAAATATAGATCTATATAGGGCATCGTGGCTTGTACCAATATTATTTATCGAATATAACAAATAAACTTGCTTATTTTTAGGGATCCGTACCTTAAAAGGAAAAAACGGAACACTTTGCTGTCTGTCTGTCAAGACCCTTTTTCTCAGGAACGCGGGGAGGTATCAAGCTGAAATTCATATCAAATACTCAAGTCTACTGTCCCTTGGAGATGTGAAAAAATCAAACTTCTAAGCTATCGCAATTAAAAGATACAGCCGTTTACGCTGGAAATTTTCGACACTCGCAAGGGAATCAAAACCTACAAAGTACTTCCCGTGAACTCAGAATCTTAAAACTTGGTACGAAGCAACGTCTTATAGCACAGATAATGGAAAAATTGCGAAAAGCATAATTTTTTAGTTACATCACATAATAAAAATATTTTTAATAATTTTAAACTTACTACCCCTTTCCTCATGAACGCGTAGAAGTATTAAATTGAAATTCATATCAAATACTTAGGGGTCTATAATACCTTTTACTATAACTATAACTACAGGTTTGTACGGAACCCTCGTTGCGCGAGTCCGACTCGTACATGGTCGGTTTTTTTTACATTATTTTCTGGAGGTGAAGATGGACGAATATCATGACCTAAGTCAACAACTGGAAGTGTACGCTAAGGAAGAATAAGCATCTAGCTTTTGCCTAAATTCTCCCAAAAAAAAACCTATATCCTTCTATTTAACATATCTAATGAACCCTGGGCTAATAATTAACCATCTCCACTATTGTTTCATCAACCGGAGGAATGGTATAGGAAATCACGTTTCAAACAAACAAACAGATACATTGACATAGATCAGCATCATACAATAAAACAAATTCGATACACCTTAAAAATCAACCAGTTTATTGTATAACAAGGCCCTGTTGACGACACGGCTTGGGACAGTTAACATTTCAGTCACGACTGCCGGTCCTGTCCCTTCATCACAACCACATGCACACACAATGTGAATCATTGGACGAGTCACGACGCCTGCGCCTGCGCATCGTCCTCGTGCCTCTCACCTTGCGAACGAAGGTGTTTGATTTACATACACTAACGAAAAACAAGCCACTCAAGCACCTTATGTAATTGAAAATAGTCTGGTTGTTCGTACTTTATGTAATCTATGCCCCGCGATACCTTATTATACCCCCTTAGGGGTGTGATTAGGGGAACCTTTCCTTAGAATACGTTATACAACGTGTTACAAAAAGGGTATAATCTAAGTATCCCTTAAGGATAGATATACATCTATCCTTAAGGGATGAATACTACATCAGGTATAGACTCCATAAAAAGTTACAGCTCAAAATAAATGACTAAAATTATATCCAAATTTTTGCTTCCAATGAATGAGGGTCATGGCCCTGTTTCTGTTGTTTACAACTACACTAATTTTAGTATCACTATGTCTCTTTGTAACAAAGAGCATAAGAAAAGGATGTAAGAAATTTAGTCCTGTCAAATTAGTCCAAAAAAGTATGTTTGTAAGAAAGAGATGTGATGTGACTAAAATTAGTTTAGTGCGATTTACAACAGAAACGGCACCATTATCTTTTCATGTCACTTGCTAATATTATTAGATTTTTTTCTCTTTCGCTATCTGTGCCTGGTACCAAAGAACCTACTACCTACCTGTTGTATAGATATAACATAGATGAAACAACATGGCCGGTGGCAGGTATATGCTACATAGTAGTACCGGCCTGGCAGATCACATCCTCAAGTTTAACATAGCCAAGCCACTATCAGAGCACTGACATCTGCACTTTTGAGCTTTTGGACAGGCCTAAGAGCCAATGGCCCTGATTCTGTTGTTCACAACTAAACTAATTTTAATGTCACTATGTCTCTTTCTAACAAAGAACATAAGAAAAGGATGTAAGAAATTTAGTCCTGTCAAATTAGTCCAATGCTTCTTTTCAATGTAAATTTAGTCGCCATCTATCGCGGTTACGCCTAAATACACGCAAAATAAGACGACAAAGATTAATTTGACAACTTAAAATATGTTCTATCCTTTTTCAATCATGGTCGTTAGAAAGAGATGAGATGTAACTAAAATTAGTTTAGTGCGATTTACAACAGAATCGGCACCAATATCACCATGGAAAGTGATGATGTTGCCGCAGGTATTATTGTTATTATTTTTTAAATTATTTATCTATTTATTTTGTAACGTTATATGTAATGTAATATATAATTCTGTAATGCTGTGAGTATGACGAAAAAAAAAGGTATGCTCCTAAAGCCTACAAACGAACCAGCACCAGCCACCAGCAGCTGTTGGCAGATTTTTCAACGTGACAGTGGTCAGGCAAGCAGGTATCACAAGGTATTCTTGATTCTACCACTGTTTTATGGTGTCCTCACGATGTTTTCCTTCAAAGCTCAAGCTCAATGGAGACGACGCCAAGGCATTCCACGTCACTGCCCTGATCACTGTCATATACACTACAATTATATATATATTTCCTGATTTTCAAATATAAAACAGAGTAAATATTTACATAATCTGGTTTTTGTCTTGGACGGACACAAGAATACTGAAGACACTTTATGGGTCCGGTTGTTGACCTCTTAGTTTGTTATGTCTATTTATTTTATTGTCCATTCGACACGCATTATGTACAAAACACATAACTTATGTAAATTAAACTAAACTGTTTGTGTTTCGGTCATCGGCACCTGTTATTTTGTGTTTAAGAAAAATAATCTCGATTTTAAAACGTAACATTGCTTTTAACATGTTAAGTAAAAGCCTGGAGGTACTTAGCTCCTGTCAAATCTATAAAAGCTCCTCTCAAAGATATAAAGCGACATCTCAAACTACCTGCGTTTAAGTCGTATAAACGGTATTGGTACAGGGAGTAACTTTTGGTCCCATATCTTACATTATATATGTAATCAACATTGTAACCAAACGTGGCTTTCATACTCATATTTCATAAATCATACCATACCATTTAGAATCAGACTACAATAAACTAAACTAAAACAACTGCATTTTTTTAAATACAACTCTACCTTTTTTTCTTCTTATCGCACTTGGTATGTTTGTGTTCTATTTAAAGCTGAATTTAAAACAGCTTAAAATTTTGTTTTGTTTGACACAAAAGATAACAAATCCTCATTTTATCGTCGTAAAAATCATATTTGAAGTAATAAAACGAATGTCTCTGAACTCCAAATGTGTATTTTATAGACGATTGAGATGCATTTGATTGTAATAACTGTTAATAACGATTTTATTTACATAAAACCGTATCGCGATGTCCGACAGGTTTATTTACAAAACTCTATCTTTATTCGAAATACAGTACGGCTTGGTCCTTTTTTTCGGTAAAACCGTATTTTAATTCTGAGGCTACACAGTAACGGAAATACGATAAGTAAGAATATTCCTTAAGGCGGCCCTCTGTGGCCGGCGCAACTTCAACGCAAGCATAGTCTAAAAGCTTGTTGTTTCATCCAACGTAATGTTTGATTGCGAAAAAAGAGAGACAGCATCAGAGCCATCGATTATCAGTCGGTAAATTCCGCTGATCACTCGCGGCCGCTTCGCTAGGTCGTCATTCATGATTTCGGATTCATAAAACTTGTTCCAGGCGTATACTTCTTGTGAAAAAATCTTACAAGTTTGTGAAAAAAAAATTAGTTATTTAGAATCTCCAATACATTTGCAAGCCTGGTATCTAAATGTTTTCTTTACTTTTACAATTTATAGGTACATTAGATATGGCCAAAGTTCAGGCAAAAACGCTGTTTTTCGGAGGCTTTGACTGAATTTGTTTCACACTTTTTTTAAATTACGCCAAGATACAAGGCTAGATATAGTACACAAGATACTAATTTGTTCAAAACATCTAACGAAAAATGTTTAACAACGCCATAATAAGTACAGACGTTTTGTATGAAAAGTATGACGAATTGAGTCCTCTTAAATCGCGGTATGCTGTGCACAAAGGGATCCGACTAATTATCATCGGCTTACTCTGTTATAAAAAAAAACATTAAAGCATTGTTACATTACCAAACTTAATTGAAAGCAAGATAACATCTTTACTTTTTAAACTTGTTTACTCATTGGGTGTAAAAATGTTTATTTCATTTAGGACTTAATAGGAAACATAAATTGTAACGGTTACTTGATAAATGAATGAATAAGAAACTTCACGGAAATATACGTTTTTTTTTATATTCTGCTGCATTAAATAAAGTTTAAATGATAATAAAATGTACTGACATCCTTTTATATGGTAAAAATAACGGTTTGAAATAAGGTTAATGAGTTTACATATATTTAAACAACATTTAATCTTGTTAGAAGACGGTGACGACGCAAGCCGTAGATGGGTTCTAATATACAATAAGGTGAGGGAAAACATCGTGAGGAAACCATATCACGGTGGTAGAGTACTTTGTAGTACCCCTCTGGCTGTAATCAGAATGAGGATTATACCACTCAATGGTCAGTGAGGATGTGGCCGACAAATATAAAAAGAAACTGCTCCCAGTGCAGCTAACGTAACAAACCGATAGGTAGTTGGTGACAATTTTTCAACTTGAGGTAGACAGCCAGGTGGGTACTACAAAGTACCCTACCACCGTGCTTGTATACTTCGTATGTAGGTCAATAGACATATGATTATAAGTTTCTATGACATCTATAAAAGGTCAGATGACATCCATGAACATCAATCTCGTATTCAAAGCAATACCAAACGCTAATCGATTGTTTACTCGATAGCGATCTTGAAATCGTTACTATGCGAATAGAAACATCAATTGCGTGGGAGTCGATTATCGCAGGATGGTCCGTTTTCATAAATATTTATACAACGTGATTTTATATTAATTTATTTGCAGTAGGACAATTTGAATTACCATTGATACCTAATCGATTTAAAAATAAAAATGTCAAATGCATTAAATAAATGCAAATATTTGGGAAGCATTCCGATGTTTTTATTTTTCGATTGTTTGATCGAATTATTTGCATATTTACGGATAATTTAAATCATTTTGTTTTTACCCACTATCTACACACACTACCAACTACAACACTATCAACACTATCTACTATAAAATTGATATAAAAGATTAGAGGGTTTTTAAGATACTCCGAAGAAGAAAAGACATCAACGAAATTCTCATATTTTCATAGCATAAGCGTTAGTACTATTATCTATTATGTGGCATAAGATCGCACTAAAACTCATCACGTTTAGGAGTAAAAAGCCTGAAACAGCTGAACAGATAAACACACAGAGTTTCCACATTAATAGGTTTCAATTTAAACCATCTGAGGGCTCTTTGCCTTAAAATCATTTAGGTAATCATTAAAAAGCCGATGAAAGCTCAGTGGTAGTGACTTCGGATACCGAGACAAAGGTCCCGGGTTCGAATCCTGCAATGAGCTTGAGCTTTCGGTGAAGGAAAACATCGTGAGGAAACCATAGCACGGTGGTAGGGTATTTTGTAGTACCCGCCTGGCTGGCTACCACCCTCAAGTTGAAAATCTGTCGCCAAGCACCTATTGGTGTGTTCCGATAGCTGCACTTGAGAGCCAGTTCCTTCTAGGCTTTGTGTGCTTACCACCTTCGGCCACATCATCACTTACCATGGTGAGATTGCGGTCAAAAACAGGCCTACAAACAGTAGTAAAAAAAGATTATTTACTACTGTTTGTAGGCCTGTATTTTACGGTTACGGTTGTATTTTAGGTAGATAATTGGTTATTTTTTTTTCTTTGTATGACATGTGATCTAAATATATAAATGATACAATGTAAAGAATGTCATCGTCAGACATTACTGGTCTATAAACAAGTAGGAAACGCGTATAAGGCTTGCTGGGGGCGCGGTGGTCGGGGTATGCAACAAAACGACACGTCAAGTTAACCTGTTTGGTTAATATAATATCCTGATCCAGTTATTTGTATAGGCTGAGGAGAATGTCAACAGTTACATGCCCTAGCTTATAAAAAGACAATATGACTTATACAAAAGTGGGTACTTAGAAGTTTTCTTTGATTTTTCACGCAAAATCATAACACACTTTCTTCTACTTTTTTCGTCACCGTGCTTTTTGTGTCACAACCTTGAGGTTAAATCGTTCAAGGTCACAACCTTTACAAATAGCTCGAAGGTCACATCCGAAAAAGGTATTAATGTAGGTTATTTATTAATACATTTTTGTGGTTTGGGTATGACACACAGACCTAAGGCTGCTTTACCACCAGAGATGTGCTATGCAGCTATGCTGTGAGGATGTAATAGCTAAGCTGTGAAACTATGTGATCGTTTCCACTGATACTAAGCTATGTAGCGGTGCGAGTAATATGTGCTATGAAGATGCGCAGCTCGAGCTATGCGATTTATCGATAGTAGGGAAACGGCGAGGGCGGCGCGGTGTGGGGAGAGGCGCTACTACTTCTAATTTCTATACTATGTCTACTTTCAGCGACAAACGCGGGCCTACTGTAGGTACTCTGCTCTACACATAGCTACACAACTCGCGATCATCCATAGCACGGATCCATAGCACGCATCCATAGCACACATCCATAGCACGCATCCATAGTACACTTCCATATAAAAAACATATCTTTGTTGAATCCGTTTCCACCAGTGCTAAGCTATGTGCACCAATAAATATGATTGGTGGATATTAAACGCATCCATATCAACGTAGTATAGCACATCTCTGGTGGAAAAGCAGCCTAAGGCGTAACTTACATTTAGACGCTGTCCAGAAGGGGCCATTTCGCCGCGATTCTCTCGCGCGTATTACGAGGCAAAGTATGGGGGAAGTGCACGCGATTTACGCGCGTATTTTAAAATCGCGCGATGCTTGTGGAAGCAAATGTATAGGCTCTCAGTATCTCGCCAACGCGTGTAATGCATTCACGCGAGTGAATAGCTACGATTTCGTCCCTTCTGGACAGGCACTTGGGTGTAGTAACCGGCAAACTTCTTGGCACAAAACTTAAACTGCACAGAAGCCAAATAAGTCTCTTTGGTGGTGGTGTGCGTGGACCAGAGCGGGGACGGGGCGAGTGTACCTGCACAAACTATTCCCCACTACGCCCAAATTGTGCCAAGAAGTTTGCCGGATACTATAAACTGTTTGATAGCTTAAAATATTAAAAAAAAATTGACTACTTTTCATGCAAGAAACTCGAGTTTCGTGCATTTTGCAAAGAATTTTGAGAAGCACAAAGGTTTAACACAGTTTATAGTATCCGGCAAACTTCTTGGCACAAAACTTAAACTGCACAGAAGCCAAATAAGTCTCTTTGGTGGTGGTGTGCGTGGACCAGAGCGGGGACGGGGCGAGTGTACCTGCACAAACTATTCCCCACTACGCCCAAATTGTGCCAAGAAGTTTGCCGGATACTATAAACTGTTTGATAGCTTAAAATATTAAAAAAAATTGACTACTTTTCATGCAAGAAACTCGAGTTTCGTGCATTTTGCAAAGAATTTTGAGAAGCACAAAGGAAAAAATACCTCAACGTTAAAAAGGCGGCCTCTGGCTCTCTGATTCATTATGGGCGGGTTTATTAACTGATACTTATGTGGGCAAACATCCATTCATATTCAAATTATGTCGGCTCATCAAATGGAGACACCAACGGTAACTTGGACGTGTTAACGGTTTACTAGTTCACTTTGTGCTGCATTAAAGGTACACACGGCAACACATCAAGCTATAATTTTCCAGTATAAGCTGATCTCGCATTGTATAGGATTTCCGTACAATGAGAGGTCAGCTTATACTGGTAATGTATAGCTTGATCTGTAGCCGTGCGTGCGTCCAGAGTGATGCATTCCATATACACTCTCAGTGGCTCATTACGTGGAAGACAAGAATGTATGGTTGTAGTAGCTTCTCTCTGCACATGCATCCCCCCTGGCTAAGTGAAAATTGTATAACAATATGTAAGCATAATAATGCATAACAGGTGGAGGTTTTTTTACTATGGGAACAATAGTGAATTCTCAAAAAAAAAATGTTTTTACTTTCCATAGTAAATGTCAACGATGATAATGTATGAAAAGTAAAAAATATTTTTTTAGGGCCTAAACTGAATAAAATGACTTTTTGATTTTGATTTCAGTGACGTGGCTTTCATTACTCCTCATAACATGTCCATAGCACGATAAACGGTTCCCTCTCAACCTTTTAGTCGCAGGCGCTACTTTCAAGTTTCCCCTTATTGTATAATAAGTGCTAGTAAAAGTCCGAAAACGATTATCACAGAAAAGTTTGCACTTTATTACTAAAACTTATTATATTAGAAAGAATGAACACTACTCTATAACGTAAATCGAAGGTTTTACTGGTTCTACGAGCATGAGCCGAGCATACGCGGAGCACGAATTAGCGTAGCGTAGACGGACTTGGGATCTTCAAACGAGCGTTCGGCTTATGCTTGACTGCGCTCCGCCAATTGTAAGTTTTTTGACGAACACTGGCATTGCGCTCTTGTTGTAGGCTCGTTGTACGTCCACACTTGACATCGTAAACGACGAACGAAGAGCGGCTCGGATCGCGTAGCGTAGACGCACCTTTATGATTTACCGGGCGAGCCCCTGTCCCCGATGCTGTAAACATTGAATGTCAAGGGCGGGGGCATCGACTCCCGCGCAACCGATACGACATAAACACAACCAATTATTGATTCTAATGTCTACAAGTTGTTTAGTGTTCAGTACTAGTCATAGGAGCAAGCGGTGAAGTGAAGCGATTTATTAGCGAAATAATTAAAATTAATTATTTCAGGTAATATTGCTATTTTTTATACTACTTAAGCTAATAAGCCACCTGCAGGGCTATTTTAAAACGCTCGGATTCGATATCGGAAACGGATTCAAAAACTAGCGAGGCTATATTCCGCAAATGCTTTTTTAATTTCCGAATTGAAATATTTTTGATGTTTCTTTACGGAAATATCAATTCGATTCATCGAAAAGTTTTCAGAAATTAAAATACCAATTGCTGAAATTCGCTTCGGAAATTTCTGAATCCGTTTCCGATATCGAATCCAACGTTTTAAAATACCCCTGCTGTTACGGTTATCGGTATCAGTCTCGACATGTCGATCCTGTAAATATCTCTTTACCCCAACATCTTGACGTATAGTAGTACCTAATTAGAATTATTTACATATATTCCCATGGGAAAACCACGACGGGGAGCTCACCCTAAAGCCTGACAACAAAGCAAGACCATTTGGTTCAAAAGAGTTCCCTGCCGCGGACTCTAAGGTAGAATAAGTAATCGTTACCAGACTTTCACAAACCTAGTTTTCCTAGAAGGAAATTTCTGAATAAGTCTATCTCACTCATCGCTACCGCTTATAAATTGTAAACTAAAGATTGAAACTTTTGAATTAAAATAATAATCAATTATTTCGCAATACATTATCATTAATGTCGACATTACTTGATCAAATCACGTATGATCAGTTTATCTGGTTCATGTGCCATTTTAACACGAATAAATTATAAATTAATTAATCTCATTTAAAAAGCTTGTTATTTTCTAGTTGACTAGTGTAACTAGAATAATCCACCCAATTTGCATATGGAGTTGTGTCCCTAAGTAACAGTAGGACCTAATATGAACTCTAATATGACACTGTTTTGAAGTGGAAGAGCACGAACGGTTTTCATAGTAAATGACTACGAAAATGAATGATAACGCAGATTTTTTTCAATTGACTTCATAATAGTTAACATTATTAGAGGTTATACGTCATTTTATACTTTTTAGTGTAAATACACTTTTAAGGCGGTAATTTTTTTTTTTTTTTTTTTTTTCAATTTTGAGTTTCGTATGCGTTATACGACACGACGAATTTATCAAAAACATAATAGAAGGAAAGATAGAGGGAAAGCGAGGAAGAGGAAGACCAAGAATAAGTTACATAGATCAAGTGAAGGCAAAAATAGTCGCCGTGTCGTATAAGGAGATGCAAAATGTTGCTAATGATAGAGCAGAATGGAAGAAGCTATACCGACAAGAGCACAGCTCTTAAATTTAGAAGAAGTAGATGCGTTTTAATACCTCTTAAGATTTTTCACTGACCTAGGATATGCATATCATTAATAAATTGAAGACTATATTGAATTAAATTCAATCGCGTTGATTGTGACATTAATAGCCCTTCGCCTATCCTCATTTTCGTTCTACCCTTTCATTGAGCGTACCTAGTACATAATATAATTAGTATTTAAATTCATTCTGTACATAGTCAGATAAAAAACGAAACAAAAACTAGGTATTCGAATAATAATTACCAAATGTTCGTTATACCAGTTTCCAAGAATGCGATCTATTTTTTCAAGAATGTTATCCAGACAAAAACAGCTGACAGCCGATTGCTGACACTTCCGACAAGTGGCCGATTTACGCAACATCCATGGAGACCTTGACATTAAGCGGAGTAACTCGCTCTGGCACATCTCTTCCTTGTGACTTGTGACTTTTGGATCTAATAGGTACACCTATATTGGATACTAAACAGGATCTTGTCACTTAAAATAGACTTCGCTTCTCAATATTTCATCACTTTACTACTCTACGACTAGATAATAAGCAATAATAATAATTCTCTAAGTGAACAACCATTCATTTGAAAGTCACGAAGAGGTACTAAGATCAGATCGATGGCTTGTTAACAAAAAAACACGATCGACTTTTCCACAAGTATGTATTAAAAAGCAATTAATTCTAAGATACAACGTTGATGTCATTAAACACCGGAGACTCTTGACATCGCGAGGTAGAAAATGCATACAAATTTACTAGCGCCACCTAGTGGCTAAACGAGTAATAAAATTATTTGAAGAACGGTTTAACATACCGCCCACCAAGGACAAATTTTAAATATTTGTCCTTCCGACATTGTCCGCCCACCATGGCATTAGTTAGATAAATGAAAAATGTTATTTTATATCCTTGGTGGGTAGTTTTTGTTATTTATAACACCGACATCCACTATACTAACTTAAAACATACTTACTTCTATACATTTATTTATGATAATTTCTGGCAACCCATTCTTAGCAACAAGGAGCCAAATAAAATCTATGAATCATTAACCATTACTGGTAGAAGACAAAGTTTAGATGTAGGTCTTTTTATAATAGAACTCTTGGTACGTAAGGTTACAACACGTGTAATACCATCGGCACCTGGATGTTTTATAACCACACGGCCAAGCAGCCATTTAGAAGGAGGCATATCATCCTCTTTTACCAATACTAAATCTCCAATAATCGGTTCCGGGGTCTGTTGCGACCACTTATATCTATGTAAAAACATGGTTAAATACTCGTGCGACCAACGTCGCCAAAAACTTTGCATCATCCGCTGCGTAAGCTGCCATCTGCGTAAACTATTAATGTTGGAACACTCAAAGTTGTACTCCGGTACGGCAAGCAAGGGTTCACCCACGAGAAAGTGACCAGGAGTTAAAGCCTCAACTCCATCCAAATTGTTGTCCATCCGTGATAGGGGTCGCGAGTTGAGACAGGCTTCAATTTGGGTCAGCACTGTAGATAACTCCTCATAAGTTAGTGTAGAATCTCCAATTACTCGTCTGAGATGAAATTTCACCGACTTAACTCCGGCTTCCCAAAGTCCTCCAAAATTCGGTGAATGAGGGGGAATAAAATGCCACTTGGTTCCTTCCGTTGCCAAACATTGAGCTAGTTCTTCTTTGAAGTTTGAATTTTCCTCTAACAATAGTTTATTTAATTCCCTAGCAGCTCCGACAAAGTTTGTACCGTTATCCGACAAATATCCGAACAATATCCTCTTCGTGATACAAATCTCCTATAGGCAGATAAGAAACCCTGTGTAGTCAGATCACTTACGACTTCGATATGTACTGCCTTTGTGGTCATACAGACAAACAAACTTATATAGCCTTTATAGGCATGATGACCACGTCCTTTAGAAGTACGTATGTTAATAGGTCCCGCATAATCCACCCCGGTACATTTAAAAGGTCTACTTTGATTGACTCTTGCTGCTGGCAACTGGCCCATCAGCTGGTGAGACTTGGCTGCTGCATACCTTGTGCATGTAACGCACTTACGAATGTGGGATTTTACAACTTCTTTTGCACCAAGTATCCAATATTTCGATCTCAAGTAATTTAGCATCAGTTGTATACCACCATGAAGCGTTTTATGGTGTGCATCTGCAATAATTAATTGTGTCAGAGTTGACTTTTTCGGAAGCAGTATAGGATGTTTTCTACATTCACCCAGTTCTGATTTCTGCAACCTTCCTCCTGCTCTTAAAATCTTGTTTCCGTCTATAAATGGGCATAAAAACTTTAAAGGTCCCTTTAATTTTACACTCTCCTTCCCAACTTTTTCCATGTCTTCACAAAAACTTTCATTTTGGCACTTTCTGATGCAAACTTCTAATGCTTCTTTTATTTCTTGAGCCGACAAAAATGTATCCCTTGTGTTTTTATCCTTTTTTAAGAAGCGCCTACAATATGCAACTACTCGTAATAATCTAGTTAGACTCGAAAACTTCTCCCAAAAATTGTCTTCTGCTTTATTAAAATGGACCCGTATTTCTTCTAGGCTTGTTTCAACGTCTTTTGGTTTACTATACTGAATTTCAGCAATATGTAAGAAATCCGGTCCATTGAACCAAGATGACTCCTGTACTAGCTCTGATGCCTTGATGCCCCGAGAAGCACAGTCAGCTGGATTTAATTTTGAATCTACATGAGACCACTGTTGTGAGTCGAGTGTAGTTAATATTTCCGAGACTCTGTTAGCTACAAATGTTTGCCAGCGGTTAGGGTGACTATTGAGCCAGGCCAACACTACTGTAGAGTCTGTCCAAGCATGTATGTTTTGTCGATTAATTTTGCATACTTCTGCTACTTCAACTAGCAGTCTTGTTAAAAGCACGGCACCACAGAGTTCTAATCTCGGAATTGAAATTTGTTTTATTGGCGCAACTTTTGTTTTTGCCGTGACTAATGACACATGAACTTCACCTCTGCTATTTACTACCCGAATATAAACCGTGGCAGCATATGCAACTTTAGAAGCGTCAGAAAACCCATGAAGTTCGACGAGTACATCATTTTGATTAGTGCCAATCCAGCGAGGTATATTAAATTCAGATAATTGCACCAAATCTTGACGGTAAGTAAGCCATTCTTCTAATATTTTTGTTGGTACTTCATCATCCCAATTAATACCTGATATCCATAGCTTCTGAATAATTACTTTTGCTACTATGACACTAGGTGAAACCCATCCAAGTGGATCAAACAAACGTGATATATCAGATATTATAATTCTTTTTGTTACAGGTTCTTTTGTTGGGGGCAGTATCACCGTGTAGCGAAAAGCGTCGATCATTCGGTTCCAGGTAAGTCCTAGTAACTTCATCGTTTCATCTATTTTTAGCTTTAGCCCTTTTTCGTTTTTTATTTCTATCTTTTGCGCATTTTCTTTACCTACTTCTTCTTCATTGTCTTTTATTTGTCTTAATAATTCCTCATTGTTAGTTGACCACTTTTGTAAAGTAAATCCCCCTTCGTTCAATAGTCCATTCATTTCCTTGTATAACTGTATTCCTTCTTCTATTGATTGAACGCCCGTCAACAGATCATCCATATAAAAATCTTCTTTGACTCTTGCAGCCGCATTAGGGTATTTCTCTTCTTCATCTTTAGCTACTTGCTGTAATACTTTTACCGCTAAATATGGGGCCGATGCTGTACCGAATGTAACTCTTAGCAGACGATAATCAACAGTTTGTTCATCGTGATTTTCTTTCCAAACAATTCTCTGGAAATCAACATCTTGTTCAGCTACCTTTATTTGACGGTACATCTTAACTACATCAGCAGACAAACAGATTGGATGAATTCTCCATTTCATCAAAAGATGTCTTAATTCCGGTTGCAAAGCAGGGCCTACCATCAACAAATCATTTAATGAGATACCACTTTCACTTTTACAGGACGCGTCGAAGACTATTCTCATTTTTGTTGTATCTTTATCTTCTCTAATAACAGCAAAATGTGGTAAGTAAATTCCTTTACAGCTTTTAACCTCTTTAACCGGTACTTTTTCCATGTGCCCTAATAGCAAATATTCTTCTAACACTTTTGTATACTCTGCTTTCATCTGTTTATTTTTATTCATTTTTGTAACCAAGTAATTTAGTCTTTTCTCAGCGATATGTTTTGAATTCTTTAGTTCCAATTCTGGATTTAAACTCTTTATCGGCAGTCGAACAATATAACGCCCAGTTTTATCTCTTATTGTTGTTTCAGTAAAAAATTGTTCACATCTTTTTTCTTCATCTGTTAAAAACTGTTTTTTAATAATAGGATCTGCTTCCATTTCCCAAAACCTTTTCAATATATTATTTTCCTCGACACATGAATGCATTACTACCACATTTCTATTTGTTTGTTGACTTGACGTGTCTACTACACCTGACAAAATCCATCCAAATGAAGTAGCCTGAGCTAATAACGATCCATGCGGTCCCCTCTTTATCCCTTCTTGAATTATTTGGCCATACACTTCAGCCCCGAGCAAAATATCTATTTTATTTGGAGTATGGTACTGTGGATCTGCTAACGGTAATTCAAATATCCAATCCACTGAAACCATTTTCTTACTAGGAAGAAAGGAAGTTATTGATTTAAGCACGAATGCACGAACCACTAGTTTAATATTCGGATTATGAGTTGATGTAAGTTTAACTTCAACCATGAAATTTGTATTGATATTGTTGTTTCCTTCTAACCCTGATATAAGCCCCTTTCCTGGAATCTTTTTTAAACCCAAGTACTGGGCAGTTGCTTCTGTGATAAAAGACGCTTGGGAGCCTTGATCCAACAATGCCCTGATAGTATGATTTGACCCATTTTTAGCCTCAGCCAGTACTATAGCGGTGGCCAGTAGTACTTGATTATTATTTTTAATTTTGTTTGATGAAAAATGTGATGCTAATGTTTCAGTGTTGATTGCGTCGGATGATTCTGCATTTCGTTCCCTTGATGAATCTCTGCTGCCGGCCCGGGGTATGTTACTTGCCAAATGAACAGCGTTATTATCCATCGTATGAAGCAAAGAATTATGTTTACGTTTACAAAACCGACATAAGGTTTGACTCAAACACTGCTTGGCCGAGTGGTTAAATCCCAGACAATTAAAGCATAGACCATTTTGTTCTACAAAAGTGCGACGAGCATTGACATCTGCTTTAATAAATTTGCCACAATGAACTAGCTTATGACTTTCGTCACAGAATTTACATGTTGTATTATAGGCATGAAATGCTTGAGACTTATGACTTTTATTAATATTAGACCTAGTATCCAGAAATTCGAGTGCTCTATAACGACTCGTGAGAAATTCTTTGAATTGATCAAAAGTAGGTAATGAATCGGAAGTAGTATTGCTAGTCACTTGCAACTCCCATTGTTTTCTAGATTCTGGGTCTAACTTTAGTGTGATGATATGTATCACAATAATATCCCATGTCGACACATCAATACCAAGGTTTTTCAACGCACCTAAACAGTCACTTGTCGTATCCATCAAATCCCTCAGGCAACTGGCCGATTCTGACATTGCACTGCGTTGGCTAAGCATTCTTTTAAGTATACAGTGTGATAAGTATTTTTTGTTATTATATCGCAATTCCAGTGTAGCCCAGCATCTCTCATAATTATCTGCAGAAATGTTAATTTGCCTCACCAGTTGTTCTGCTTCGCCAGTTAATAAACCCTTAAGGTACTGCATCTTTTGTGAATTATCAATTGCTGTATTGTGGACCAAAGATGTAAATAGATCACGGAATGTTGTCCACTCTAGATAATTCCCGGAAAACTTTGGAATTTCTATTTTTGGTAATTTTAAATTCGTGCCAGAGCTTGACGGACTTGGATTGATACTTTGAACTTTTGATTGACTATCTTTGTTAAATAGTGTCAATAAAGATTTAAGTTTACATTTATAATCCAAATACACTTCTTCTGTTGCATCATATTCATCATTTAACATGTAATTAGTAGGTTTTAAATTTTTAGGCTCATATGATTTTAACAATTCTTTATGAGTTTGCATGTACTGGGACCATAGCATTTCAAGAGATTCTAGTTTACTTTCTACATATTCTCTAGTTACGCGTTCTTTTGGCGATTTTTTAAAATTAGTTCTAGCTTTATTTATTCGCGAGCTTACATCTTCTTGTAAAAATAAAAGAGACTCCATTTTTTTAACAGTGAAGAGATATATATATATTTATAAAATAATAATTCTACGTTACAATCTTTAACAATTTTAATCTAAATCAAAGTAATCGAAAGTACCAAACGAAAGAATGTTAAGTTTAAAATATTATTTTAGGAGTTATAAAACAAACTATAAATAACTTTAAAGTGTTTCGAAACTTAACAGAAATATCAACATACATTTTTATTACAATTGAAAATCTCGTAAAATTCTACAAGTGTTTGAACAGTTTAAATGTAAGAAAAATCGGGCATAGGTTCCCCGTCTTAACCTAATTATGGAAACTATTCTAAGTCCCTAACTAATTCTATGTTCCAAACTAATCGCAAGAAAATTATAAGTAAAATTAAGTTTGTCCAATTTTTTCTAAGTTATTTCTTCAATGTTGCTAATCTTTTTAATGAAAAGTGTACTCACGATTTATCACTTCACTCACGATTCACATCACTTTGATTGATTTCCTGATGTCACCATCAGCCTCGCTGATTGCCTTGTTTGCTCCTGAAATTGGCCTCTCGATCCGCTCCTTTGATACTCCGCTCATGTGACGCCACCTGGCGCTGGTTGCTGTCGACGCTTTCTTTGATAAATTTCTGCTAGATAAAACGCTCGCGCGCCCCCAAAGCGATTGACAAGCACTCCACAAACGAAACCCTCCCCCCGCGGAACTTTCAACTGATCACAAAAATATACTTCGGTTAAATCCGGCTCGAAGGACCAAATGAACAACCATTCATTTGAAAGTCACGAAGAGGTACTAAGATCAGATCGATGGCTTGTTAACAAAAAAACACGATCGACTTTTCCACAAGTATGTATTAAAAAGCAATTAATTCTAAGATACAACGTTGATGTCATTAAACACCGGAGACTCTTGACATCGCGAGGTAGAAAATGCATACAAATTTACTAGCGCCACCTAGTGGCTAAACGAGTAATAAAATTATTTGAAGAACGGTTTAACACTAAGTCAGCGTCTCTCTTACATTTTTGGCGACGGACCCCTTTTAGAAAGCGAATATTTGGTGGAGTCTTAAAAAATCAAAGAATAGTTTATGTGTAGGTATTCAGGTACGATAGTCCAGTAGGTTTCGAATTATTTATTTAATATTCTGCTTCTACGTCACAATATGAACAAAATTATGTAAAACAATCTTGGTCACAAGTTGCTAGAAGTTATCCAAAATATAAATATGAGATCTTTATTTATTTATTTAATTGAATTTATTTTCTGAACTGCCTTCCTGACGAATTGGTGGGAGCCCTATGCTGTCTGTCTTGTCTAGAGCCTAATCAGTAGTACCAATATATATTTTTATCATCAAAAATAAAGAAATGGGGACCGTCAAAGCTGTTAGTTTTAGCATTTTTTGTGACGACATCTATCTAATAAACTAAACTAGTTTGAAATTTGAAATTTCTGTATAATTATGTACCGGTCGTTAAATTCGATCTAGACAATTCCGTTGACATAGCAATGTAACACTATGGATA
The DNA here is from genome assembly GCA_951394255.1 of Polyploca ridens. NCBI lineage: Eukaryota > Metazoa > Arthropoda > Insecta > Lepidoptera > Drepanidae > Polyploca > Polyploca ridens. The sequence goes on along the minus strand of OX596247.1, from coordinate 17,482,195 downwards.
GACCTTGCGCTAGTGTATTTAACATTTGTACCACTTAAAGTCTATTTCAAATAACATGAGTTCGGTGACACATGGTATTTTATTAAATTTCTCAATGGTTAATGTTCATTTCGATATAATAAAGGAATACTATGATAGAGCTAGGTTTCACGAAATATTGTGAATATTATTTCAGAGTAATCAAATGGAATTTCACTAGATATTGGTAAAAAACCCTTGACCTTGACGACTCATCTTATGTGAAATAGAGTATAAATACTTTTCATTAGTCCTCGCCTCGCCCAAAAAAAGCTTTAGCGATCCAGAATGAAGATCTATCTTCATAAATCATTCGGGCAACATTAAAAACCACGATAATAACAAATAATTTCTTACCTAAAGTAGAAAGAGAATTGATATCGTTGTATTTTCAATATAAAAAGATAATCGAAGCAGGATGCTCGCGTATTGACATGCGCAAGTTTATGCGAGAGCCGTAAGTGCTCATTTAGTGCATCTCCTCCAGTAATATTTATCACCTACCGTTGCGAAATATACATAGGGTTGACAAACACCCTCGAACCAACCCAGTTTCCATAATTTATGAGGCTGAAAACCCTAAGATTGGTATCTTTTCTGGACTTCTGTTAGAAAACGTAGATAGACATTTTTTAACTTCAGACTTTTGGTCAGACTAGATTTTCCTTGTCTATTTCTCAGTGTGGGTACTATAAGTAATGATTTGGCCCGAGGGTGGAAAGCTCACAAAATCTAGATGGACCTGGATCACAAGGAATTACTGCTACCGACAGTATCATAAACTAATTAGGTTATAAAACTATTTTCACAACATGACAACCTTATATTCATATCTGACGAAACGCAATAATCTGCCTGATTTCCATACGATATGACTCTGTTGAAATATGAGAATGGCTAGTTGAGATGTCGAGCGTGAATTATGGCATACTAATAGTGATGAAGCAGCCACACAACTCATGGTGCCATGTTCAGTTTATTGATGTCAGCTTACCCGGACATATTTTGTAGACTGTATTTCCTCAATAAAATGAATTAATTTTAAAATATGTCATAAAAGGTAAAAAGCGTTTGGTTATGAATAAAATAAATGAAGATCATGATCAGAATAATGAAATATGAACAAATTGGAAAAAACAGAATCTTACAATTTATTCCGTAAAACTTAAAGTAATCTAATCATCAATGATAATTACTAATCATAAACACGGTATCAAAGGTTCAAAAAATAATCAACAGTTATTACGCTATTTTTTCTTCCCTTTAGCTTTAGGTATTTCCAGTATGACTGGTTCAGGAGGCGTTGGAGGCAATTTTAAATCAGGCCATTTGCGCTGAACATAGTCCACCAATGCTTCTAAATTAACAGTCTTACTCTTATCAATACGAGGTCCGGGAAACAAATCGCAAAGCCCCATAATGAAATCTTCATTCAGAAGAGACCCCATTTGTCTCACGGTTCTATAGAACATTTTCACATCTAAAGGCTGCGGATCTATTTTGTATAACTCTAAAATAATCAATGCTATATTCGCCGAGCGTTTTTGTTTCTGCCATACAGCGTCTGCTCTGTTGAACATCAATTCTCTCATGTCATGAAGATGAGGAGTAAACGGTGTCCTGACATAACCGTAAGTGATCACGGTATTCTTTCGAGACTTCATTTTCAGGATATCTTTACGTGCTTTCATAAAGTCCGTATCAACAATTACATCGTCAAGTAAAAGTCGTTGGACCTTTACAGTTCGATTTGTAAGTTGTAAAAGTAGCTTCAGAGCATCTGCAGGCTGCATTGGGTTACAGGATAGATCTAAAGTTTCAAGATGTTTAGCCAATTTCAAGTTCACTCCTATAGCTTTGATAGCTGCCCCTGTAAGCTTATTATTATTTAAATAAATATTTCGTATGGAATTACTTGTCAAAAGCATCTTAATAGCGTTTCCGATTCCAGACAAAGCGTTCCAAGCTAGATTAAGTTCTTCAAAATGTTTGTTTTCGGATAAATGTGTGCACAGATTAAGCACTGCTTTTGGGGAAGTTATGGTATTCCAAGACAAATCTAAATGTGTGAGTTTATTGTGAGTTTCAAATGCATCACACAGAGTTATAACTGATTTTTCAGTCAAACTGTTATAACTTAGATTAATATTGACAACACTACAACCTTTTAAGATGGTTTTAGCTAAAATGTCTACACCAGCATCTGTTAACTGATTTTTTGACACGTTTAGTTTCTTCAAGCTACGGTTTTTGGGTAAGTTAAAAAATAAATGTTCTGCTCCTTCAGGCCCAATTCTGCAACCAGTTAAATTCAATTCTGTTAAAAATCTGTTACTAATAAGCATCTCTCCTAAATGGAAGCACCCATCTCTCCCTATCCAGTTGTCAGTTAAGTCCAAAACTTTGACAAGCTTGTTTAGTTTCAAAGACATAGCTATAGCTCGAAAAGCAGCTGGATTAATTCCGTAGTACCTTAAGTTAATTTCTTCCTCTAAAAGCTGTTTGTAAAAACTTCTAATTGGTACCAGCCCCATCTCTTCACATAATGCAAGATAGAGTTCTCTTCCATCACTAGCATATATTACTTTTGGGGGTGGATGAAGAAGGGCCTCTTTGATACCAGGATCAGTAATTCCTGGATAATTGTAATACACATGACGGAGCACTGAGCTAGCAGACTGTGGAATATACTTAGCACATATTTCCCTACTTCCTGGGTCGTATAATCCTAAAGAGTAATTCAACTTCTTAATGTTTACTTCAGAAACTTCAAGTTTGAGTGAAGACCATTCATCTTCAGGTGGATCCTCTGAGGATTCCAATTCCTTCTCAAAGAGCACTTCAATGTTTAATGACTCTGGTTTTTCAGATGAACTTTCACTATCGAACATTGCTGTATAATATTAGATGTATGACGCAGAGATATTATACTATATACATATGATCAATTCAATTCAATTCTTGTTTATGGCTTTTGCGGAAATTCCTCCACAACTTATACGTTTTATTCGTGCGTTAGACATTTACGAAGAATGACTTATAGGTTGACATTATTTTAATTATTTTTTATTCTTACACTGGATAGAGGTTGGGGTCGATGGGTTATTTCGATTTCATTCAAAGTCAAAGTCAAACCCATTTATTCAATTTAGGCCTCAGAAGGGCACTTATGGAGGTCACATTTACTGAAGTTACCACCGGTTCGGAACTCGGCCTTCAACTGAGAAGAATCCGGCAAGAAACTCAGCAAGGTTACATTTTTTAAATATTTTTTGGACAATCTGACTATGTTTGGCTTATTTTTTTTCCAAATAATTAACAATAAAAAAGATATACCTAAGCATAGATACATTGAGTGGGTCAGTACGGGCTACAAACTAAATATAATGCCAGCCAAATGCGAGGCAGGTCTCGGTATAATTGCGTTCCGTACGCAGCTACCAAACTAAATTATAAATCTGAAATTCCAGTAAAATATACAAAATTTTCTTACAGACGATTAGCCTTGCATGATTACTGGATTTATTACTATAAATTTGTGCAACTCCCAGACTTTCATTGACCGCATTCAGAAAAACGTGGATCATTTCTCACATCACTTAAAATGTGCTAACATTTATAATATCATTTTCCTTGTAAAACAAACAATGATAATCACATGCATTCATGTGATTATCATTTTAAGACAATTTTCCTGCAAATTGACCAATTAACATGATGATCTCGTTGACATATACGGTGGTCTACCCATTATAATGACGTTGAAATGAAAATTGGTGAGTTTTAATGACGAGTAATTATTCTGGTTCAGGTCTGGAACGCCGGAGTACCAGACGAATATAATTTGGAATCTTGAATCGATAATTTCAAAATGTATCTTTCTTTAATTTTTTTTTATAATAGAGCTGGAATATTGCAATTGTGATAGCCATGGCTCATGACATTCGGTTAGTTGAAAGTCGTTATCATCTTTATAATAGGTCTTTACCTATGAAATTGCCGTTCTGCAGTACTGGCCATTTCAAACCAAAATAATTTTTGTTTGGCTAAGAATTCTAATTTCAAATTAATTTTATTTTAAAAACATGGAATTCTTTTTCCAAAAGTAGTCATTTGTTTATTGATTAGTGTTCCATTTTCATCGCATTTCAATCTTTTTCGTCATCATGGATACGTTAAAAATTCGAGTAATTATGGAATATGAGTACCGTCGTGGCAGCAACGCGGCACAAGCGGCACGCAACATCAACGACGTTTACGGAGTTTACACTACAAACCAACGCACCACCTGTTATTGGTTTGCTCGCTTCCGTTCTGGGAATTTTGATCTGAAAAATGAACCTCGCGGTCGTCCGAAGACTTTGGTCGACAATGACGAATTAAAGGCGATTGTGGAAGCTGATGATACACAATCGACGGCTGAATTAGCAGCAGCTTTCGACGTTAGCGTCAAAACAATATTGGTCCATTTGCGTCAAATTGGCAAGGTAAAAAAACTTGACAAATGGGTGCCCCACGAACTCAATGATCGCCAGCGCGAAATACGCGTCGAAACGTGCCTTGCACTGCTCAACAGACACACAAATGAAGGAATTTTGAACCGCATTTTTACCTGCGATGAAAAATGGATTCTGTTTGATAACCGCAAGCGCTCAGCAAGTTGGTTGGATTCTGATTCAGCACCTAAACAATGCCCTAAACGATAACTTACCCCTAGAAAAGTAATGGTCACTGTTTGGTGGTCTAGCGCCGGTGTGATTCATCACAGCTTCTTACCAAACGGGGTGAGCATTACTGCAGATGGGTACTGTGAAGAACTGAACACAATGATGGAGAAGCTGGCACATCTCCAACCAGCATTGGTCTCCGCTGCTCCTGCACGATAACGCGCGACCTCATACTGCACAGCAGACGGTCTCCAAGTTGCAAGAACTGGGGTTGGAAGTTCTCCGTCATCCGCCCTACTCACCAGACCTTGCGCCTACAGACTCCTACTTTTTCCAGAATTTGGATAACTTCTTGGCGGGAAAAAAATTCAATACCCGAGAGGCAGTACAAAATGCCTTTGAAGAATTTGTTGCCTCCCGTCCAGCTGATTTCTTTAAGAAGGGCATCAATAAACTGCCACTGCGTTGGCAAAGATGCATTGATTGCATGGGTGATTACTTCGATTAATACAAATAAAAAATACATGAAAAAAATTCGTTTAGATTTTTTCGTACAAAACGGCAATTTCATAGGTAAAGACCTAATATATAAAAATTCTACTGCACGTGTGTATGTCACTGAATTCCGCCTAAACGGCTGGACCGAATTGAATGAATTTTTTTGTATGCATTTGGATGGCGCCCTGGACGGTTTAGATTCACAAATTAGCCCGGCAGATGGCGCTGCAGTCGATAATATACCCTAGATACCAACTGCAGTGCCATCTGTCGGACTGATTTGTGAATCTAAACCATCTAGGGCCCCACCCAAATGCATAAAAAAAAACATTCAAATCGGTCTAGCCGTTTAGGAGGAGTTCAGTGACAAACACAAGTACAGTTGATTTTTTTTGTATGCGTTTGGGTGACGCTCTGGATGGTTTAGATAGGGTAGGGTAGGGTAGGGTAGGGTAGCACCACGGGAACGAAGTCGCGCCGGGCAGCTAGTACTGAGTATAAATGCAAAAGTAACTCTGTTAAACTAAACTTGGCACACGCCGATTTGCTCGCACTTTGTTATCTTAATTCATCGAAGACTCTGGAGACCAGCGGGCTGGAAGCTTTTTCCGCCAACGCATCGGCTTGGCTATCCAAAGAGGAAACGCTGCCAGGCTTCTGGGAACCTTGCCGTTAATCGTAAGCAGCGGCAGAATCGTGGAAATTTTCTATATATAGAGTACCTATTTAGTACATTATTTTTTATAAATAAAGTGCTTATCTTCAATCATAATCAAAATCAAAAATCAAAAAGGCATTTATTCATTCAGTTTAGGCCCTAGTAAGTAAGGCACTTATGAACGTTACATTGGTACATACAGTTGAATTTACCACCGGTTCGGAATACACTTAAACTGAGAAGACTCCGGCAAGAATCAGATTTACTTGTCTACCTGTCCTGATATTACCTACATGGCAGTGCTACTGGTATTTAATAACTCGAAAGAGAAGGGGTAATTAATCACAACCAGAATATAAAGTGAGATTGATTACAGTTTAAGACGTTTTCGATACGGAAGCACATAACAATGCACCCCGCTTACGCCCATCCAATTTTCTTTTTATTTTGTGATATTTGACACTATTAATGAGAAATGTATGCTTAATATCAATCCAAATCACACAGGACATGCATTTGTGTGCATGAACATGTCTGTATGTCCTGAGTCTGTGTGTAATTATGTATATTAAGTATGTATTTACAAACAAAAAGTAGTATATGTATTATATCAGTTATCTGGTTTCCATATTACAAGCTCTGCTTAGTTTGGGATCAGATGACCGTGTGTGAGGAATGTCCCAGGATATTTATTTATTATTTATTTATTTAAAACAAAATCGCAACCTTACTTGTCATCCCTACATGTTTTCCCTACTAGTTGATCTCCAAAAAAACTTTTGTCGACTCTAACTCAGGGGTCGTGCAATATCACGTGATGTTTATTCAGCAATTTTTTAATCCCCCTCCAGCCTGGTGAAGTTTAAAACTCAGAATCACCCACCCAATATTATTTTAGTTTACAATATAGATCTTTAATGGAGCAGAATCCACAACGATTCTGTCGGACGTTCCTAGTGCCGGTGCCGACCGTGGTATTGGTTACATTATAATTTTCCCGTAGCGCTACGATACAGATTTCTTCATAAGAATTTCTTTGCTTGTCAAACTGTTAAAATAAAAAAGTAAATATACTCACCTAACTATAAATTTTTCGGTCAATGCATTGGAACTTAAAATGCTACTCGAGACGCGTAACGTGGCGCATGCGCAGTCGTCAAATTCTATGAATAAGTACTGCTTTGATGTTTGCATTTGGCGCCCAAAAATGTACATTACGTATTCAAACATTGACGCCTTACTTGTTCTTTTTTTATAATGGGCTATCGTTTGGCCATCGACTAGCCAGGGGTACTAATAAAGTGCCCTACCATCGTGCTATGGTGTTCTATGGTTTGCTCTAGGTGTTTTTCCTTTGTGAGCAACTATCATCAAAAAACTGTCTCTTTCACATTAGGTACTATACGGTTTGTCCATAATTACAGTATTACCCAACTAATATGGCTTACCGATGTACCTGCGCAGAAGATACATTTTCAAAGCGTGGGAAACGCTATTGGTCGACAGCTGCCACCATGTTAGCGCGCGCCGTGCGGAGGGGCGTGACTTGCGAGTGAGACGGAACTAACAGCTGCAGTGTATTTTGAACCTTATAGTAGTGATCTAACGCATTCTTTCGTTAATCTTCGGGGCCATACTTTATTTTCTGTGCGAACGAAGATTTACGACGCGCCATATCAGTTGGGTAATACTGTACCTCATTGTATAAATATGGACAAAAATGATGATAATCGATAAAAAAAAAAATGATTAAAACAAACTCCCGTTTTACCCACGCGTTGAGACGAATGATTTACCATTTATTATTGTTTGCATAAGACAATTTAAAGCAGCCCTTTAATTGATGGGTCGTTCTCCGAATCTTTATCTCCGTATTCATGTGAACTGTATAAACAGGTTGCATTATTCGCCGAATCATAATATGTGATTTATTGGAAACAATTTAAAATTTAATCCATTTTTATGAGGATAATCGAATGTTATTTATCGTCGAGCTATTAATATTGGAACGAATGCTTGGTACAAAAATAACTAATGCCAATCGTTTGGCCACATATATGTATATGATGAAGATAAGGATGTGTGTCGATTTTTATTTTATACGGTGAATTCGGTAAACTAGTGTACGGCCCGCTTGATGGTAAGTGGTTACCGTAGCCATAAGGTAAAGGCTCAGAATACAGAACAAAAGGCAGATGGAGCGCGCGAAACATGGAAGTGAAGCCTAAAAAGCTTTTTATTTGCTTTGTTTAACAAACTTTAATTAACAAAAAACACTTATTTTTACTTTCAATAAAGCAAATACGCAAGGTTAAAATAACCTTATTTGACTTTGTCTTTCTTTGACATCCGACGTCAAAACGGGACAAAAGACAAATAAGGTTATTTTAACCTTGTTTTAAGAGCTTGTGGTAGGCCCTCTGGTATCTGATTATGTATCTATGATATTTGTATTTGCTTTTTTGTCTTCACTTTCGTGTTCCGCGCGATCCATCTGCATTTTATTCTGTAATCTGAGGGTGGAGGTACTTCCCCAGTCACGCTGCTCTTTAACCGAAATAACGTTCTACCTCGCTTACCTACCAAAAAGACTTCACTCCTCAGATTGTAGAATTCAGCTCTTGACTTGAGAGCCGGTTACCTTTTAGGGTTTTCTGATGATGTGGCCGATATATCTAGATTGATGTCAACAAGCTGAATCACGTAAAAAAACTCATTTATAAAATTTCGAATGAAATTAAGGCAAGAAAGTTCTATAATTAAAATTTTGAAACCATTTACATAAGATTATTGCGATTTAAAAAATCACAGCCGCCAAAATCAGCTTGACATAAAGGTGATCATTAAAAGTAATGCGTCAATTTAACCATAATATGGTGGAAAGAATGTTTTAATCGACACTATCGTAAAATCACGATACCATTACGAGATAAAATGTTAATGATACTAATTGTTGTTTTAATTGCAGTTTTATAAAGCAATTACCACCACTCTGTGCCTATATGGATTCCATCAAAATGGATAAGAGTCCAAATTTTTGTCGCTAAAATTTTTTAAAGTACCTATAACAATTATTATAGGAAATGTCAAGATATAATTGAAAACCTACACTACATTATATATTATTTATTATAATCACTTTTAAGTATCATTACTATGATGATTATAGTACTTATATTCTGTCTATATGTACCGATACCAACCTTTAAAACTGATTCTTATTAAATAATGTTATGAATGGACCGTATGTCGCTGCTATTACCAACGAGGAAAAAAATAATTAAAGAGTGATGAATGAAGGTGTATCGATATGTGATGTGGGTTAAACCATTAGGAAATAATTAACGTCAAGATTACTGATAAAAATAATGGATCCAATGGAAGAGTAGACGCCAATTTTACGTGTGATTAAGAAAAGAGCAGAGATTCCTCTTCGACCCTGTTGTCCCATCACGGTCTCCCTACCTCGCAGCCAGACAAACATTAGAACTTATATCAGGTTTCCATAGTACAAGTTTTGCTTAGTTTGTGATCAGAAAGCCGTGTTTGAAGAATATCCCAGAAATGCCTCATGAAGAACTTCCCTCTTGCACCTATCGGTTAAACCTACAGTGCGTACACCTAAGAACCATTACTCATCAGCAACTTTGAGAGAGGTAGAGCATAGCGTAATATTCGCACCTTACAGAATACCGCAGCCAAATAACTTTATGTTGTGTAAAGTTGTGTTCCTGCGCGTGAGTAAGGTCGCCAGGGCTCATAGAGGAGGGGGAAAGGTCGGTAACGCGTGAGCGATGCTTCGTGTGTTGCAAGCGTCCATATGGCTATGGTAACCGCTTACCATCAGGAGGGCCGTATGCTTGTTTACCGATTTAGTTGTATAAAAAAAAACTGCCCCTGTGGAGAGTCGAAGGTCCCTCAAGGTGCCTTTGCGGTAGTTGCCTCCTCGCCGGCACTTTATGTTCTCGCCCTTTTTCTCCGGTGATCTTATAAAGATCGTCAAGAATGATCTTATAAAGATCCGGCTGGAAGGACCAGCCGGATCGTGTTGGTGAGTTGAAATTAGAAAGGAAAAGACGAAACATATCTGGGAATTTCGAAAGAAAGGGGAGGCAATGAAACGTTTATGTTTATTGATTTATAAATTGATATAAGTAATAAATAAATTAATCATTGTCCTGATCATCATCAAGATTATATTTCATAATAACAAGCTTGACATTATGAGAGCTCATAAAATTTATGAGCGTCATTTGAACGTGAACAAATTATATCATAAGAAAACATGAATATTTGCATATAAATGATATGAAGCTGCAATAAAATCGGATTATCGTTGACATGAACATTAAATAGGTATGATAGGTATTTGACGGTTCGTTTTTCGTGGAGGTAAGATGCTCCGATTGTCAGTGTTAGGTCGTGGGGTAGAGCTCACCAGGAAATAAAATGAAATGAATTTATTTGCTCGAAACATTGTTACATATTACGTCGCAGTTTATGACATGCAAATATATTATTAAGTTATTACAAGTTACATAAATGAAAATAAAATAAAATTTATTCAAATAATTGGCAAGATGTCACAATTTTGATTGTATGATTAATTATTGAATACATTGAAAATACATTAATTGAATTGACACATTGAACACGTACTATGTTAAATCTTATTTATATTTCAGGAAGTCATTTAAATTATATCCATTAACCAACTATAAAGCTTCGATTTTAATTTATTTCTAGGAAGAACAAACATTTGTTGATATGGGTGTAACTATAAAGCTGCTTAGTTTGTGTATCATACGAGTGTAGGAAGAAATGCTACGATAGCTACCGAACCCAAATAGCTGGTTCATTTAAAAAGAAAAGTTAAAAGTCCTCGTCCGAATAATGTAGAGCCTCCACGGTACTTGGCGGAAATTGGAAGGTTGTCAAGCTAATTAACTGATTTATCGGCTTCCCATAAAGGGCGAAAAGTTGATCGATTTTTCATGTTCGTAATCTAAATATGGCACATCTGATGAACGTCCAATTACCACGCTTTACAATAATATTGGGTACAGGTCAGTTTATATTGTCCCCGTCCAAAATTATTACATGATGATAATTTTTATGACAATCCGTATAATAATACGATTATAGTACATTATGACACATGTGTGCAAAGTTGGTTACACTCCAGGGTGCCTACCACAAGGTCTTAAAACAAGATTAAAATAACCTTATTTGTCTTTTGTACCGTTTTGACGCCGGATGTCAGAGAAAGACAAAAGTCAAATAAGGTTATAATAATATTGTTTTAAGAGCTTGTGGAGCGCGTAAGCCGCAGGCGAACGCGATAAGGGAGCGGAGTGTAATAATCAATGCACACGCGTGTCATACGACGTTTTTCAACACACTTGCGAGGAAAAAAACACAGACTTGTATTTTGCAATAAATGTCACAATACGATCCAGTGTGTTGAAAAATATATTATGTAAAACATATATTCTACATTATAAATAAGTAAAGTAAAGACAAAACTTGGTAAAGTCAACTATAGGTCCTTACACCAGACCTTAGAGTCCTCTTCAGCTGCCAAAGTCAATATAGACAAGAGGACGTTACTCTTCTTCTCAGCAAAAGGAACCTTCCAACCGTGTTGAACAGACTAGGTATGGTGCTGAAAAAAGAGAGTGAATGCCTCAACAAGAGCTCTTAAAAATACCGACTTATACTATAAAATCTAAATATTTGTATAAATCAATTCAATATTATAATTAGCACCCAAATGTCATTGAATGACATAATCAAGTAAATGTGATCAGTATGCGCGCACGCATCTAAGACGACTGTCAAGGCCGCTCGTCTCTTGACCTAGACGCCTACAAACAATACCGCCCTGTCAACGCCCGTCACTTAGGTTATTGGTCTAAGATATAAAATAAAGCGATTCCCTCCGTCTATTGAATATTTTTTTTAAATTATTGGGTCACTTTGAATTCATTGGCAGCGGTTATGAAATGTAAGATCATGGTGTCTAGTTACTATTAAACAATGACTTGTTTCGTAACAATTCCAAAATATTGATCAACACAATCGATGAATGATAATTTTGAACGCGTTATCTCAGGAACTATCTATCAGGATTGAATAAAACCTTATGCTACAGATATCTCATCTAATGGGAAAAGTTATTGACTAAAATATAACATCACGCTAACGCAGGGCACAAAGTCTAGCGATTTATAAGGTGGGATTCATAAAAAAAAAATCGCTTCCGCTTATGACTCGCCCCAATACATAATATGTAGGAACATCGCTAATAAGTGCTAAATGAAAGTCAACTTTATTATTAGCACTTTTAAAGCTCAGATGGCAAAGTTCACAAACGGTATTGGGTTCGTTAGGGTTAAAATTCAAACACCTATTCTATGCAAATGTTTCTCTGGTAACCACTGTTTGATTTTACCGTGAACACTCATGACTAATTCAACATTATTTGGTATTATACTCACTTGAGTCATGTATTCATGAACTTATTTGTTCCCGGACTCTTATTTACCTTTCTCAAGATTCTCAGTACTGTATCTATGAATGTTTTTCTTTAGAATTTACTCGCAGGGGTTTTTAGTTGCACGGAGAGTTTGAAAAATATTTATGTGAACACTTTTTTACAGATTTAAGTATAAGTAGTTGAGTGGTTAGACAAAGAAGGTGTAAGCTTTAGATGGCATATACCTATTTTTATTATTTTATTTTTATTTATTTAGGAAAACAAACAATTGTACAATAAAGCATAAACATAAAAATAGATTGTAGAAACAAAAAGAGTAAATGTACAACCAACACCGTTATCCACGAAAATATGCTACTTAATAATGGCACTACATTTTAAAACTAATGTATTAGAAAGTACGTAATAAACGTCAAACAAAGCCAACAAAAAATGTTTAGTAGACATATGTCAAATATTCAATAGATTAGCCGACTAGCGTGAAAAATAGAAAAAAATGTAGAAAGATTTGTTATACATATTCAAAATTGCATTGACATATCTGCGAGCCTCTCACAGACTCTTTTTTTAAATTGTGATTGTGATAATATAAATAAATCAACATCTGTGAAATATTCGTTATAAGAATGCATTAATCTACGAAGAGGTGCACGCTCACCCGCTATGGAACGACAACGTTTGGGAGCAAACAAACACTGCGAGTGTGTTTCACGTATACGCTGTGAACGGCTGGGGGTACGTAAATATATTTGGTTAATGAGTTGATTACAATCAAACCCCTCATGACATATTTTGTATAAAACAATCTGATCTAAAAGTAATCTTCTCGATTTTAATGATGACATGGAAAATTTTGCTAAAAGTGACTGATACGAGGACCTTGCATGATAACATTTATAATTTACTGTACGGAGATATTTACGCTGAACAGATTCAAGTTGCTCACAATATTTCTCAAAATGCGGATTCCAAATAGCTGTAGCATATTCTAATTGACATCTTATTAACGACTTAAATAGAAGTAGATAAGTAGCAGGGCGCTTAAATGGAGTACATGTTCTCATAACGAAACCATATAATTGAAATGCTTTATTAGTAATGTAATTGACGTGAGTATCAAAGTGTAGTTTTGAGTCCATAAGTACCCCAAGATCCCTTATAAGAGACACTTTTTCTAAAGATGTGTTACAAAGAGAATAGGTGAAATTAATTACGTTGTTTTTTTTAGTAAAAGTGATAGATTTACATTTTGGTAGACTAAGCTGCAGTTTATTAACAGTACAATAGCCAGAGAGACGATCAAGATCCTCTTGGAGTGCTTCACAATCGCTTATGTTGTTTATGCCGAGATAAATTTTAAGATCGTCAGCGTAGAGAATGAAGCGGGCATTTTTAAAACATACATAGATATCGTTTATAAACATTACAAAAAGTAATGGGCCCAAAATTGAACCTTGGGGCACGCCGGAGGAAACATTGATTGTATTGGATGCGAAGCCATTTATCACAACCTTCTGAGTTCTATTCCTGACATAAGAGGAAAACCAACGAAGTAAGTTGCCGCGAATACCATTAAACGCGATCTTTTTAAGAAGTATGGTATGATCCACCTTATCAAAAGCCTTGCAAAAGTCCGTGTAGACCGAGTCAACCTGCACGCGATTGTCCATACTCTCGAATAAAAAAGATGAATAAAGTAAGAGATTTGTAACTGTAGATCTATTCCTGACAAAACCGTGTTGTTCAGGGATTATAACATTATGTAGACTCGGATAAATAAATTTGTGTACTAGTCTCTCAAGTACTTTTGATAAGGTGGAAAGCAAGGATATGGGACGATAATTAGTGACATCATTTTTGGCACCACTTTTATAAACTGGTATAATGTTAGCCGTTTTCCACACCTGGGGAATAATTCCTTCACTAAGACTACGATTATAGATTATACAGAGTGGGAAACTTAAGCTGTCAGCGGTGTATTTAAGGAAGAAAGGAGGAATACCATCAGGCCCTGGCCCTTTTGTAACATCTAAAGATTTAAGTTCACTGGCTATCATACTCCTAGTAAAACAAACGTTGGATATATTTAAATCATTATTTGAAGATGGTAAGGAATCAATATTAACATCAATCGAATCACCACTTTCATATACCGAACTGAAAAATTTTGTAAACAATTCACAAATTAATTCTGGTTTATCAGATTTTTCATCGCTATATGACATAGTATTAGGTATACCCACCTTATCCTTGCGACTCCGAATAAAAGACCAGAACACCTTTACATCACCTCGCAGGCCCACCTCCACTGAGTTTATATAACTATTGAAACATTCAGTACAAAGTGTCTTAAATCTCTTCCGAAACATAGAAAAATCCTGATAATCGGATTTATTGTGATAGGTTTTCCACTTTAACCAGGCCCTTTCTTTGTTTTTGAAAATATGAATTAAAGGACGAGAAAACCAAACTGGAAATTCACTAGACTTGACAGGCCGTAAGCAAATGTGTTTTTTTATAATTTCATAAATTTTTTCATAAAATAGAGATGTCGAGGATTCCACAGTAAGGGTGTCGAGGATAGCGATCCAATCGATATCATTTATAGCATCATTTATATTAGTGTAATTTGCATCAAGAAAACGATATCTAGGTAAGGGATTGTGAGTCATCACGTTATAAGATAAATTAAAATTAACGATGGCATAGAAAGGTGGGTGTAAACTATCTATTGGTACCAAAGGATTCAAAGGCGGCTCGCATACACATAATTCGTTATTTGATATAAATAAGTCCAAAAGTCTGCCCATGTTGTTGGAAATATTATTGTGTTGCTTGCAATTAGATACGGATAAAAAATTTGAAATTGAATTATTAATAGAATTGTTACAGCTAGTGGGCGCTGGAATAAAGGCAAAAGGACTATGTTCCAGCCATTCTAGATGGGGTAGATTGAAATCACCCAATATGTATATTTTGTCAAGAGTAGTAGCCGCAATCTCACAGTGAAGGGCACTTAAAAACGAGTTATATACAGGAAAGGGTTGATTGGGTGGCATGTATACACCACAGATTATATGCGACCTGTGTTGCATTTTAGAGTTGAATTTCAATATAACATAATCTATATTAGGCGAAAGTGTTAAAAAATCTAAACCGAAATCATACCCTAAATTAAATCTATACCGAGTGGCCTGCAAACTACTACGAACAGCGATCAAAATGCCACCCCCGTCAAGCCTTTCACTCGCGACCCGATCCCTATCACAACGATATAGTACATAACGAGAATCTATAATTTCACTGTCGGATATATTTGACACTAACCAGGTTTCAGTAAGAACTATTACGTCGTAACTCTCCGCCAAAATATTTGTAAATAATGTATTGAGCTTGGTCCTCAAACCTCTGCAATTCTGATAATATATTGCTATTTTATCAGTCATTTTTAAAAAGAAGAAGGTTATTATATATTACTATATCATTAATAAAAAATCGGATCACTAATTTTAAGTAAAGTAAATTTAAACGATTGCACACCCGTTCACAACATACTGTATTATTGTAAAACACTCTGTAATAAAAAACTCGATAAAGATTTAAAAATATAGATTTTAACTGTAAGTAATTAATAACAATAAAACATAAAAAGTATTGTTTGGTTTTCGTATAAGTTATTAAAAAACAAAAGCAGGTAGCGTTCAAACAACTCGACATCGTAGCATTCGTAGTAGCCGTAGCCGGCGAGTTAACTTGTAAACAAGTAGAGTAATGAGAGATTGAGAGGCAGCAGATACGTTGCATTACGCTTAGATGCAAAGTAATAATGAATGACATAGTATTGTGAAAAAGAAACTCAAGAATATGATTAACTATTAAAATATAATACTTAAGTTTAATTAGCCTTGGGTTTGAGTCGAGATAAGTCCTCCTCTCTTCGAACTGCAACAACGGGTGATGTCTCATTAGCCCGGACGAGTATTGTCCCATGCTTGATCCATACAAATCTATATCCATTCTGTTTAGCAGCATCACGAGTTTGACGAAACAAATTTTTGTTTTTCATTGTTAAGTGCTCATTAACAAAAATTTTTTGCGATGGACCAGATATATGTAGCTGTTCTGTCGTGATACCTTTTACTTTTCGCGCTGCCGAAATAAAGTTATCTCGCATCATTTGACTCGAGAATTTAACAATTATATTTTTTGGTCTCGGGTTCTTTGGATTAACTTGCGGAACACGATGAATGGAGACAACATCTTGCACAGGAACTGGTTGATTTATCGTAGTAGCAATGTTTTCCAATATAGATACCAGATTTTCTCCCCGCTTTTCCGGTAGGTTGCTGATTTCCACATTGCAAAATCGAGCTCTCTGTTCCATATTATCAAGTACTGCTTCCAATTCAGAAATACGTGAGCTATTGCACTGGACCATGTTCATATTTTGTTCCAGTGAGGATACTCGTTTGCTGAGATCTTGATTTTTAGTCTGCAGATCATCATACCTGTCACTGACAAATTTTATAGACTTTTTTATTTCATCAAAGTCGTTGAGAAATTTTGAGAACTTTTCATCTTGTTTTGTGAACCACGACTCCATCATGGTTAACATGTTGTTTTGGAAGGATTGTAGTTCAGCGCGTAGATTAGACTCACTTGTCTGAGGCATCTCTTTACGAAACGTCACATAAGGTGGGGGTGACTCTTTGTCAATAAGAGATCCGTCTATACTCATCTCTCCAGATCTCGGCTGTAGGTCACAAGAGTCTGATTTATCGAAGGTGCTATTTGCCATTTCAAAGAATTTAAAACGAACTCTCTGTATTGTAAGTTACTCTGTGCCCGAAACAATGAACGCTATAAGCCGACCGGCCGACCGACCGTGCGATGACGATAGTTAGTGATGACTCACGCGTCAGATGGTAGTTTGCACTTCGCTAGTATGTAGTTCGGCACAACCGGGTTGCACTCGAGCGCACGACGGAATGATGATGACATGAATGAATGATACATACATATTTTTGTAAACTAATGCCACCCTTTTATACCCTCATACGGAGTATTCGGTGAACGCTGAGCCTTGGCGTATATCCCCTATAGGCTCAGCGCTCACCGGGAATCTCAGGATGTTAGCTTTCCATCAGTATTGACACATTGGCCATTGTTGGCCCCGCCCAGGACTCCCATAGCTCTAGATATGCCAGTGGCGCTAAGGCACTATAGGAGGATAGTGGTCTTAATTCTTCTGTGGCTGAGG
This sequence comes from Polyploca ridens, assembly GCA_951394255.1. NCBI lineage: Eukaryota > Metazoa > Arthropoda > Insecta > Lepidoptera > Drepanidae > Polyploca > Polyploca ridens. Next base: position 17,464,595 of record OX596247.1, on the reverse strand, counting down.
GCACTTAACCGAATTATAGAATTCTCATTAGAACACATCAAACATAAGAGGCCCGTCCGACATAATATATAGGCCCATTATCCATAAGCTGTAAATATTCTTTGCTCGTTCCCTTACTGTATATACCTAACATAAAAAAATAATCATACTGAGTTGGTTACAGGAGAAACTGACAGATTCACAGATGCATGCCCAACTCTTAAATAGCTTAGACGTAGACTAATATAAGACAGGAGCAAAATATGGGGCGGCTGAAACCGCGGTGTACAGCTATAGCAATTTAAAAGCGGCAGCTTATCTTGGTGGTATTTGCCATTTAATTATATGTCAAACAAATTGCGAGAAACGAGACTTAAATCACTAGATGTCAAGGTGTAAAAATATCACGAATCAATTAACAATCTTTTGGTATCAATAACAGTTTTTAAAAAGCACTTTACATTACATGGTTAATCGATTACCATTATGTTCATACGTACATTGGTGGAGACAAGATTTATTTTATTTATCGCAAGATTTCAGTTGCGGAGTCATTATCTGCACGCACATTTCTTAATAAGGTACAGTAGTACACGTAGTATTTATGTACTCTGAGGTAGTACCCAACTAATATGGCTTAACGATGTACCTGCGCAAAAGATACATTTTCAAAGCGTGGGAAACGCTATTGGTCGGCAGCTGCCGCCATGTTAGCGCGCGCCGTGCGGAGGGGCGTCACTTGCGATTGAGACGGAACTAACAGCTGCAGTGTATTATGAACCGTATAGTCACAGAGGATTAGTGATCTAAGGTTGATTGTAAGTTTTTAGCATTCTTTCGTTAATTTTCGGAGCCATACTTTTTTTTCTATGCGAACAAAGTTTCACGACGCGCCATGTCAGATGGTTACTAGATGATGAATAGGTAATGATGATGGATACCCTTTACTTATAAAACAATCACAGTCTCTTGAAGCAATCACTTCAGTGTAAAGAAATAAAACTGACGATATCACAATTCATATTTTATGATAAATATTAATTCACAAATTGAATCGAACTGAACGGTGCGCAAGCAGACACGCTGTTTAAAAGATAAATATTCCCTTAAAACATGTCGACGAAGCCCGTTTGACGTTAATGTTTGTAAAATGCGATAAAATCAAGCTTTATTGTCGAAGAAGCACCGATATCGCATTTCTTTGAATACCGTTGGTTTTAAAGTGTCATTTGGAATTTTTTAAGATAAGCTATTGGCCAAATAAAGGATCTTCAGCTTTTAAGTTCTTTTTACCATAATGCTCGCAGATATTTGATATGGGAGGAGAGTCGTAAGCCTTGAGCTTTATTGGACAGTTACACGGTGATTAGATTGTGTATTATTTGAAGGTTTTTATCTTATTGTTGCAGATGGAAATGCGGAGGTACAAGACCAGCAGGACGTCCTTTTTGACATACTGGATATTTCTTTTACAAGTAAGTCCTATGTTTTGTGTTTACCACCTGGGGGCCAAATCTGCTAAAATGTCGTACCGACACGGTACTACTGCAATTCCATTATCATTGAGCCAATCTGCGCAGTCTACTGATTCATAATTATCTCATGTAATGTAATGAAAGTAATGAATGAAAAGAATTTTAGTGCAAAAACTGTCAAAACTGACAACTAAAAGGTAATTGTGGCACGATTGTAGTTTCAGTGGAAAATCATCGGAAAGCTATTATGGCGCCATCATTACGCCATTATGACGCTATTGTGTTAGTAGACTACCAAAACTGTTAAATGTGTCAATTTTGACATCAACTTTTGGGCCCCCGCAGGGTGATTGTCAAATGCTCTCGTTATCGGGAAACCGATAGCGAAACTTTTTATAATTTGCGTATTACGTAACACAAATGATAGCAAAATTGAATTAACTTATTTCAAATGAAGCCGGCGACTATTTTGGCGTAAAAGTTACACAAAACCAAAATTATAACAACTTACGAGACCCTCGCTATCAGTTTCACGAAAACGAGAGCATTTGACAATCACCCTGCTGGTCTCAGTTAGACAATAACAAGCCCCTATGAGAGACCAACGGAGACTACTGATCGTAGAACCATGAAAGGATTGGGAGCTTCATCTTATAACAATTCAACCTCTAAGGAATAAAAGGGGTGAAACCGATAGGCGGAAAGCTCAGCGACGAACATAATTGATTACATCCTCTTTCTAAAGCTATTCATTTCACAAAGTCTTTTGTTATTGTGGTTTACCTTACAAGATCAATGGTGTTTATTCTGACTTCTTCCAATTACCTCTGCTTTTCTTTTCTCTTATCTGTGCTAATGCTGACCACCTCACTTTCAGATGTTAGGCAGTGCCCACCGTGGCGCTGAAGGTCACGGCAGATTGATGGACCCACCAGCTCGCAACTCCATGTGGCGGTTCGGCTTCCCTAACCCCGTCAATTATAATGATAACGAGCTGTTCTGTGGTGGATATGCTGGTAAGTGAAGGAAGTTTGTGATATTTTAGGGTGTTCAAAAGATATTCATCAAAATTATTATCAGCTTGTTGTTTTTTTTAATTAACTAAATCCTTCTGATTATGACGGTGTAGACGATTAAGTCGATTAACTCTATGTACGTTGTAGCAGCTGCATTTATAAGCAGAGTATATCATTTGAATCAAACTGCTTGCCCAAATGATTTTTTGAGCAAAGCTCAAATGATTCTGCCTATAAAAATACTCACCAACCTCCCGTATAGTGGTTTGACATTTCGATATATTGTCCTACACCATTTAGATACCTACGATCTATGATATTATAAACTTTTTGTAACTGCTACGTATTGGCCAAGATAAATGCCAAACTGACCATTTGAATATGTAATTTAATTTAAACATAAACATTATCAGAAACTTTAGTACCTACGTAAAGAACATGCCCGTATGTTTTTCAAAGCTCAGTACTTGTGCTGAGGGGCATTATCCGTGCATTTAAAACTAAACAATCATTTTTTTGTTCTCCATAGATTTCACTAATGATTAGTAATGATGAGCGAAGGCAACGTTCGGAAAACATTAAAAGTTCACTGAACTGATCAATGAAGATGATTCTATATTCTATTATGATGATACGCGAAACGCGAAATGAACAAAAACATGTTCGATGACTTGTAATTAAAGATTTACATTCAAGGAAAAAAAGTCTACACACCTTGCTTCAATCGTTGCCCATCCTCACACATTATAATTTTGTTGTTCAATGGCCCTGATTCTGTTGTTCACAACTAAACTAATTTTAATGTCACTATGTCTCTTTCTAACAAAGAACATAAGAAAAGGATGTAAGAAATTTAGTCCCGTCAAATAAGTCCAATGCTTGTTTTCAATATAATTTTAGTCGCCATCTATCGCGGTTACGCCTAAATACACGCAAAATAAGACGGCAAAGATTAATTTGACAACTTAAAATATGTTCTATCCTTTTTCAATCATGTTCGTAAGAAAGAGATGAGATAATGTGACTAAAATTAGTTTAGTGCGATTTACAACAGAATCGGCACCAATAAGTAGGTACTTTAAAAAATATCTTATGTAAGACTTTAGAGCAGTGGTTTCCAAACTTGATTGAACTGCGACTCACCTAACAAAAAGTTCAAAATCCTCATCTCTTGGTTTTCATGAAGGAAAAAGGGGCATAACTGTATGAATGAAGGACTTTCAGGGCCCACCCGATATTCCCTCGCGGTCCACCGACTCATACTTTGGGAACTATTGCTTTAGAGAGACAATATGGACACCCAACCCTACAAAGCTGATAAAGTTCATTGAAGAACGTCCATGATTTTCCAAGTACTGACTAGATTTCCCTTGTCCAGTCCAGTGGGAACAGAACGAGGGTAAGTGCGGGGTCTGCGGTGATGCTCATCACCTGAACGAGCCGCGGCCACACGAGGCCGGCGGGATGTACGGCAAGGGAATTGTCACCAGGCATTATAGTGTTGGACAGGTATGTGTCAGAGGCTCAAAATGGTAAGTATTGATGTGGTTGAAGGTCCTACGCCATTATACGTGAAGCCTAGAAGAGAGGGGGCACGTGCAGATGCTGGATCACGTCAGTAGTTGCGTGGCAATATATTTTCTACTTAGAGGAAGAACTATACCTACTCTGTATTCAAAATCAAAATCATTTATTTTATTAAGTTTACGATAAGGCATTTATGAACGTTAATTTGTTACATACAGTTGAATTTACAACCGGTTCAAAATACACTTAAACTGAGAAGACTCCGGCAATAAACTCAATTAGGGAAATTAATAGGACTATGCTATTCCTTGGTGTCCTTGGTCTTTCGATTGTCCAGCAAATTTTAAATCAGCTAACAAGCAGTTTTTGACGTTATGAAGAAGAAATATAGATCATAACAACGCTTTATCCGATGTAGTGTCCTTAATAATTTCTTTAGTTTCAAGACTTCAATGACGAACACAAAACTATCTATATATCTTCAACCAATCTTCATTATTGTTAATAATTTCATCAGGAAATAGAAGTGGAAGTTGAGCTGACAGCAAATCATCTGGGAACCTTCGTCATGAAGCTCTGTCCGAACAACAACCCCAGGCAAGAAGCCAGCCAGGAGTGTTTCGATAGGTGAGATAGATAAATTCATTCAGCATCATGCTCCGTAGATTTCCAAAACGAACTGTCCTGCTTCGTCCGCTTGTTTCCAGTTACATGGTACTTATTAACTAGGTACGTACATTTTTTATGTAGTCCACCGTAATGATGGTACATCATGATAATGACGGAGAAGTTATGTGAGTAAGAAATGGTACTAATGCTTTTTTTCTGAATAGCATGCCGCTTTTGGTCTAAAACCTCAACTGCATCCGCCTTGTCCTCTATCTTATCCTCAACCATTTAAAGGTGGATTGGAGCGACTGACTGCATCAATACAATACTACAACCCCAGTTTGTGGCGAGCTTATGCAGTACTTATTTATGATTTCAGGTATCCACTTTACGTAGCTGAGACTAGAGAAGATAGGTTCCTGATACCCCTGGACACGGCCAAGAAGGAAATATTTAGGTACAGGGTGCGGCTGCCGCCCTACGTCACTTGCACTCAGTGTGTTCTGCAGTGGAGCTATTACACTGGTAATAATCGATTATCACAACTAGTAGATTGTAACATGAAATTATTATTATACCTAGTAGGTACTCGTAGTTCACTTAGAGCCGAATGAAATACTAAATAGAAATGGAAAGCATAATAATAAAAACAATATAAAGATGGACGAACCACAGCTGAGTTCTCTTTCTATATATATGGTTAACAAACTGATGTTCTCTCAATTTTCTGTTTTCCAGGTAACATGTGGGGTATTTGCCCCAACGGCACAGAAGCTGTGGGCTGTGGTCGCTCCGAGACCTTCAGGAATTGCGCTGACGTGAGTGTGGTCACCAGCACCGGGGGAATACCGCCAGCCTTCGCAGGGGACTTCAGGAGGGACTATCCCTTCCTTCTGTACTACAGGGACTACCTCATGCCTAAGAACGTATTCCCTCTCGTAGTCAGGTATGTGTGGTTTCATGGCTCTTGATTTTGTATACATTATTGTTATATAAGTTGTATTTATGTTTTTATTTATGCACGTCTCGAATGTATGTATCGTATTTTATAATTTGTTCACAACTCTCCACCTGTTGTGCTTAATATTTCAGAGGCGTTGGAAGAGAAATCGAAATGGAATCATTACGTCTTGTGTATAGGTAAAAAAACACCTCGCATCTGTATAAATTGTGTGATTTAATCATTGTCAATAACGTGCACTATATTGTTAAATACATTTCCTTTCAGCAATGCTTTAACTGAGTCGAACACTGTGGAGGATAGTGTACCGTCGTCGATTATTAGGTATATTATGTTTGGTTTAAGGTTTTGGCTGTCGATGTCGACGTGGTGGGACTTCTTTCGGAAGAATGGTGTCATTTGTGAATAAATTTCCCAAACTTGTCTGTGTAACTGTAGTTGAATTGTGTAAACAAGCACGTGATGTGACTAACAACCTGTCCAAACCCTCTTGTGTGTATATTACGTTGAATACCAAAACGAATACTTCAATCAAACTAAAGATTGTATTTGTGACTAACTACCAAACGCCTGAACAACCAGTTGGTGATCCTTGTATATTTTGAAAACTTATTGCTTTAACCCTTGATTGTTGTAAATATTTTTTAAAGGATGCGTCAACTTTTAATCTTCCACAATGTAGACAAATTTAGCTCATATCGTAATGTTTCCAGGGATCAAGTTTGCGTGCCGTCTAAAGGTTTCCGGAAGCTTCCTGGTATGCTGAGCTGGTGTCAGACCAATTGTCTGCGGTATCCTCCCAACTGTCCTGAAGCACTTTGTTCCTGCCCGTAAGTTATCCTTCTTTAAATATTTTTTGATGATTCATACTTGGACAGCCAGTGAGATAACGTTAAATTATCTTTATAAAAATCTCTAGCAATTCTTGTAACACAGTTTTTTTATAAATCTCGATTATTATTAAAGCTTACGCGATATTAATACCCATTTTCAAGGCATAAAATAACAGCTCAGCTGATTTTAAATACACATTTATACCAAATCACCAAATATCGTCTGCAAGATACAGTATTATTATTATAATCCTAGTATATTACACTATAAAATAGATGTTTTATGGAGTTCATCGATTTTTAATTCTCTTCTAAAGCAATATTTATAGCTACTCACATGAGTTGAACTGTGATAAGTTCACCATTTTTTGAACCTGCAAAAATTCAACAAGTTGGTCTTACTGATACCTACTGATCTTTCTCACACTTGTACCAACTACCTCAAAAAATCACTCACTACAGTAAGAGATAATAAGGTGGTAAGCAGACAAAGCAAACAAAAAAAAAAATAGATGAGGAACTAGTCTCACAGGCGATGGAATACACTGTTCATAATTATTACCTTGCCTCTGTGACTTGTCACCAAATGAATATTAGGTGTATGAATTAATTTTTACAGATTTTTTGGCAAATTTATTTAATATAAAAAAACAAAGAAAAACGAACTTAATCTTGGAAATATTGTCCATCGTTTTCTATGACCTTGCGCCATCTGTCAGGTAACATACGAATGCCGTCGCGAAAGAAACTTGCAGGCTTCGAGGCAATGAAGTCATCGACGAATTTTCGCACATCATCTAGGGTTTTGAAATGTTTATCCACTAAGGCGTGCTGCAATGACCGGAACAAGTGGTAGTCAGATGGTGCCAAGTCTGGTGAATATGGGATCCGCGTGTGGGAGAACTTCCCATCCCAAGTCCAAGAGGGTCTTCTGAGTCGCGCGAGCCACGTGAGGTCGAGCGTTGTCATGCAGCAGTATGATTTGCCTGCTTCCTTGCCCAGTAAATGGCCTTTTCTGATCAAGTTCATCACTCAATTTGTTCAATTGTCGACTGTAACGTTCTGCAGTCACCGTCTGACCAGTTTCCAGGAGTTCATAATAAAGTACACCCTTCATATCCCACCAGATACACAGGAGAACCTTCTTCAAGTGGATGTTCTGTTTCGGCGTCGATGTACTGGGTTGCCCAGGATCTACCCACGATTTTTTGCGTTTGGGATTTTCGTAAAAAATATACTTTTCATCACCCGTCACTATTTTCCACAAGAAGTCCTTTTTTTGTTGCCGGGCAAGAAGTGAAAGGCATAGGGTAGTGGCACCAAAAGATGACCGACCCCCAATAGATGAACGATCGACCAAAAATTCAAAAAATATAATATAATCCCTAAATTTACATGTTTGAAATATTTTTTTCCCCATAAGGCAATATTTTTTCTTCCATATTCCTTAACAACATTGACTATGACAGCCCCGACGCGCTTGCGGTGAATTTTTATATGTTACGTTACCCGCCAAAAATCGGTTTTATATGGAAACCTTATAACGGTAAGTCCCTCCAAATTTAAGAACATTATCAGCGTATAGAAAGAATTAATGTCATATTCTGCTTTCAATAACTTAATATATATTATTACATTATTTACCGTTTTTTATAGAAATTTACTGTTCAAGTAATGGATTAAATTTTGTTCACTTGATCCAATAGATGAACGGCGTTCAACTAATGGAAAAAGGTCTAATTTTTATACCCATTAAAACCTATAAGTTAACGATTAAACACTATAACAAAAATACTCATATGAATTTTATTAAATTTATGAACTTAGTTACCAAAAGTTGAACAAATTATTTTAGAGTTTTTGATTATTTTAAACCTAACTTTCCTATAGAATCACCATTAAGACCGGTGGTTGAAATTTGAACGGTTCACATTTTATTCGTTCAACCTTTGGGTATATTTGCCTCAAGCTGAACGAATAATATTGACTTAGAATATTATTCGTTCATTTTATGGTTCATTAATCCATTAAATGAACGAACTACTATGGAACCTACTCCTATTCAAATGTTAGTTCAACATTTGGGTACAAAATGTTCATAATTAGGGCTCAGTGTTCAACTATAGGGGTAAAACCTAAATTTTCTTACATTTACAATTTAAAAAAAAATATATGAAGTTGTAGGATATAATTACTTTAATCCTTCAATTAATAAGGATTTAAGGTATTATTGAAAAAAACAACAAGCGGCTATGTCACGAAATGACCGAGTTATAGCTATGTAAAGATGGAAAAAACGCTTAAACGTTCATTTATTGGTGCCTCTACCCTATATTCAAACGTTGACCTAGGTTGTGTTCGGTCAACACATGTGGGACCCAATTTCCAAGTTTTTGAATTTTTCCCATTTGGTGCAAACGCTTGGAAATTGCTGTTTGGGTGACTCTTAACTGAGCTGCAAGCTCATGTTACGTTTGCGTTGAGTCTTCATCCAGTAGAGCTTGTAATTCCCCATCTTCAAAGTTTCGAGGCTGTCCGGGGCGCGGCTGGTCATCATATCAGCCCATTCGATGTCCACTGCTGAACATAGGCCTCCCCCATTGATTTCCACTTCGAACGGTTCTGGGCCGCTTGCATCCAGCGGCGCCCAGCGACTCTGACCAGGTCGTCGGTCCACCTGGTGGGAGGTCGTCCCGCTCGGCGCTTTCCAGTACGTGGTCGCCACTCTAGAACCTTTCTTCCCCAGCGGTTATCAGCTCTTCGAGCGATGTGGCCTGCCCATTGCCACTTCAGCTTACTAACTCTACGAGCTATGTCGGTCATTTTCGTTCTACTACGAATGTCCTCATTTCGGACCCTGTCACGTAGAGATATTCCGAGCATAGCTCGTTCCATAGCTCGCTGAGTGACTCTGAGTTTATTTATACGGCCTGCTGGCGGCTGGTCACTAAGATCGAAATCACCAATTCTAAAACGTTTGTAGATAAAGATACAACGTCGGCACCGAGAACACTACAAATTGATTCCCGTGCTTTAGAAGCATTTTTTCCTTGTTGAAATTTGTATAAAATGCAGTGCCGAATATGCTGTTTATCAGGTGCCATCGTCAACTCTGCTATTCTGAGAGATTATCTAACTCACGTAGACTTTTTTATCGGTGTTCTTAAACCTTACATCCGATCCTTTCAAAACCACCTAAGACCGCGAAAATATTTCTATTTTAAAAGAATTTTTAGCTCGAAGAAAAAATCTGTAAGAATTAAGTCATACACCTAATATATGGAAGCGTTATGCTGGCCGCAATCTATACCTGGCCGTACGGCCTGCCTTGATGATGAAGCCAATAGAATCTATAGCCCTGGGGCCCAAGTCTATTATTACAATTGTGTTCCAATGAACTATCAGTGGTGTCAAAATTGACACATTTTACAGTTTTGGTAGTCTACTAACACAAAAGCGCCATAATAGCTTTCCGATGATTTTCCACTGAAACTACAATCGTGCCACAATGATCTTTAAGTTTTGACAGTTTTTGTACTAAAATTATTTTCGTTCATTATGAGACCATTATGAATTAGTAGACTGCGCACATCGGCTCAATAGTGGAATTGTCAGTATGAAATTTTAGCAGACTTGGTCCCCTGGTGTGATATACCCGAAAGACGGCGACAATAATTGTCACAGTCACGATGGGACTTCTCTTCATGTGGGTTCTAGCACTGTCGTTTCAATATATATTTGTTTTTCCAGACAAGAATGTCAAGCGGTCGGTGAGCTGGAGGGCCGCGAAGGAGCGGACGTGTACTGCATGGACCAGTGCATCGTGTACCCGCCGCACTGCCCCGAGAATAGATGTCAGTGCTACTAGGAACTTTTTGAGGACAGTTGGGCTATTATCGAATCATTTTAGTATTCGGATTGATTTTTGTTGATCTACCATACTGCTCGCTATGGAAATCATCATCATATCCCGTACTTGCAACTACGTCCTTATTGTAAAGGGAGCTCGAGACATGGGGTTCTAGTGCCTACAAACGGCTGAGCATTATTTTATTAGTATGGTATAAGCAATTAATAGGTAGTTTTCAAATAAGATGTATGAAATTCTATCGATCCTTTTTGATAATAGCCCTTCAGTCTTTCTATAAAATTGTATTTCGAAATACCTAAATTGTGTAAAGATTTACCACGACTACAATTAAGCTAATATCGAATGTTACTATATCTACTAGCTTAAAACGTGTACCTATGTCTGTAATCTTCTCGTCACCTATACTTTTGTCCTGGTTTTACAATAGATAAGTTAATCTAATTTAGAAATATCTACCTTTTTTTTAATTCAAAAAATAGCCGAACGCGTGTGTTTAGAACATGTAAGTAGGTACTACACGTGCGCGATTTGTTGTTGAGTTGAGACACTTGAGACCTGCGCTCCCCCGCCCGCTTCCCCTGTACTACCCCTGTACTTCCCCGATGGCGCCCGTTTTGTACGCCACCGCGTTCAGGTCTCAACTTATCGCGCACGGGTAGTACAACTAGCATTATCTTAGGTGTAATGTTTTCAGAAGAAATTATTTTATTCATATGATCCCATCAAGAACCCAAACCAACAGTTTTTAATAAGTAGATCACTAACGCAACGACTCAAAACCTGACTTGAGTTATGTACGGAACTTAGATTCTGAATTTTCTTATACTCTAGACAACTTTCTCCGAAAAAAGTTCTTAAATTAATTGAAAAAAAAAACTCAATCTTTTTATTTCATTTCGAATTAAGTACCTAGTATATTTTTCATTTGGTATTTTAAAATGTACAGTTAGGTTATTATTTAAGTACCCATTTTTATGTACCTTTTTCTGATAATAAACGATATTGGATAATAAAACCTGTGTCATCAGAGGTGTCTTGCGATGTAAATGGCGTTAGAATAATGTAGAAACTGCTTTGCTTTGCACCTTTGGTGGCACGATACTAACTTAGTTATTATTTTACGTACAATAAGTATACCTACCTACAATTATTTCAGATTTGATATTTTTGCCATATAATTTGTTATTCAACAGGTGCCAGATGTTGTAGATACATAATATGTAAAATAAAATATTCTAGATGTCTATTTTTTGTACAATAAAATTCTTTTTAATAAAAATAACACACTGTTTTTTTTCTAGTTTGTAGGTACCTTAACGTCATAGTATGGGTCCTAATTCCTAATAGCAGAGTAAATAGAGACGACTAGGCTATTTTCCTACGATGGTACTTACCAAACGCGGCTTGTATGACCTACTCGTCTTTATTTAGGTAGGTACTCTGCTAATAGTCCTAATAATGGAGCTTTGACCAAAGAGTGTATCTGTCGTCGGCAGATTGTAAAATTCGGCATTTTACAAACGGCGTCGACATTTCATTTCGCTGCAAAATAGCGAGCATAAAGGAATTTGACTGCCAGTATAATATAGGAGAATGGCAGTTTTGGGCATGTTCTTTTATTATACCTATATACGACCAACGTACAACACTGAAATTCGCCCGTAACTTTATTCGTATTTCGTAGGTACCTACTACCCGTGCGCGATAAGTTGCGACCCGCGCTCACCCACCCGCTTCCCTAGTACGCACGGCTACAGATCAAGCTATAATTTCCAATATAAGCTGACCTCTCATTGTATGGAAATCCTATACAATAGATCAGCTTTTACTGGAAATGTATAACTTGATGTGTAGCCGTGTGTACTTCCCCAATGGCGCCCGTTTTGTAACACAATTGTCTCAATTTATCGCGCACGGGTAGTAGGTACGTACCTACGAATAAGTTTACTTTACAATAAAGGTAGAATCCGAACCAAACTTAATGGCGGCTGTGAAGTGCGCAGCGTTCCGCGCCTAATATCACAGCCGCCAATAACTTTGACTCAGTCTGTAAGTAGGGTCCATAGAGTAATATTTAAAAAAAAAATACCTGCCTAACAATAACATGACTTTTATGGACGGTGACATATATAAGATCTTGACGGTGACTGACTGAGGACCAAAGAGTAATCTAATACATTGGGAACCAATGTGAAAGTGATTTATTGTGACTGGAAACTATAATATAATTCGACAATGGCAGAAATAAGTCCCAACTTGGAGTCTGGCAATGGTAGCCAAAAGATAATCAACACATTTTATAAATTATATTTTAAAAATAGTTTGAATGACCATGGTGAAACCTCAGAGTATCTAAACATAGGTGAAATTATGGTGTATATTGGATCCTGTGATGGTCCCGGGTGAAACCAAGAGTATATAATAAGAAGAATCTATAAAGCCTCTCGGGTGAAACTAAATTAAACGAGATGGGAGATGGATGGGAGTTTGATGGGAGGTGGATGGGAAGCACTCCCATCATTCATACCAGTGTTCACAACCTGAAGCCAGGCAGCTATCGTACCAGGGCCGTAAAATTATCGTATATGCTCGTATATGGATCAAAATTATCGTATCCATCAGGAAAATGGCTAAAATACTTTAAAAAATCATATGAAACGTGACAATAATATGTTGCAAATACTTTATAGTTTAAATCTTGTAAACTTGCTTTTTAAATGGAAAAAAAAAATAGTTCGCGCCAAAATCTCGAATTTATAAACAAGAAAATAATGTTAAAGGATAGAGAGAGACACATGAAAACAAGCATATTTTTTAAAAGTTTAACTGAATAGATTTTATATTTGCGAGAACAGAATACACAAATATTAATGAAACTTAATATTTTATATACAAATTTGAAAAGACAATAACTGCCAATGGAGTATTGGCAGTTATTGTCTTTTCGAATACCACATCGAATGACGATATTTCATCAGAATGGAAATTATCGTACAATCTGCGTACGATAGTCGTGTACCATCGTACATCGTACGTAGTTATGAAATTATCGTACATGTACGATAATTATCGTACGGTTGCGAACACTGATTCATACTCCCAGAATGGCATTTAGAGCATGGATTTAATATACAAACAGGATTGAGCTCTTCGGCCAAAAACGCGAGCAGAGAGAGATAACGCATACCGAGGCTGTTTATCCCATTCTAATAGGGTGACCAAACATTTTTATAACGAACAGCCCCCCTAAAAAGGAAGCTAAAGCAATATTGCTAACGCAATTCATTTTTTCGAATTCTCGTCAGATCCTACGTAATTTCAATATTTTTTGGTATACTAGTCACTCATTATATACAATTCAATTCAATAAAAGATTCGGAATTGATGAATTGCATAAGATCTGCCGTAAATTCGAAAATATGAATTGCGTTAGCAATATTGCTTTAGCTTCCTTTTTAGGGGGGCAGGAAAGTTGGATTTGAGAGATAATTTGTGTCCGGTTGACACTTCTTCTTCCTAGTCGTGCACTCTTGGCAGAGTGGTCGTGGTCATTGTTAGTCCCTTTCGCGCACAATCGCTGCATTGCAAAGTTCCTCCAATTTTGTCTGTTTGTGGCGTTTTGACACTAGTTGATTTCAAATTATTGTTTGTATTACAAAAATATTAACATTATGTTACTTAAAATAGTGAAATAATAATTTATAGAAAAAAGAAGAGATAAAACCATAATGAAAAACTATAGATATCGAGATACTTTTTCGCGAAAACCCATTATTTGAAACTGAACATTGTTATGTTCTATGTGGGTGTTGAATCGTGTACGCACGATTAATCAAGATATAAATTTCCAATATTAGCTGACCTCTCATTGTACAGAAATCCTATACAATGCGAGATTAGTTTATACTGGAATGTATAGCTTGATGTGTAGCCGTGTATACCCATGTTTTTGAGAAAAGTTATGATTAATTTTTGAGTTACGTTTTGTGTCGAATCATCAAATATTGCGTATGAATAGGCAAGGGTGCATGCAGAATTTCGTTCCGGGACCACGGCTTTTCCCCTTGCTCTTTTTTCAGTTTGCTCTACAGAGCTGTTATTTGGGAATTAAAATAAAGCAAAGGGAAATAAAACTCAATGTGCTTGACAAAGTAGGTATTTATTAAAATTAAACACGGCTAAACAAAATCGTTTTATTTAGTTTCTGCCTTAGGCCAATCTCACTGCCTAAGTTTCTGAATGCATTACATTTCGCGTGGTGAATAGGTACGAATTATTAGCCAATGCTTTTACTAGTTGCAGTTCGTGCGGTTCTTCATCTGTTATGCATTGGAAAGGATGCGGTGGAATAATAAGATGTTTCAATCTTGTGGAAAACATTTGTTTTAATCGTATCAAAATTGCATTTTTGCTTCATTTCTTCTTTCGATGGAAAGCTGTAACAAACATAAAAAATAATGCTATTTCAATTATGCGATACATAGGTACAAATAATTTATACAATAGGTACACATTAAAACACACAATAAACATTATACTTAGTTTTAAAAAGAATTACACTAACTTTAGTGTCTTCCGTCTACATTTTTTTTTAATCAACCATGGTCAAACTACTTATGACTCACCATTGTTAGTAAATAAAATCATCGTTATTCCTTACTTGTGAAATAAAATCCCACAACCAGCACATGATTCACTTTTACATGTCTTGATACAAATTTTTTTCACCATTTTCACGATAAAAAGTATAAAAACCGTACCTAAAACTTAAAATGCGTTTCCTCAAAACAACAGAAAAAGTCGCCATGTCGCCATGACACCACTGATATCAGATTTCAGTGCTACCAGAGTAATTTTATGATAGCTACCAAACAATCATATTATTTTGATTATTTTACTTAAATACAATTATTTATTATTATGTACAGATGTAAACCTACAAAATAAAATGATTTAAAACTAGTTTAATAGCAAAAAAATATTTATACGTAATATATTTTACTTGTTGTGGTGAAATATTTTCTACCATCTTTAACATTTTTATCTTTTGGCAATTGAGGAAAAGGGACAAACGGCCTCGGTTCGGGCTATCTCTCTCGGCTCGTTTTGCCTCGGCTAAGATAACTAACAAAAGTAAACCCTAATTTGCATGGCTTATGGTTTATTTTTGTATGATAAAATATTTGGAGAGTTCAGTCCTGTTTGTATATTAAGTTCATGATTTAGAGTGATCTATGTTGCCAGCGTTACCATGAATTCGGTATTTTAACCGATTTGCCATTATTCATAGAAGTAAAACAAAGTTTGAAGCTTAATAGAAAATATTCAGAGCAACACAAGGATTTTCTGTCTCTGTGACATAATCTCTCGATTAGTCTGACTGAGATACTACTAAAAATATTAGATTTTACCTTTTTTATTTACGACTTTCACATCACAACCCATACTCAACTAACCAGTTAGAATTCTTAGAAATTACTGTCGGAACACCTCAACCTCAACTGTCGAATATACAGGTTAAGTAATAAAAGTATAGACTTCAATAATGCTTTAATATAGCCCCATACTTGACACTGGCATTATGAAGAGGATTGTGTAGCGGAATTAAAAATAAAAAGACGAAAAATAGTGCAAGTGATCATAAAACAAAACAAAACATAAAAAAAAAAAAAACAAA
Organism: Polyploca ridens; assembly: GCA_951394255.1. Lineage (NCBI taxonomy): Eukaryota > Metazoa > Arthropoda > Insecta > Lepidoptera > Drepanidae > Polyploca > Polyploca ridens. The sequence continues at coordinate 17,448,647 of OX596247.1, read as the reverse complement.
ACATCAATGTTAATTTTTTCAGATAGTTTCTTTTCTTTCTACCGAATTATTTATTTTACTATTGGCAGCACTGTGAGTGAGTGACAGACTGACAGTTGACATGACACTGACGTTGCTTCAGTGTTGTCAAACTATCGATAGTTTGACTATCGATAGTTGATCTCGAAAACTAGTTACAATATCGATAGTGCTATCGATATCGCAGACCGACCAATACTATTGATTCAAGGCAATACTATCGATAGTATCTATTTACCTAATACTATCGATAGTATCGATAGTATTGATTGTATTTTACCAATACTATCGGTAGTATCGATACTATCGATAGTATTGCACTATCGATAGCTTGACAAACTTCGATAGTATTGTCATCCAATAAAGGTGGCTTCTCACGGCGCGTGGTAGCCCGAGTCGCGTCGCGCCTCGCGCCCCGTGTGAAGGCAACGGTGCGGCAATGCTCGGCGCGACTTAGGCTGGCGCGTCCGATCCGCTAAACGCATATTACACTGCAGCTGTTAGTTCCGTCTCACTCGCAAGTCACGCCCCTCCGCACGGCGCGCGCTAACATGGCGGCAGCTGCCGACCAATAGCGTTTCCCGCGCTTTGAAAATGTATCTTCTGCGCAGGTACATCGGTAAACCATATTACTTTCGAGTAAGAGTTCATATTAGTGTGAACAAAACGCGATTATTTGTGTCATCTGGGTATTATAACGCCTAATTGTAGTAGGTTTGGAGTCTGGGTAGTGGAATTCTTTCAATTTCATCCATCCTTTTCAATACCCAAGTCGTCAGATGGAATAAATTCAATACAAATTATATTTACTTTCTTTCACAGCATCGCATGAAAGTATCAGGAGTAAATAGGCCGATTTAATATAACTAAAACATCTATCACAACTTTAATTCATAATTAAAGTAATATTTTTAAGTTATCAACAAATAACAGAGTTAATCGACCTGAATGTAAAATTATGGTATTTTGGCATGACGATACTACATCAGTACTATATTTATTAGACTAAGAAATCCAACCCTGCCCGCGCCCGCATTTGAAGTTACCGACATTTAGCTGATCGGACGCGCCAGCCTAAGTCGCGCCGAGCATCGCCGATCCGTTGCCTGCACACGGCGCGAGGCGCGGCGCGGCGCGACTCGGACTACCACGCGCCGTGAGAAGCCACCTTTATTGGAAGACAATACTGTCGAAGTTTGTCAAGCTATCGATAGTATCCATAGTATTGGTAAAATTCAATCAATACTATCGATACTATCGATAGTATTAGGTAAATAGATACTATTGAATCTCAATACTATCGATAGTATTGAGATTCAATAGTATCGATACTATCGATAGTATTGCCTTGAATCAATAGTATTGGTCGGTCTGCGATATCGGTAGTATCGATACTATCGATAGCACTATCGATATTGTGACTATTTTCCATGGTCACGATAGTATCGATAGACTATCGATAGTTTCACTATTGCTATGCAACACTAGGTTGCTTATCAGTTGGACTCGGTCGATTTTATTTACGCATAGCGTTAAAATAAAATAAAAGCGAATAAATAAATAAAGTTAAACAAATAAACAATGGGTGACTTATTGGATGAAGAGTTAGAGTTTCGAGGAGGCACTTTGCAGTTATCAACTGACACAATTACGCTAGACAACTCCGACAACAATTATGGTAATGCGACACAAAGTGCCGCAAGAAAACCGCAAAGTAATATACCATCTTCAGTGTTATCTGGTGCTGACTCCTTGACATCTTCCTCGGCTTCGTTCACTGGTAAGGTACAGCTCTTTATAATATAAATATTATTTAGGGATTTCGTAGCTTATATTGTATGACAACTCACGACGTTCCGATGGATTGTCGCTTCAAAAAGAGTTTATCCTTATTTTCTAGTTAATAAAACCTCAATTATATGAGACGTTGAAGCCTCCTTATCTTACTCTATGTTGTGTATTGTATTTTCCTGTGTTCAATTGAGTCACAAACCACCATAGGTAGGTAAACAGCATAGATCATTATTTTATGCCTTCTAAAAATATGTGTTGTGTGCTGTTACTGTTGTTATAGTAATATAATTGTTTAAAGCAGGTAGCTAGCCCTCATATTGTCGTCTCTTGAGGTTGAAAGTATGCCTTAGATCAGTGATTCCCACAGTGGTCCAGGGGAGTGGTCCAATGGCAACAAGTAAACAAAATGTCATCATTTCGTTTACTTCACCAAAAGCTCAAACACTTTGTTGGGTATTAACCTTTGGGTTGAATGTATTATTTATAATATGTAATAAGATTGAAACTGCTTCAATTGCCATGAAAGTTATGTCCAAGTACAAGCAATTGCCATGGAAGCTAAATATTTAAACATGGGAACACATATTATGACAGAATTAGTGAATAAAAACACACAACTTCTAGATGCGAGGAATGAGGAGCAACCTAATGCAATAGCGGTCACACCAGGCACACCAACAGAACCAGTGAGGACTGTCTATCCCCGTTACGATGTGCCATTTGACAAGGAGAACATCAAAGACTTCTTTACATTCCGTAAGGGTGTAGTGGAGGCGGCTATACAGGAGTGCATCACTATACTGCTGTTCCCTGAGGATGGGGAGTACTTGGGCTCCTGGTTACTAACTGAGTATGTATAATTGTACTTATATTTTTTTTACTAACTGTCCTTGCGGTTTCACCTGCATTCCTGTGATGTAAATTAGCCTATAGCAGTGTTTTTCAATCTGATTGATTTCGCGACCCCCTTACAGGTTGAAAAATTCTGGCGACCCCCTTGTCAGACAGACAAAGAATTTATAAATTGAAAGACTACGATAATGATTTTCTTTATTTTGATACCTTTACAGTTTGACGCCCGCTTGCCTGAAGCCTACCTTGCCTTTTTTCTTCTGCCGGCGACCACCCGACTAAGGTTTTGTGACCTAGGGGTCGCAACCCACGGATTGAAAAACACTGGCCCTTGGAGAAAACCTTCCTATTAGTGAAAGAATATTTTGGAAATATCTTCCTACATTCAAATTGACAAACAAACTTTACTTCCTTATACTATTAGACATTAGTACAGACTAACTTTCCAACTAGCATTTGTACAGCACCTATTATTTTGCTGTGATACTTATTTTAGGACAAACAATAATTTGTTGAAATTTCTAGAATTACATTATGGGACAATGAAAAGGAAAGAATTGTCTTGCTAACATCTCGGCTAGTTATGACAATCAAATACGACTTCATTGCTATGAAGCAGCTGGAGTTCAAGAAGACATACCTGGATGACCTGGACACCATAGTTATTGGAGAACTTGTGTATCCACCATCATCTTTGGTGCCGTAAGTATGAAAAAATTGTATTTATTTTATCACTTTTAGAGAACTATTTAACATATTTGATACAAGATTAAGTTTTAAAAGAAATTATGTGGTGGAGACCAAACTGTTTAAAAAAAGTTTGTACAGTTTGTTTGTACCCAACTGATATGGCTTACCAATAACCAAGATACATTTTCAAAGTGCGGGAAATGCTATCGGTCGGCAGGTGCCGCCGTGTTAGCAGAGGGGCGAGACTTGTGAGTGAGACGGAACTAACAGCTGCAGGGTATTATGAACCTTATAGTAGTGATCTAAGGTTGACGTAGTTTTAAGCATTCTTTCGTTAATCTTCGGGGCCACTTTCTGTTCTGTGAGTACGAAGATTCACGACGCGCCTTATCAGTTGGGTAGTACTGTAAATCCATATTGATATATTTAAGAGAAAAACAACAAAAAGCAATAAAATCTGATCAGGTGTTAGTTTGACCTGAGGGACAACTTTCCAGGCCTTTTAAATGGTTGGCAACAAGGTTTGATATACTAAAAATACCATATAAATCGGTATTAACCCTCACCAGCCGGCTGAACGGCATCGCGACGGGCGTGACGACGGTGGTGAAGGACTGCGTCATAGACCGGCTGTGCCGCCGCCCCAGCCCCGTCGACGGCGACGATAATAAACTGTTTGATACCAAATATTTTGAACCTAGGTACTCTTTGAGTTGCTGTAGACCAGAGGTTCCCAAACTTTTTTTCTCATAGACCACTTTCAAAATTTTCTGGTTTTGGTGGACCCCCTATTGCTACATTTCTATCATAGGGCGCTTCTTCATTGGGGCGAGACGACACGAAATGTTGTTGCCGGCGGAGACATGTCGTCGGGCGACTCCGGCAGCTACGTTCTTAATTGGAACGACACGACACGACACGACGTGATAATAATGAGAGCCGCGGCGGCTCGTCCACTCGCACGCCCACATGGAAGCTTGCGTGTGTACACAACACATGCATAAAGATGCCGCCGCCACGACACCAGTGGGAGACTTGCTGCCGACGACATGTCGCCGCCGGCAACTGCCGGCAGTACAATCTTATGGAATTATGCATCCACTGATGTCGTGGACGGTTGCCGTTGTCGTGTCGCCCAATGAAGAAACGCTCATATTTCCAAACAAAAATGTCTTGATTAGATGTAACGTCGAGTCTCCCGTGGACTCCTGGGGGTCCACCTGGACCACTTTGGGAATCACTGCTGTAGACGCACCCATGTGAAGCTAGTGCATCTTACCGGCTTTTTGATGTAGTGTTTTAAGTTTTCGCTTTTAATGTCATGTTTCTTTCTACGAACTTCGATCGCGCCAAATAATTTGAAGCTATGTAATGATACTAAATCCAAGTGCACTTGAGCACAGTAATATAGTAACCTTGTATTTTATCACGTTGTATTGGAGCAATTTATTCGTTACAGAAGCGTCATTGCTGCGTAGCTTTTGAAAGCAACGTCAAACGATTCGTCAACTTGATATTCAAATAGACCTTTGCAGGTACTTAGGAATAGACTGGTTCTAATACCGGGAAGGTAGCATTTGCTGAGAAGAGTTTGCAATAAACTCAGCGATAACATTTTTAAAAACAAGCTTTATTATATATCTATTCAGCAGATTTATTACATAATATTTATATTTTAATCTTACTGATGAGAGTGCTTGGTTTATATTTGATATAATGCGATTTTCAAACCTAATTGGGAGAGAATTAGAATAGAATCTCAGAATTATTACTGACATTTTAGCATAGCTGCCAACAAAATTTTATAAGCAACGGCAGCAATTTTATTTTACTTATTATGTTGTCCATACAATAATTAATTTGTAGTTTTGTACATAAAGCTTTTATAGTACGCTTTTTATGTAGGTAAATAGAATATGCATACATCTTATACAATCACATTCCTCTCAATTCTCTCTCCCTCTCTCTCTTAACACTTGCAGCTAACTATATATTTTTTCGACAAACCTGATATAAGTAATCAATTATATTTACTTAGGTATAGGCATAACTTAGCCAAAACAAAATAACATTATACACGTAAGAACCTAAACTACAATGAGACAAATCTAAGAAAAAAAATATCCTCCTGAAATAACTTTATGGACGAATGTTGTTGTAAAGAAATCAGGATAAATTTTCTTTGTATTTAAACGTAACGTTTAATAGATATGTTGCAGTGTAGCTGCAAGTTGTGATGGCCGTTTTGTAGCCCGTATCTGATTATATACCTACTTACCTACTATCGTTACCCTTATGTAAAAACTGCCATCATAATAGCATGCCGCTTAAACGTAAATACACTGACGAGCAATATAAACAGCCACTAACTTATCATGCAATATTTCCGAAGCACGCCAGATAGCTTGAAGTGAAAAGCAACATTCAAATGTATTTAATAATACATTAAAAACACTAAATTGAAACAAAAAAAAAATGTGTTAACGAGATGGTTTATGAGATATTTAGACTTCTTTAGGCACTCTTTGCAAGTAGCTTTTTTATATTACTCGTCAGTTTAAATGAATTTATTTTATAAAGGGTGAGCTCACACCGAGACACGGCGCCCACTTAAAACAGCGATACGATATAGAACTTTAATACACAAAAAGGTATACATTTCAATGAGAGCAGTGAGTGGGAGACAAGTGTGAGCTGACCCTAATAATCAAAGAATAATATTTAAAGCAGAGTTAGAATTTTTCTTCATTTCAATAAGATAATGATTCACCTAAATGATGTCATGTTATAGGGAGCGTAACCTTCGCGGTGTTCGTTTAATGTGGAACAAAGGAGAGCCGGTCCCGCTCAAAACTGTATGGAACCCGTTTAGTCAGGATGTGCCATTCATTACATTTGCTTCACACCCTATTTATTGGCATAAAGGTAAGATTATATCATCATCAGCCTATAATGTCCCACTGCTGAGAACAGGCCTCCTTTCACAAATGAGAGTGAAAGGGAATGGGCAGATACTCCACCACGCATGCCTACTGCGGATCGGTGGAGGCAGGCTAGTGGTCAACTCTGCTGTTGGAGTTTTCAACCCGCCTATGAGGCCTCCAACTAGCTTAACGACTATTACAATTAATTTATAGCCGGGACCAACGGCTTTACGTGCCTTCCGAAGCACGGAAAGATTATATACGCCATTGTAACTACATTAATCACCACGGTATGTCATGATGTTGCTGAATGTGGTACACATACAAAGCCTATTTTTTGAGCTGCCAAAACACCGATGGTTGTTCGACGTTAGATTTTCAACTTGATGGTGGTAGCTAGCAATGTCCCAAGTACCAACTTTTTTGGAGAGTTACGAGTTACTTCGCTCAAAGAGCAGCTCGACTGGGGAAGTAACTCCACCTTACAGAATACCACAGCCAAATAACTTGTGTTCCTGCGCGTGAGTAAAGTCGCCAGACCTCATCGGGGAGGGGCGAAGGGTCGGTAACGCGTGAGTGATGCCTCTTGTGTTGTTAGAATATATGTCTACGGTAACCGCTTACTATCAGACGGGCCGTAAGCTTGTTTACCGACTTCGTCGTATAGAATAAACTTTTCACAGACGATGAGGTAGCAGAAAGATCAACGTACGACATGGAAACATTCGCTCAGAAGCTTCAAAGGGCCGTAGAGACCATGCCGTCATCATCCTGCTGTATTCACCACTCCCCCATTGTGATACAGAGCTACGTTGGAGTCACGTCCATGCTGCACAACAAGACCAGCATGGGATTCTTCAAGGTTAGGGGGAAGTTTAGTTTTTAATTATATTTAGAGGTTTTAGGGTCAGCGAACATTTTACCGGCTCTGTGATTTTTTTAAGAATGGTAATAAAATAAATAATTTCCCAGTAACATTATTATGCTCACAAAATATCCTTATTTTATATAAAACTCTCATGTCCTATGTACCCAGTGATGTAGTGATGTCATCGTTTCTTTCAACCTAGTTGGTTTGAAAAAATATCTGTACTGTATGACAGATCTAAGAAATACCTTGTGACATTTAAGAATGTAAAACCAAAAATAACCTTATTGCATCAAAAAAAGGTTTATCTGTTGCATTTATGGTTATTTATATATAAAATTTTATTTATTTATCCCTTTATTCTGAATTGTATATATGTATTGTGTTTTAATTGAGTGTTTCCTAAGATATCTCGCAATCCAGCGCATGCCTCTTGGCAAAGGCTTCCTCTAGCATCTTCCAAGAAGAATGAGAGAGAGTCATTTTGTTAACTTTCGTAAGTGCCTTATCAGGGGCTAAATTGAATAAATACTTTTTGAATGATTCTTTTATTTTTTTTAATTTTTAGAACGAAGACTATACTATAATGATATAGATGAACCTTACTTATAAAGAAATAAGGACAACTTTTTTGTATCTATAAACGTCAAAATATATTTCTTAGACTGGTATGATAGTGGCATTAAAATCAGCTTTATTACAGGCACATGAGTTATACAATTTATTGGCAATTTTGCCGTTGCCGGTACAGTGTGCTCTGACCCAAAAAGTTTGGTTATGAGAAGTGAATGTTAAATGGCTGGCCAAAAAGGATGTTGTTCAAGTTTTAATTAAGTGTTTTATGAAGTGATACATTGAATTAGTATTATGCCTGGTGGTAAATTTTCGCTCGAAATGTTCATTTTTGTTGATGTGGTTTTAAAATTTTATTTTGTATAATAAATAATATAGTAATTATATTGAGCTGTAGGGCGATTGTTTAAAGCTCTCGCAATCAAAGTTGAAGTCCTCAAGATATTTTTAAATCTACTTTGACTTTGTATCCAAGAGTTACACAGTGAGGGCTATCGTGCTTGAATTCGCCGCGAGAGGCGCTAGTGTAGAGTGAGGTATCTAGAATTGTTAAATGGCACTGAACGTTTACTGTTTGCGAAGTTTTCATCGCAGATTTTCATTAATTTATACATGATTGTGCAATTCCTGAATAATTATGGCTTAGATACCTGCAAATCACGACGAACTGTTTTATGCGAGTTTTGTCTTACGAAAAATGTCCTACTTTTTTCGGAACAATACGGGATGCGCAACACTCAGGCATATAGTCAATAATTTATTTATCTGTTTACTTATTATCAATTATTTGGCCCTGCCGCGCTAACAAATACTTTTCAACGATAGTGATAAGACCTAATATGCTAGTGGCGCCAACTGGTAAGCCACCGAAAAGATAGCCCTCATTGTCCTGCTGGTCGAAGAAATATAAAGCCCCGGGAGTGCGCGTCGACACGATTTTGTTTCAAACACAACTCACCGATTGCTACGGGGAACCGATTTGATTGGCAGGCGCAAAGGAGACTGGTGGTCATTTATAATTTGTTTGAGTTTTGTAATCGGTTTTGATTATTATTTGTATTAGAAATAACAGCAAACGTAAAAGAGGAATGGTCTGCGATGCTAAGATTATGGGTTCAATTTTGAAAAAGAAAGAGGTAATATGATTTTAAAAGCTAATTTTATAAATATTTACTGGATTTTGAAATTAATAAAGATTTGAGTACGTTTCTCCTATATTCTTTTTTGGAATTTCATTGTTTTTTGTAATAAAGCTCCGTCTGTTATCAATACAATTAACGAAAATTAACATATGCGTTAGAAATCATAATGTTTGGCGAGTGCGGTATCTCCGGACGCGCTCTCCACGGGCTTTATACTTCTTTAGCTGGTCTGAAGCTGCGTAAAGGAAGAACGAAATTATTTGTTTAAGTTACGTGTTTTAGCTTTTTATGTAAGCATTTAATTCAACTAACGCAAAAGACGGAGAATATCGACTTAGAGTACAGTAAATGTCACAAAATATCTATTAGAGGTGTCTACAAAAACATAAAAATTATGTGATTTCGTAGAAAGCCCGTGACTTTTTGTTGTCTGATACGGATATTAACACCTCTAGGATTAATATGATGATAATTAGGTGTGACAGTCTAAAACTACACTATATTAAAGAGAGAAAAAGCATAAAAAATCACATGACCATGTCACGACCGTGCCATCGCGTTTGAAATATAAGCATTAAAATAGCATTGAACATTGACATTGTAGTGTTCAACGCAAATAATTTTTATATTGTGATATCTACATATTTTTTAATTGTAGCTTTATTGTTAATGTTTAATTTTAATATTATGGAAACAATATATTACATTTGTTCTAGTTACTTCACTTTTGAATTTATGGTGACTTTTTTGTGACATGTTTTAACATGCTTATATTATAAACAAAAATGAAACTGTATCAAAAATAAGATAGCCATTTTTTTCTAAGTTGGAAAACGAGCATAAATGGAATATGGAGAATGTTTCTACCTTACCTACCCTATATCTAATGATTGCGCTGATTTTTCAATAGCCAGATGCGGTATTTGGCTGTTAAGGTGCTACCTTGGGTTTTTTTTGTGTGCCTATATCTTGATTAATACAAGGTTTGTGGATACGAGTTTTTATTATATGATTTTTGAGATCCTAATGGAAGGAAAACATGTTAGATAGAAATTTTCTCGATAAAGTTTAATTCCAAATTAGCCTGCGAAGCAAGCGAATTTCACAATGAAATTTAATGGAAAATTTGGTAATTCATTCTTCTTATAATGTGTTATTTATCAGGGAGCGCCTAAATCAGATTTTTTATAGACTTATCCGAGGTTTATCTGGCTGTGGAAAACTCGGACCTTATTCAAATATATATAAATTGTGGGCATAAATACAATAATACTTAATTATAATTATGTCTATAGATATATTAGAAGTTGAATTTCATATTCCGTACTTAGCGAAATAATAATTAGTGTAAGAAAAATAATACGAATTGGATTCAATGTTTAATATATTGTATTATAATCATTATTAATGTAGCTTTTGCATAAAATCTGTAGTTACCCTAGCATGTGTTGTTGGAGATATTCATTATAAGTATTTATAAGAATGTAATATTAAGTTTATTTTGGCACTCCAGTCAGTTCATGGCATTGAGAAAAAATACCTGAGTTTAACGAGCAATCCAATTCCGCAACTAGCAAGTAAGTGCTTTTGAACTGATTAATAACAGTACCGACCAATCACTGCAACTAACTGTTTAGTGTGTCCTTGAATTAGCCAATCAGAGCGCATTGGCGGTGGTGGAGAATTGGCGGAAGAGATTTCAAACAAAATGAATGTCATTTGCGCTTCTTTCGTCTGATTGCTATAATTGAGTACAGCATGGGGTTCTTCAAAAAGGGTGTTAAGAGATTTCTGCAGGGTCGGCAACGCGCGAGTGACACCCCTGGTGTTGCAAGCGTCCATAGGCTGCGGTAACCGCTTACCATCAGGCGGGCCGTATGCTTGTTTGCTACGTAAGCAGTATAAAAAAAAAAATTGGTCCTTGGACACCAAGTGTTATCGACTTGCGTGTTAATGCATTTTTTTTATTTGATTTATTACCTGAAAAGTTATAATAACAATTATGAAAAAAAAATTGTTAAAATTAACTTGCATTTTATCGGCAACCACTACACATATTAATAGGGTTGCCAAAATTTCCAGGGATATATTCGATACCCAAAAACCATTAACACATTTAACGCCGAAATGCAGCGTTCCAACTACATTTATTTTAACCACCGGTTGCTAGAAAGCAAAATTATCGAAACATTACGTAACATGTCAATCTCCATTCAATCGTGTTTTGTAATGAGTCTCAAATTGAAATTAGTAGGGTTAATAAATAAATACTAGTACGTATATTGACGTCATATCATTACGTAGATACAGTACTAAATGTATCCTTTGTTGTCAAAATAGAGTCGAAAAACGTCGAAAGTGACTTTAAATTCTTAACTATCAATATCAGGGTCGGCAACGCGCGAGTAACACCCCTGGTGATGCAAGCGTCCATAGGCTGCGGTAACCGCTTACCATCAGGCGGGCCGTATGCTTGTTTGCTACCTAAGTAGTATATAAAAAAAAAAACTATATTTGAGCCAACGAGAGGAGATAAAATATGTAAACAACCGGCCTCTTCTGAGTGACATTACGATAGCGAGCGATAATTATCTCTCGCATGCAATAATGACGTCAGTTGGTCGACGACAGCTGTCGTTGTGTGATTCGTGGTACAGGAAAGCGGTCGGTAAAAAAACTGTCAACGTAATTTCTTTTAATAAAAATTGAATGTTTGTTTACATTCTTTATCTCGTCTCGTTGGCTTACCTTTAGAATATATATGTATTTCTTGGTTCTTGTATTTGTCATCAATAAACGTAAGTTTGAATATTATTTTTGTTATTAGATATCTGTATGATACAGTCAACATAATGAAAAAATATGTGTATCAAATGTTGTTAGTAAATCACATATGTTTATAATTCTGTTGTCTTTAAAATATTTTATATTGTTTTTGTTATTTATATGTAAATTAAGTTCATAATATAAATATTGTATTAATTAAAGCTTAATGCCTGTTATAAAATGGACCTAATATGTAAGTATTTAAAGTAAATACTTCAGTAAAGTGATATTTAAATTGATAAATAAAATGTATTTAATAAGTCGATTTGATTGATTGAATTATTTAGCAACAGCATTGCTTTATATGTTAACTCCCTTATTCACAATAAGTTATGAAGCGTTGATTAGTTAAAATTCTGAAGTCTTTATCTAACACGTGCAGGGTCGTACCGAAAGCTGGCACGTTCACAGTACTGACACATATGCAATTTAACGATACAGTATGTTTTTATTACATTATTGCTTCTAATCAGTCAATCAATTCTAATGGACGAATGCAATAAAATACCACACTATACAGGGTGTAAGGGACATCGCCGCACAAACGGATACCATGGGTCCAGGACATGATTCTGGACCCCCCCATGTTGGAATTTTTAGTCGGTTTTTCCCAAATTTAAAAAAAAATTGAGTTTTTTTTTACTTTAGACTGTTCATAATCGTTAATTTTTATAACCGATCATTAGCGAGGTGAATGACTTTCACAATTTGATTAGTGGCATTAGGTGTAGCCTTTTCGCGAAGTTTGCGTTACCATGTGAAAAACACCCTGTATATATGAGCAGTAGCAAAAGCAAAACAACAACTGTCTCCTTAATACTCATAAGCTTGACCGCGCGCGAGAGAGACAGACAGACTTTTCATGATGCGCATGCAGTGCGACGTCACGCCGCGCGCTTATTCACAGACACTTACACATTTACACAAGCGCAACGTGTAAATGTGTTGAACGTGCCAGCTTTAGTTAACCGATTTGTATGGTGATCGAAAGAGTGAGACAGAGAATACTATAACACTGATTTAGTAAAAAAGCGAGTATGAATAAGGGAGTAAGTATATTAATTCTTTGAACTCTCGTTGTTTCAAAAAGGTCTTAATAAAATCATATAAAATTTTGAATCGGCCTTTTTGTATTATTCGACTGGTGAATTATTTTATGAGATAAAAAGTACTCATCAATGTACACTTTGAACTCAATTGCTACGTATTAAAGCTAAATTTTCCACGGTTGTACTTTGAGACAACTGGTTCCTGACATCCTGTTGAAAATCTGTCGCCAACCAACTACCGGTGTGCTACAATACCTGCGTTGGAGTGCCAGTTTTCTATTACGATTTTTTCCGTGTTTCTTACCTTACCATGATGAGATTGTGGTCTTTTCATAGTGAGAAAAAAATCAGAGATAGTTTACCAATAGAAAACTTTCCAATACAACTAAAAAAGTGTACCTAGGTTTGATGAGTACTTTTATCTCTTACCTTTTTGTTGATACCTGTATATTTCCAATCCAACCTTATGCTATGAAAATCTTTAACGGATTGCGAAATGAGTGTGCCAAAAAACAAGTTACTATAGTTAATTTTATGAAATTATAATGAATCTTTCGTGACAGTATATTCAAATTACAGCTAAGTGTAAAGGAAATCTTGATCATCCCACATAGCAGGTAGTGTATAATTCTCCCAAAAGCTGTCTTCTAGATTCATCAAACTGTCGTCGTAGTCTTTTGTATGTTCTCTCACATACCTTATGTTTTCAATCCAAGATAAATCCTCTTCAACGTTCCTCGTATAAATTTTAGGAAAAGAATCATTTGTAAAATCGTTTCTATTGATAGAAATCTGTTTTGTATCTAGATTAGCTTTTATATCTTTAACTTTCACGCATTTTTTCGAGAGTTCATTCGTTTTAACATTCTTATTAGAATCTTTACATAAGTTGTCTGCTTTATTTTTTGTTGTTCTCTTTTTTTTCGGCACACATTTTTTTATTTGGTCTAGTACTCTTGTTTTGTTTGAATCTTTGTTACTTGTGGTCGTTACAGGTGAAGAACATGTATTCGATGCTATTTTAAAATCAGGCTGAGGAGTTATTTTGTGAATAAATGTCTTTGAGATAATTTTATTCATTGTAACGGAATTTTTTGGTTGACTTTCATGCAATTTCATGTCACTATTTGGATTCATGTTTTTATTTTTAATATTATTGTTTTTGTTAGATTGAATCACAATACTTTTATAATTAGTCATAACTTCAGCTATATTTTTTTTCAGATTTGCAGTTAACCAGGGTTTTACGTTTTCATCAGGAATATGTTTTTTGGAATTAGTTGTATCTTTATCATTGTAGTTATTTAGTAAACTTTGAGAACAATCAATGTAGTATCTTGGTACATCATTATTTGTGTTGTTTGCAGTTATAATATTTGGTACAGGTGTTAAATCATTTGCAATCATATTCTCATGCTTTGACTCATTTCGGTAATATAGATTGTTTTGACCGAAATTAATATCCGCTTTTGTTGATATTTCATTAAATTCTTGTATACTTAGGCTAGAAATAGCCTTTTCAATATGCACGTCAATTTCTGTTAAATTATCTTGAATGTTATTATCACTATTTCTTCCTATATCGTCATCATCAATGCATAAATCTATTGTATCTAGAATTGTAGATTCTTCATTGTCATTAAATTCCAGTACATTTTGAGATATATGCATCTTATCTTCATCGGTGATAGAATAAACAGGTGATGGTGTATTTTTACGAGTTTCTTTATCTTCTACAGTATCTTGAGCAATGTTTATAAAACTTTTATTATTTAATTCTTGTCTCTCTTTTATAATTCCTTTCATACAGCGTATTAGCTTTTCGATTACCTAGACATATGAGCATAATTCAAAGACTTTTTTTGCTTACAGTACTAATTTCAGAGGAAAATGGCAATCACGATTCTAATTAAATATGTCAATGATTATCCTCCGCCCCCGTATTGCATGTAGGTTGGATGTAGTACTTGCATCCTGTTATTGTAGGTTTATTCCATACTAGAAATATTTTCTATCAATAAATAATTGCAGGAATTGATTGTGTATTCGTGTAATAAGTTATCAAGACTTGTTGTTAGTTTCGATAGGGATTTTTGCTTCGGGGCTATACCTACTTCCTTTTTAACCGACTTTAAAAAAGGAGGTTCTATGCTCTACGTGTATGTTTTTTTATTCATTCCATCGATTACGTGGAAACGATTTGGATATTTTGACCTTTTTTATGAACTTGACTTATCAGGCATGTTTAACTGCCTTATCAAATTTTTAAGTGCCTAAATTTAATAAAACCTTTTTGTTTTTTTTTGACAAATTTTAGGAGGAACTATAGTAATCGAATTTGGAACTCAAAATAAAAAAATAAAATTATTTTTACAAAAAAAAAAGTTTTTTTTTTAAATGGTTTTCATCAATGGTAATTTTTCATAAATGGTAATAACGTGAGAGTTGCTGTGAAGTATTATAATATGTGTAAGTCTGTGACTGCTAGATAGAGGAATTCCTAGGAACCCCTCACAAGTGCCTGCTATATACATTTTGAAGATGAAGTTCCTGAGCCACAGACTGCGCTGAAGCTATAATGATAAGTATAGAATGGTCATCAAGTACAGTAAGTATTAAGACAAGATGTAATAAATATAAAAGTAGGTAGCATTGGCGTAGCTTGCCCTAGTCGGGCTCTGTATCCAAAGTTTTGGAGGGTAAAGTTTAGTAGTTTTTGCTTACACGTTTGGGACCCCTGTAGCGCGGGGGCCCGAACGTGTAGTAACGGAGCAGTAGTAGTAAGTAGTAACGGAGCAGTAGTAGTAAGTAGTACCTGGAGAGATCTTGGATCATTGTAACACATAGCTTTATAAGAAGAAACCTCCTGAATATACAATTTAGCCATACTATCGAGTACCGGTTTATTTTTGTAAATATAATCATCCACTTTCAGGCTGATTTCCATGAGTCTGGATTTGATTTGTTTTCTCTGAAAAACAAAACATGCATGTATTTTTACAAGCTTTTATTTAATTTGCAATGTATGTAACTGTGTTTAGGTGGAATCTTGCCAGTCAAATTTCATTGACTTCCAGTAGTCGGATTGACTTGATATTTAGTATTATACATTAGTATATTGGATGACAATGCAAGTACAGTCACCAAAAAAGCTTGTAGCTTTGAATTTTTTAACAAAAAGCTTATTGGTAGGTAGTTGCGGTATTTGGCGGGCGTAAATTTTTTGTATTTTTCTGAAATATTTTCAAAGTAGAGTAGCAGTATCACATCGCTTATTTTAGTACCCTTTATGTAGGTACATATAAATATTCTAAAGAGAGCTACTTACTGAGCTCGTGTAGTTCAACGCAAGGAATCTGCTTCTAAAATTATAACACAATTTCATCAAAAAATAAGCTTTAATTTGCCTGTAACTGTGTACTTGTGTATAGCATACCTGTTTTGCCGGGAATAATTCTGTTCTCTTTTTAGTTAAAGTTCGTGGCATTTTGCTTCGTAAAATTTATATTCGTTGAGTTGATGAAATACATAGATACAAAGCGCCAAATAACTTTTTTTTTTAGGCCTTTTGTAAATGCAACAGTTTATACAGCCTTATTTTTTTTTCTATTTAAATTTTCTTTATAATTGCAATGCTATTCGACAAATCCGGCCCTAATAAAGGCTGGTTTATACGTGTTAAGTGATTAACTCAGTAATAAAATTTTAAGTTACCTATTTTTTTATTCGACTTGATTTATTTTAAGTAGCCTTGCGTTTTACGTGATCCAACAAGTAGGTAATTTAGTAAAGCTCATGAGTTTGTTCCGCAACGACCAGCGAGGTGCGTGCTATTATAAAACTCAGTGATTCTTCATGTGCTGAGCGAAGTAACTGGCAGGTGACAACAATAAAGCACAATATTTAGTAGCTCGCGGCTACTGAACCATAAATATAATAAATTCTATTCACTTGTTTACTTAATCACTTGATCGTTTAGTTGTTTACTTATTGTCAGGGCGATTAGAATGTAAATATTATTTAATAATTCTAAGCTTGTTTTGAAAAGAGTAATTGCCGGCTCTTCTTCGAGTCAGACTTTTCATTTTCATTATAGAGCGAAGGTTTATTTGAATAAAAGATTTTGAATTTAGAATTTTTGAATGTACTATGACTTGTTAACATATTAACGGCTTTACTTAATACGTGTAAACCAGGCTTTAAAGATTATTTGTTTGCTATCAAGAGGATGGATGGTTGACGAGTTTCCTGATTTATATAACCGGGAGATAATATAACACTACATGAACATTCAAAATTCAGTGCGGTTCTGTCACTCCAGGCAGCAACTGTGTAATTAATTTCGTTTAAAAAAATATAATAAATGGATTATCCGCGTAATCAAACAAAATGAATTTAATTATACAAGCTTTGATTTTGTTGTACGCAATTTACATCTGCGATGCTGGGTACGGAATGTCAGAGGGAAATCATGGCCAGTATGCGTGAGTATTTATAAACTTTTTTAATATTGGCGCCAAAGTCAGATATATTTTTTTTTTAAATTACAAAATGTAGTTTTAACTGGCATCGGATTTATCGTTTTCTTTTTGGAAATTGTTTATTTTATGTTACAATACCAAAATAAGTTACAATTATTTACAAAACTACAAATTTCGGAGATTTTTTTTCGTTTTGCTTCTAGTTAGTAGATAAGTTTAAAGAGAACTTCCGTACATCCTAGTCTCACCATGGTAACTGTGGCCGAAGGTGGTAAGCACACAAAGCCTAGCCTACCTTGTAGGTACCTATTAGCCGCTACCCTGGCTTCTCGCCCTGCAGTTGAAAATAATGTTGCCAAATAGGTGCCTTACTCATGTAGAGCCCTGGTTGTGGCCACTTGCTATTTTGAAAGTCAATAAGGCATTGATACCTGACTCGTTTATTGTCTATAGTACATACTGAAATAACATTAATGATCGGTTTTGACGAGCAATTGTATTGGCGCCGTAAGTGTATATTTCCGTTAATGTCTTAAGAGAAACCATTAGCGACCCTTGGTCATTAATCGATAAATATCTTGCTCAAATTTTTATTTGATGCGTTGATTCTAATTGAAGCATACTAAATGTATGTCTAGTCATGACTTAATTATGATTTTATTTTGTCAGTCAATGATTTCTACTTTCTACTAGCTGGACACTTAGGTAGCCAATAGATGGCCACAACTGGATCATTAGTGATTTTACACATTTCATAATTAAAAATTAATATTAACAAAAAAACTCGATACACACTTCTACAACCTAAAAGATAAATAAATAAACTGCTTTATTAAAAAAAACTTAAAGTGGGCACAACCGGGGCTCTTGCCCTAGGTATATGGTGTAGGCTACGTGTATCACCCTCGGTCTCATCATCATTTACTACTACACATCTAATGTGTAAACAATATTTTATTTATAGCATAATTTCGAAGCAAGTTTGGTTCGTTCGTCTCGGGCGAACTCTGAAATCGCAAAAGAAAATTAAAACTTAACCTACTAAAGATCAAACTCGCTGGATCTCAAAACTCCCAAGTTGGTCCCGTAGGTTTGTCCTATACAAGAAGTATAAAGCCCGTGGAGTGTGCGTCAACACGATTTTGTTTCAAACACAACTCACCGATTGCTATGGGGGAACCAATTTGATTGGCAGGCGCAAAGGAGACTGGTGGTCACTTATAATTTGAGTTTTGTAATCAGTTTTGATTATTATTTGTAGTAGAAATATCAGCAAACGTAAAAGGGGACTGGTCTGCGATGCTGAGATTATGGGTTCATTTTGAAAAAGAAAGAGGTTATATGATTTTAAGAGCACTCAAGTCGCCATACTTTTCATACAAAACCTCTGTACTTATTATGGCGTTGTTAAACATTTTTCGTTAGATGTAGTTAGATATAGTGCACAAGATACTAATTTAGTATCTTGTGCACTATATCTAGCCGAAATAAAAAAAAATATACACTATTATTTATATAAAAATATAAATAATAGTGTATCGAGGCGAAATAAAAAAAAAGTGTGAAACAAATTCAGTAAAAGCCTCCGAAACCGAAAAACAGCGTTTTTGCTCAAATTTTACCTGAACTTTGGCCATATCTAATGTACCTACCTATAAATTTTAAAAGTAAAGAAAACATTTAGATATCATGCTTGCAAATGTATTGGAGATTCTACATAACTAACTTTTTTTTCACAAACTTGTAAGATTTTTTCACAAGAAGTACCTACACGCCTGGAACAAGTTTTATGATATGCGAAATCATGAATGACGACCTAGCAAAGCGGCCGCGAGTGATCAGCGGAATTTACCGACTGATTAACTGACGGCTCTGATGCTGTCTCTCTTTTTTCGCAGTCAAACATTACGTTGGATGAAACAACAAGCTTAGACTATGCTTGCGTTGAAGTTGCGCCGGCCACAGAGGGCCGCCTTAAGAGCTAATTTTATAAATATTTACTTGATTTTGAAATTAATAAAGATTTGAGTACGTTTCTCCTATATTCTTTTTTGGAATTTCATTGTTTTTTGTAATAAATCTCAGTCTGTTATCAATAGAATTAACGAAAATTAACATATGCGCTAGAAATCATATGTTTGGCGAGTGCGGTATCTCCGCACGCGCTCTCCACGGGTTTTAGGTATACTTCTTGGTCCTATACTAAAGTTGTTCACCATGAAGAACCCAATTTAGTGTTTGAAAAAATTATCTAGTAACATCTGGCTGGCTACCACCCTCAAGTTTAATATCTGTCGCCATGCACCTATCGTTGTGTTTCGACAGCTGCACTTGAGAGCCAGTTCCTTCTAGGCTTTGTGTGCTTACCACCTTCGCCCACATCATCACTTACCATGGTGAGATTGTGGTCAAACATAGGCCTATACATAGTAAAAAAAACTATTCATCCAGTAAATCAGTTTTAATACCATGGAGTTGAGACACGCTTGTTTTGTCGACTATCCGAAATAGGAGATTATCTACCTACTCATTATTTCCTCCAAAAATCCTACTCTTTTACCTTCAATATTTATTTATACCGGCTTTCCAGACAATCAGACGTCCAGGCACCTTCTTACGTACCAGCGAGTTTAGCTAACACACGATACACGAAAACTGGCTACAGAAGTTACTCCGGCACTAAAACCTACTCGGGAACTAAGACTGGATATTCAGGAACTAAGACTGGATATTCGGGAACTAAGACTGGATATTCAGGAACTAAGACTGGATACTCAGGAACTAAGACTGGTTATTCAGGAACTAAGACTGGATATTCGGGTACGAAGAATGGCGGCAGTCATTCGGCGTATTCTGAAACCAAAACTTGGAATAATGGTTACGGTGGGCAGTAAGTATTTTTTTTATACTCCAGGATAAATTCAGATTGCATTGGCAATACTTACATCAATATTAAGAACTTTTATATGATACATCTAAACCAGTTAAATAGGTATAATACTTGGAACGTCCGTTCGATACCCAGGTTGAACAAGGTGCTACGATGTTAAATATTCTGAATATTTATCTTCGTAGGTACTTTATTCCTCTGCCTACTTCCAGGATAATGGGCGTATACATACCTACATTATTATTTTGTTTTATGTTCAGATGATAACATTTTTGTCGAGCCTTGAACTCGAGACTGGTTAGATATGTGAAAGCCCTGTTTTCTTTTTTATGAAATATATTTTCTTTTTCAGACCAAATTATCAGGACTTCCAGAACCACGCTAATCAGCCCTTCATGCGTAAGTTTTTAACTTTATAAGTGGTACGTTCATAAAATTTTGACTATGCTTGTAATTTTACGTCATTGAAAGGTCGGTCGGTAGATCTTATCACCCCCTAACTCTACAAGACAATCTATGAAACTCTACAAACTATACCTTAATCAAAATATCGCTACTACAAGAACTATTATATAACAAAAGCCACATATTTTGACTAAGGTGTAGGGTTTGTGAAGTTAGGGCGTATAGAGTTATAAGCTTGGCTCTACATGAGATCTGATAACTTTTTGACAGTATGAGCCATATGGTCTCGTTTTGGCAACATTTTACATGAAAATGTTTTTGGTGGGATAGATACTTTGTTCAGAGAGTTAATACTCGAAGCTGAACTTAATTGGTAAGAGGAAACAAATCAAGATGAGAGCCATAACATCGTGGCAGGATAAGTCTGGCCACCACATTCAAGTAAAAATTTGGCGCCGTGCACCTATCGGTGTGTTTCAGCAGCTGCACTGAATGGAATGGAACTGAACTAGAATGGAACTGGCTATCAAGCCAGTTCCATTCTACACTGTGATTTATATGTAAAAGTTTTAAGGCTGCCGTAGCCAAATGGAATTTGGCACAAACGGAAAACGTTTTTAAGTTCATATTTGTTTAAAGCTTAGACTTTTTCAATGCAAAAATCATTAAATAACATGGCTTAGAAACTATTTTCAAAGCCATGTTAATGTTGTAAATTAAAATAATATAACTTAAAATCATATCGTCAATCATAAAAGAGAAATTGCAATGAAAAGTTGTCTATCCGCCTATCTATTTATAAAACCTCGTAGATGCAACATGTAACTCAAGTAAAGCCTTGAAAACAAAAAACTGAAGAGGTTCCATCCATAAAAAGAGTTAAAATTAGATTTAAAACACAATGTGTTTCTACGCGATAATCAATCGGCGTGGGCAGAATCACAGCGAGCGGAAACCATCGCAAATCTAAGCTCGCAATGACCATCCGCCGAGCGAATTAAACATTTTATTTTATACAGCGACCTAAATATTGTCAATGTCATTGATAATGTGCAATTTGCAGTGTAGGTTGAGCTGATAGTGATGACTTATGTAAGCCCTGCAGGTCACGGTTGGAGGTTGAAGGTTTTTGCTCTTATATGGGTTTTCCAAACTTCGTTGATGAATTGGTAAATTTATATGGTAGTTGGAATGTTATAAGCTTATGAAAAGAAGATTCTCTCTAGTTTCTAAGGGTCTAAGGTTAAGCTTCTGCCTAATCTAAAGGTCCCCTTTACAGTTGACAATGTGGGGCTTAAAAAACACCTCAATAAGCACTACTTTGGAGACTCCAAATTTGAGTCTCCTCTTTTCGCATTTTCGGAGAAGAGTTATCATTTTTATTTCACTCAGCCTCTTTGAACTTGATCCACTAAACTTGCCGTAAAATGTATGGGTGATTACAAGTACCTGAATTTCAATGAAATGTTTATCCACCAGCGAAATGCGAAATAGAGTGCAAGAACAGCGGTATCTGCATCGACACGAACACTTGCCAATGCCCAGTGAACTACCACGGCAAGTACTGCGAGTATGAGAAGAAGCCCTGCCTCACGTATCCGCCTCTACCTATGAACTCTATGAGGAAATGTTCTTCGGAGTAAGTTTAGTATATAGTAGCTTGTTGTTAAAAAAAATAGTTGTTGTCAAATGATTTAACTGAAGCTAGCTGGCCAAGCCAAGAGCGGATCCAGCCTTCAGGTCAGGATGGGTTTCAAAATACTACTATAGCTGTACCCGCAGATATACACATAAAAATAGAGTACATTTGTAAGAATTTTCAAAATCGGTCCATTCATCATCGGTTGTAGTGTTTACGTCCTACAGAAAAGAGGGGTCGCGCAGCGTGAAAAGTTCATACTTAAAACCATGTCAGTCACATTTTCAAATCGTCAAATTTATAACAAAATTGAATGGGGGGGCATCCCAGGAGTGTTGAGGTAAAAATAGCAAAAAAAAACCTCTAGTTGTCCTAGACGAGGCCATGACCCCCCCCCCCCCCCTGGATCCGCCCTTGGTCAGAGCAACAGCTCATGTCGTATGCAGTCAAGCACAAGCAATGATGAAAGTCAGCTTTACTCCTACTAAAACCTCATGGAGTTAAAGTATCAGAACAGCGGGGAACGATCCCGAAAACATCCTGATGCTGGAAGTTCTGAAAAACTTAGAAACTGTATTTTTTTAGATTTTAGTGTTACTCACTTTAAAGGCGTTTTTACCCGACTGACCCGGAAGGAGGGTTATAACAACTATATTTCCCCCAGTTTCTGCACAATCACCTGCATGGAAGGCCACAAGTTCATAGACGGTACAACGATAGCCAACATGCAATGCATGGATGGACAATGGCAGCCGACGAGGGCCGACTTCACCACCATCCCGGACTGCCAGCCGGAGTGCTCCCCGCCCTGCCTCAACGGAGGAGTGTGCCTCGCCATCAACACGTGCCAGTGCCCTGCTGATTACAGAGGACCACAGTGCCAGTATTGTAAGTTGATTGTGTGATTATATTTTTAGGGTTCCGAACTAAAAAGGCAAAAAGGAACCCTTATGGTGCCACTCTGTCCGTCTGTCCGTCTGTCACGCTATGTTTCAGCAACCACTGATGATATTGATTTGTTTGAAATAGTTATAAATATTTCAGGCCCACACATGTTGCAAATGAAAAATTTCAAGAAATAGGTATTTTAAGTTTGTTTTTCTTAAACTTTAGTTAATTATATCTTCGAAACGTGACATGTTACGAGGTTTTACCACACAATATTTCTTGATGAATGTCAGCTATCAATTTTTATAAAAGTTATCAGTGGACGCTGTTTTGAAAAAAAAAAAAACTAATTGGCGCATGAGAGGAATGCCAAAATCTTCCTACCCCTTTCAAATCTTTAGGTCCACCGAATCTCGTTGCGCTGTCTGCCACACTGTTAGTGTTATCAGATAATTTTTGCCCTAACAACTTTAAAGCTGAAATTAATACGACTTTGATTGCAATTGAAACAAGTGCTTAACTGGCTCATGTTGCAATAAGATCCTTTGGGCATAATTTGCTAATGTAGTTCATTCCGCTTCGCCAAGTTTTTTTAATACGAACAATTCTTTTTTATGTGGCCCGCCTGATGGTAAGCGGTTATCGTAGCCATATGGACGCTTGCAACACACGAAGCATCGCTCACGCGTTACCGATGATGTTACCTTTCCCCCCTCCCCTTTGAGCTCTGGCGACCTTACTCACGCGCAGGAACACAACATAAAGTTATTTGGCTGCGGTATTCTGTATAAATGCTATGCTCTACCCCTCTTACTTTCGCACCTGAGATTTTTTTCCGTCCAAATCTTTTTCTTTTCTATAAAATTTTATTATGTAAGTACCATGGGAATACATATTTAAAAAATATACCATTAACACAATTTCTAGAAAGTGCTTAGCACGTTCGTGACCACAGAACAGATAAATAAGGTTAGAATGGTAATGTGGGCGGGGCAAGCGCGCCACAGTTATGATTCGATAATCATAACTCGACCGATTCACTCATTCACCGCGGTCAGTGCGCGTCGGATTACGTTAGAGAACAGAGCTCTGGTTATAATGCCGTGTTGTGCTATTATAACGTGTAAGACGAAAAGTCAGACCTTCTAATATAGAGCGAGGAGGTATATCTTTCCATCGGTAAGTCGAAAATAACATTTAATTACAATATTATTTGTAAAAAACATAAAAACATATTGATCACTATGAAATACCAAACATTAACAAAATTATTGCAACAAGTTATGAAAAACATACATTGACCGATGTGTACTCGCTCAATCAGCGCAATGACCAAGTCCGCTTTCAATGTACTGCATACATTGCGTCTTCTACACTTCGTCATTTGCCCTTATTGGCAGTGATGTAAGGCGCAGCATGTTTATCGATAGTGACGTGACCATGTGGTTTGGTTAAATAAACTTATCGATAGAGTTCTAGACTATAATATAATTACGTTTGACAAAGATAATTTTCGAATTATTTTATATTTAATTAACGATAGTACATTTTTAGTTAGACGTATTTTGAAATTAGATATTATATTAATCATTGAATGAATGTGACCGAATGATATAAATGGACATATAAGACCCCTCCTCATCTACGAGTATTTACTATGATGTATTTAGTATTATAATCTAAGTAAAATGTAATTTGACTAATGCAATAAATTATAAATAGTTGGTTTCCTTAAGAACCTAACGCCAGGGAACAATGGATTGGCGTGACAGGTAGAGGCATCGAAATAATAAAACTAAGGAAGCGTAATTGTGAACAAAATCAACGCGAAATTCGGCTCCACACTTCACTACATTGACAAAATATCTCTAGTATTCGAACGAAAGAACACACATGCAAATAAGCCAATTAGCTGCGCTTGCCTAACGCGTTGTATTCCGGCAAGCGCGATGATTGGTTCTCGGCGAGACAGATAATGCTAATTGGTTCGTACGCCTGCTGCAGTGCGAAATGCGTGGACGATGTTATGCATTGATTGTAAGAGGATAAAGTATCGTATATTTGCACTATGCATATAAGTTGTATTAATTAGTTGTAATTTAACTATACCACTCTATTATATTCATTTAAAAGTTTGTGATGTGCTTTTTGGATTAAAATATTTCTTTATGTGTTATAATTGTATGGATGTAAAATTAAGAAGTATTTTAATCAGTTTATGGTTTTTACATACGAATTATAGAGTGATGGGTCGCGTTAAGGTCAGATCAGAGGGCGAACCACAAGCTCTTAAAACAATATTATTATAACCTTATTTGACTTTTGTTTTTCTTTGACATCCGACGTCAAAACGGGACAAAAGTCGAATATGGTTTATTTTTTGGCAACGCCCACCGCGGTTCAGTTTGCGTAGAATGATTTTTGAGCTCGAGTTACATTTCTTTAGTTTTATTATTTCGATGGGTAGAGGTAACTGGAAGAGCCGATAACCGATGTGGAAGAAAGGTTCTCGAGTGGCGACCACGTACTGGAAAGTGCCGAGCGGGACGACCTCCCACCAGGTGGACCGACGACCTGCAGGGGTATTTTAAAACGCTCAGATTCGATATCGGAAACGGATTCAAAAATTTCCGAGGCGAATTTCAGCAATTGCTACTTTAATTTCCGAAAACATTTCGATGAATCGAATTGATATTTCCGTAAAGAAACATCAAAAATATTCGAATTCGGAAATTAAAATAGCAATTGCGGAAATTCACCGCCGTAGTTTTTGAATCCGTTTCCGATATCGAATCCGAGCGTTTTAAAATAGCCCTGCTGGTCAGATCTACTATCCGATTCAGTTCTACACCTTGTGGTACACTTTACGAAAAAACGATCACACCTCTACAGATGATGCACAATCAAGAATTGAAAGGTGTATAGGATCAAATCTATATTTGAAATTTAGCATAGGTAATTAAAATGTTTGTCTAGATGATAAGACTTACCATATACATTGAGCTATAGTGATAATAGCTCAATAACCATATATGGTTTTCCGGGGTGTGATGATGAAGTAGGAGGGCATGCGCTGGATGGGGTTGTTGGAATTGTCGTGAGATGAACTTTGACCACATGTGGTATCCCTGGTCTGATGATGGAGTAGAATGGTAGGTATTTAAACTGTATAACGGAGCAACTTATCCTAGCCGTGTTTGGGGTTGTTGGAATTGTCCTGAGAACAGCTTTGACCATATATGGTTTTCGGGCTCTGATGATAAAGTAGGAGGGTAGGTAATGGGTAGGGTAATTTGTTGTACTCCATAGCGCAGCAACGTATCCTAGCCATGTTTGGGGTTGTTGGAATTGTCGTGAGATGAACTTTGGCCATATATTGTATTCAGGGTCTGATGATGGAGTTGGAGTGTGGGTAAGCGCTGAAACTCCATAGTGGAATGACGTATCCTTATCCTAACCATATTTGGGCTTTTGAAATTAAAATATTAAACTTAGTTACAAAAATCTTACGAGCCCTTACAAAGCTGCGCTTTTAGCTAGTTTATAGTAAAAAAATAAAATAAAATAATTTCTTAATATTAATTTCATGTTACATTTTTCCCCACGCGTTCATCAGATAATTTATCGATAAAAATATCGACTTTATCAAGCAAATCAAATCTGTCAAATTTTGCTTCATAATTTTAACAGCTCACGCCTATGAAGTATCGTATTTTTTCGGTAATTACTTACTAGCGATAATGTCGTTCTTCATTGACGGGTCTCACCCACTTAGTGAAGTGCCACGCACAACGAACAACCAGACTATCAATAATCAGTTTAGAAATAAAATAAATCGAACATTAGAAGTTAAGATTTAGATAACTATATAATTTGTTGTAAAAATTTTCGTTATTTGCGCACTATAATATAATATATTATATATCTATCACGAAGTTATCCGTAAAAAAACCACTACATACCCTAATAATTTTATTAGTTTTTAATTGTCACAAATTGATTATTGCCGGTCCAAAAAATCATTATGCTGAATAATAATATAATTAATTCAATAGAAAAAGATATGTTTGTTTTGTGTAATCCGTACAGCATAACCATGCAACTATCGATTCCAAGTTCTATGAGAATAATAATTGATAATCGAACCGATTCATTAAGGCTGCGTATAAAGCAAAATAACAATCTTAGAATTGAAATTTACCCAAGTAAATAGTATTTAAATGAAAAAATATTTTTATATGGGTATTTTCATTATATACGCGAGGGTTCTGCCTGAGCAAAAACATAATGGAATGAAATTTCCTCGATAGAAAAAAATCACAAAGCTACCTCTAATAATAATGAATTTTCGGTTTTATTCGTTCATGGTGTATCTAATTAAGACAAAAAATCGATAAATAATATAACTAACATATGACCTAGGGCTGCTACTAACGATTTTTTAAAATATTCTATACTTTACGAGTTATTTAGATAAGAAGCGCTTCGTTCATTTTTGTGCCGCGAAACACGCTATCTCCATCTCATCTCCACGCGAAGATTAGACATAAGTTTGTTTCATCTGACATTGCGATATTTTTCTGGCTTGGTACGCACTCTTAACGATTATACACTACCCATCCCTACTGTAAGTTGTCAACATTTTTGACAGGTGTATGCATTTTTGCGTGTGTGAGTGTCTATGCCCACGGTAGCTTAGTGCTAGTGGGCGAACGAATATCTGCCCTGAGATTTATGTGTGCGTGATTTGGTTGTGTGCGAAATATTTGTAAAAATATGATTGCGTATGTGTAGAAATTAAAATAGTGGGGGTCAAGCGGCGACACTGGTCCTAGTACAAAATTGGAGCGAGGGCCTTTCCAACCTTATTTATCTATTCCGTGTTCGTGACATCCAGGTGTGTAGACTACGTTGTAGAATTTGGAAAAAATGAACTCACTATCTTATAATTCATGTTCGAAAGGGTTATAAAGTGTTTCCCTCTCTCACATTTTACTTACTAACTAGTTACTGCTAGTCTGAATCTCTATCGTGAGGCAGACATGAGTACAGAGGGCTTAGTGCGAGTTTTTAACGCGCTCGATAAGGTTAAGGTTAACTCACAGATATTTAAAAAAAGACGGATATATTCTCGCTAACAAAAAACTGTGTCATTCGAGTCGGCCACCACGCTGTACGTACAAGCCGGCACGCACACATTCACACATTAGTTGAGCGCGAGTAATCGACTCTGTGTAAACGGCGACAGAGTCTAATTTCCCGCGGAATAGCCAACTAAGGTGTGCGTGGGAGGTGGCCGACTCCATAGACACAGTTTTTTGTTAGCGAGAATATGTCCTCCAAAGTCTGTGGGTTAACTCTAATTTGTATGGCATTGGACTAGCGCCGCCTAGCGGCAATTGGCGGCGTCTGGTCCTGCGCCATATATTAGAGTTAAAGTAGCTTCTCTCGCACTAAGCCGACTGGTTGATGTTGTAGCGGCGAGCGTGTGCGACGTCCGCAAGCTGTCGTTCAACGGCGGGTACAACTGCTTCGGCAACAGCGAGTCGTTCTCGTGCCGGCTGACGTGCCCGGCGGGCGCCACGCCCAGCCCGCCGCTCGCGCCGCTCTACGTGTGCCAGTATTCCACTGGAGTGTTCCTGCCGCAGCCGATACCGCACTGCCAGTTCTGTGAGTACAAACATGGGAGAACGGAAAGCAACAAGTGTGATTTAGGTATACGGGAATAAATTGGGAGTGTATCATTTTAATTTGATAAAATAGCAATCGAATCTTGGATTAACAGAAAAATATAAGTTTCTAATAAATTTGTGAATTTCCTCGTGAGGGATAAATGTATAGGTAATTAGTAATAAAAAAAAAATATTAGAAAAATAATCCGCGCAATTGTTTTTTAGATAAATGGTATAATTAATACTTTGTACTGTTAATAAGTTCATTACGGTTTTTTTTTTTTTCTAATATTATTTTTTTATTACTAATGACCTATACATTCATCCCTCATGAGGAAATTCACAAATTCATTAGGACCTTATATAAGGAAATTCATCATTTTTGGAAAATGCCTCATTTTACTGTTTTTACGGACAATCTGACTCATCATCATCATCTGCCTGCCCTGTTCCCAATCACTTGTGGTCGGCGCAATATGTACGCCTCTTTCATTCGTCTCTTCTATCCGTCATACCAGCATCCACTCCTTTCTTATCCATATCATCTTTCACACAATCCAACCATCTGACTATATCGGCTTACTATAGTCAGATTGTCCAAAAAATATTTAAAAAATGTAACCTTGCAGAGTTGCTTCCCGGTTCTTCTCATTTGAAGATCGACTTTCGAATCGGTGGTAACTTCAATAAAATTGACCTTCATATGTGCCGTTTTGCCCTAAATGGCTTTGACTTTATCAATATCCCCTTTTTTCAGCCGAATTTGTCGTTATCGCACCGACCAACCAACATCCCCATCATAACACCGTAAGTATTAAAAAAACCTTTCTATCTTAATTTTATAAATGTCAAAAGTCTATCGGTCTGGCGTTTGAACTACTGAACTGATTTCGATGAAAATTTTTAGAGAGGTAACTTAGATGTTTGTAGGATAAAACAGATGGAACCACAGGGATCAGCTAATCTCAAATACCTATAACCGACGCTCATGAAATAATCACTATCTATAAATATAAAATTCAAAGTCCTGACTGACTGACTGACTGATTGACTGATATTCAACGCACAGCCTAAACCGCTGGTCCTAGAGACATGAAATTTGGAGAGTATATTCTTTGTGAAGAGTAGGTATCCACTAAGAAAGGATTTTCCGAAATTCCACCCCTAAGGGGGTAAAATAGGGGATGAAAGTTTGTATGAAAGTCCGTCAGTTTCGATGTTAGGATCTTCAAATTTTGTGTTAAGGCTGAAGATTAAAAATTAATTAATACGTGTCTCAGCGTTTTTAATAATTCCACCCTCGAAGGGATGAAAAGCAGGATGAAGTTGTGTATGGGAACTCACTGATTGATATATCAATGCACAGCTTAAACCGTTGGTCTTAGAGACATGAAATTTGGAGAGTGTGTTCTTTGTGAAGTGTGCGTATCAAATATGAAAGGGTTTTTCGAAATTTCACCCCTAAGAGGGTGAAACGGGGGCTGAATTTTCTGAGAAACATATTATTGCACACGTGAGTTTTTGGTTTTTTCATACGTTTTTATGATTGCATATTATACTTTATTTTGTAAATAAAAAAAAAGTATGAAAAAAAAGCCAATATATTATAGTAATCATCAGTCAGAATATAAAATTCCAAGTCCTGACTGACTGACTAATATATCAAAGCGCAGCCTAAACCGCTGGTCCTAGAGACATGAAATTTGGAGGATGTATTCTTTGTAAAGAGTAGGAATCCACTAAGAAAGAGTTTTTTGAAATTCCACCCTTAAAATAAGGGATGAAAGTTTGATGAATGTAATTGACGGGACGGAATGGAATTGATTGGACGAATGTAATTTTTTTTTTTATGTTTGTTACCTCATAACTCCGTCATTTATTAACCGATTTGGAAAATTCTTTTTTTATTTGAAAGGGTAAACTTCCCGTTTGGTCCCATTGTCATCAGATCAGGATTTGATTACTTCTTAGTGTACTTTGAAGTCGTTTAAGTTTTTTGTAAAACAGTCCAATTATTTTTGTAAACAACAAAGTAATAAATTTCTGCAATTCTAATATCTAACCAAAATGGCGGGATACGACGTGAATTCGATTAACCTCTACGTTTTTTTTTTCTGAAGAATATGGCTGTTTGATGAGTAAGGATTGGACCAGAAAAGCAAAAAAAAAGAGTTGCATAATGAAATTCAGTACAACATTATACACTGTTTTGGATGATATAATGGTTATCATGACACCGGATGTTTTAATGCTGGCAATAAGCAAACTGTTTCAGGAACTTTAGTAGAGGATTTATAGCTTGGGTGTAGATAAAAGGCTTTTATATAATTTGAACTGTTTTACAAAAAACCGACTTCAAATTGCACTAAAAAGTAATTAAAACCTGACCTGATGACAATGGGACCAAACGGGAAGTGTACACTTCCAAACAAAAATAAGAATTTTCCAAATCGGTTAATAAATGACGGAGTTATGAGGTAACAAACATTAAAAAAAAACCGAATTGAGAACCTCCTTCTTTTTTTGAAGTCGGTTAAAATACGTAATTGGTACTGTAAGCGGATTAAAATGAGTCCAGACATCATCAATCTACTGTTAGTCACTGAGAAGATACTTTATCTACCTTCCGTCTCCATCATCAGTTCAGCTCGCGGTCACCATAATATTGTATTGTCATCGGAATTTGACAGGCGCTTCGTTGTAAACAATATAAATTATTTATTATCCACTTCTGGCTGTCTCCTATTTAGGTCTTTTCACACACGCTATGAGTACTCTCATCCCAGAGATTAGTTTAGTTTTACGGAGAACTTCGTCATTATTTCTTTGTTTGGGATAATGTTAGTGTGTATATTCAATTGAGAGGGAGTGAGAGCGCTTATAATGTGTTTTTGAAGAAAAATATGTAATTTTTTTCCTGTAGGCCACGCGGGCGAAGCCGCGGGCAGAAGCTAGTAATATTATAAATGCGTATTCAACTTACTGTTTGTTACTTTTTTACGATCAAACCTCAGAACCGATAGAACTGCAATTTGGGACGCAGATAGCCTATCTAAAATAGTATAGAGAATGACATAACCTAACCTACTTTTCAACACACTCGCTCGTAAAATGACATTTATAGCAAAATACAAGTCTGTTTTTTTCCTCGCAAGTGTGTTGAAAAACGTATGACACGCGTGTACATTGATTATTACACTCTTGGCTCCCTTATTGCTTAATACCGCCTTGAGTGTTAATAACCAACTTTGCACACATGTATCATAATGTACTAGTATATCTCCAGAACGCGAGTGAAACGACAGGGGTCAGCTAGTTTCGAAAATAAACATAGATTCCAATTTCTATATTTCTCTTGCCCATATTTAGTCGCATGCAGAAACAACGAGCGAAGGTCAATCGCACACAAAGCATATTGGCCCCTCGCACACACACACACACACTGGCAAGTATGGAGGAACCGACAAACCGATCAAGATAGTTGTCCAAGACTTCACTCCTAAAGGAGGCTCCTGCATGACCTGGGCTGGTGCGCATTATAAGACCTTCGATGGACGGATATTTAGGTAAGAATATTCTATTAAATTTAAGTGGATGGGCGAAAAAGAGAGAGAAGACAGATTGTGTGACGTGTAGAATGGCGGAATGAAAGAAGAGTACATATTGCTCTGCCTCTAAATAATTAGGAACAGAACAGGTATATGATGGTGAAGTGCCTTACTAGGGCCTAAACTGAAAAAATGACTTTTTTTTTTGATGATGATACTATTAAATTATTATGGGGGAACTACGTATTCCCGTACTATCCGATACGATGTGGTATCTCCTAATATTCCCGATTATATCGTTTTGAATTCCGATATATCAAAAGTGCGAATCACTGCCGTTAAATCATGTAGGTACAGTAGTACCCAACTGATATGGCGCGTCGTGAATCTTCGTTCGTACAGAAAAGAAAGTATGGCCCCGAAGATTAACGAAAAAATGCTTAACACTTACAATCAATCTTAGATTACTACTATAAGGTTCATAATACACTGCAGCTGTTAGTTCCGTCTCACTCGCAAGTCACGCCCCTACGCACACATGAGTAAGCCATTTCAGTTGGGTACTACTGTACGCAGATATATTTTATCAGAGTTCAAAACTATTGTACGATAATCCACAGGGGTCTGATGGGGCGTGATTCTTAACATAGAATACGTTCCACTATAAAGGTCAGCTCACACTGTAACGTGTACCTTTTCGTGTAAAGTTCTATAATTTATTATCTTCAATAGTGCGCGCTCGGTGTGAAATGACCCTAGAGTAAAATTTAAATTTTGTCTCATCGAGCCCTAAGAAATTTCACTTTAAAATAAGTTCACAATACTTAGGTACCACATCTCTTGAAACATGGGCCTATCATAATTCAAAAATTCAAATTCAAAATCATTTATTCAAATAGACCTTCGCAGAGATGTTGCATTTGCTGAGAAGAGCCGGCAATAAACTCAGCAATTACTCTTTTCAAAACAAGCTTAGATTAATTACATAATATTTACATTCTAATCGCAGTGACAACAATCTATCTACCTACATATCTCCATGTTGCCATGTGTTGCTTTTTGTGTCAGCTTCCAATCCCCGTGCCAGCACATCCTGGTCCGCGACGGTATGGAGCACAAGTACACGGTGGCCATCAAGCACGGGAACTGCACCACCCGCTCGTACTGCCCCAGCGAGCTCACCGTCTACCTGGAGGACAAGCCTTATGTACTGGCTGTCGCTGGTTTGTATACTTGATTAACTATATTGTTTTCATACTACCAAGTTCTTATAGAAGCTGATGGTAAGCGATTACCGTAGCTTGCAACGTACGGGTTACCGACCCTTCCCCCCTCCCCAATGAGGTCTGAGGACCTTACTCACGCGCAGGAACACAACATAAAGTTGCTGGCTGCGGTATTCTGTACGGTGGACGTACTTCCCCAGTCGAGCTGCTCTTTGAGCGAATAAACGCTATGCCTCTCTTAATTATCTAATTTGCGTTTTTAAAGACTTATTTTGGGTTGCGACTGTCTTATATCATTCGCTAGTGAGGTGAAAAGCTGTAAGTCTCCATCGAGCAATTAGTCCAAAGAATTGTAATTACGACCATTTTGTTAAAAATCTATTCTAATTGGCTAAGCCAATGATTCACTAAACATTTAGATGCAGTGATTGGTTGTACTGTTATTTTTATCTGGATTGTGCTCAGTATTAGTACCTACTCTAAAATATCATTCCTCGATGTATATGTCACACAAGAGTAGACTTTTGTTTCATGTACCTTTGAATCCCTCACTACGCTAAGGATTCTAAGTTAGAATCACTACCCTAGCTCGCGATTCAGTTATAAAAGCGGCCGATATAGTAGAAAACTTGCTACCCAACAAATCACGGATGGTTTACATGAAAGCCTACGATGAGTTTTGCAAATGGAAAAATGAAAATCAAGCTTCTGGCACATTTTCAGATGTTGTTTTCGCTTAAATATTTCTTTTTCTCGTAGTCATGGTATAAAGTATAGTATGCAACTCTTGAATAAAACGGATTTATAACGAGGGCCATGTATCACTCCCGTCGCTCAGGATTATAAAACTTGAATTGGTCGTGATTCAGTCGTTACAATCCTTCACTTACTCGTGATTTATCTATGGCCCTCGCTTTAAATCCGTCTTTTATTCTCTAGTTGCATAATATACTATTCTTCTCCCACAGAAGACTCATCAGTAATATTCCGAAGCACAAAACGCCTGATTCCGATCCCAGCATCGCTTCCCGGCATCAGAGTATCAATGCCCAGCGACTATGTCGTCGTCAACTTGGATTCTGTCGGAGTCACCGTCAAATGGGACATTAATGTAAGTTTCTATTTGTTACCACAGATATTATTGTTGCTATATAGATAACACACTCAGGTTTTAAAATTGAGGCTGAGATTGTCGCTAAGATGGTGATTGGCGGGTTAATTGATAAGAACGAACTGCATTGGGGCTGATTCTGTTGTTTGTTGTTGGTCTCATTATGTCTGTAACTCTGAATGTATGTACATCTGCATATTTTAACACATGTTTTGGCAAATAAATTTATTCTATTCTATTCTATTCTCTTTCTAACAAAGAACATCAGTAAAGGATGTGAGAAATTTAGTCTTGTAAAATTTGTCCAATGCTTGTTTTCAATATTTTAGTCGCCATCTATCGCGGTTACGTCTAAATACCCGCAAATGACGGCAAAGACTAATTTGACAGCTTTAAATATGTTCTATCATTCTTCAATGATTTTTGTAATTAAGAGATGTGATGTGACTAAAATTAGTTTAGTGCGATTTACACAGAATCGGCACCAATGGCGATATAATCTATGCATAAACACAAATATACTAGGAGTCTTGGCTGTCCCAAATATTATATAGAGTTATTTATATTTGACCTGATGATTCAATAGTCTAATCTGTATCCGTTTTAATTGCTTTTTTAATCTGCATCCGTTTCTTCGCAAGTTTGTTCGGATGTAGATTCAAATAGCAACTAAAACGGATACACATAGATTAGAATTTTAGTGCTGGTAAATTGTACCGGCAAATCAGTATCTAGAGCCCAAAGTTGTATCAAAATCCCACGCATCAGAGCCGGCAGCTTATAATCCGCCGTGTGTATGATTCAATCCTACTACATAAAACTTCTGAACGGATTTGGATGAAATGTGCCACACAGATAGAATATTCTCTGGATTAACACATAGGATATTTTTATCCGTGTGAAACCGCGCGGAACTAC
Source organism: Polyploca ridens (assembly GCA_951394255.1). NCBI lineage: Eukaryota > Metazoa > Arthropoda > Insecta > Lepidoptera > Drepanidae > Polyploca > Polyploca ridens. The sequence goes on along the minus strand of OX596247.1, from coordinate 17,413,133 downwards.
TAGTAAATAATACATAAATATCCTGGGAAATTCCTCACACACGGTCATCTGATCCCAAACTAAGCAGAGCTTGTACTATGGAAACCAGATAACTGATATAATACATATATTACTTTTTGTTTGTAAATACATACTTAATATACATAATTACATTCAGACTCAGGACATACAGACATGTTCATGCACACAAATGCATGTCCTGTGCGGGAATCGAACCCACGACCTGCGGCGCGGTAGGTGGAATCTTAACCAACTGCGCCAACTGGCCCGTCAATACCCACTCTGAACTCATTTACATAAGATTAATTTTCAAATACACTGTTTTGTGACAGACAGATACGCTGTTAGTGTTTTCGAAAATCAGCCTTATGACTGGGAAGTCAAAGAGGCTATTGCGTCAACACATAGGTACAGTAGTACCCAACTGATAAGGCGCATCGTGAATCTTCGTTCGCACAGAAAAGAATACACTGCAGCTGTTAGTTTCGTCTCACTCGCAATTCACGCCCCTCCGCACGACGCGCGCTAACATGGCGGCAGCTGCCGATAAATAGCGGTTTCCCGCGCTTTGAAAATGTATCTTCTGCGCAGGTACATCGGTAAGACATATCAGTTGGGTACTATTGTAACTCCTTGTTATTTTTCCAGAACTTTGTAATGGTAGAAGGGACAGTGCTACTGTGGAACAATACAGAAGGTCTCTGCGGAAGGTTGGACGGGAACGATGTGAATGACTTCACTACTAAGGAGGGTAACATCGCTACTACCAAGTCCGTGATGGCAACCTCTTGGCAGATCAATAAGATTGGAGGTAAGAGATAACTAGGGTGACCATATTATTAGCATAAAGACTTTGATGATATGACATTTAGGTCGGTGATAGCTCAGTCATCAGTGGCTGTGAATCCTACAATGAGTTTGAGCTTTCGGTAAAGGAAAACATCGCGAGGAAACTATAGCACGGTGGTAGGGTATTTTGTAGTACCCATCCGTTTGTGTTCCCACAGTTGCACTTGAGAGCCAGTTCCTTCTAGGCTTTGTGTGCTTTTACCACCTTCGGCCGCATCATCAGTTATATAGACTGTATACTACCTGCATAACCTACCTATGTTCTGTGCAAATAAATGATTTGATTTGATTTGATTTGATCACTTACCAGGGTGAGATTGCGGTCAAATACTGGCTTACATACACAGTAAAAAAAAACTTAAACTTCCCATCAGGTCATAGGAAGTAACCAACCTTGTTGACCAATTTTGCCGAATATCGGGAATCGCAAGAATATCACAAGCTTTACCCCTAGCCGCTTGGGGAATCCTCTGGGCCTTTTCCTCACGTAGAAGAAATATGGAATCCATATTATATCCATATTAATATTATAAACGTGAAAGTTTGTGTGTATGGATGTATGGATGTTTGTTAATTATTTACGCAAAAACTACTGAACGGATTTGGATGAAATTTGCCACACAGATAGAATATGTGCTGGATTAACTCATAGGATACTTTTTATCCCGGGAAAACGTATGATCCCTCGGGAATGCGGGTGAAACCGCGCGGGACAGCTAGTAAAAATATAAATATCTTTCCAGATATCTGCGACAGTAGCCCGTCAGTGTCAAGCGAGTGCGTAACAGGGTCCGAAGAGATCGCTAAGAAAGCTGTGCAGTTCTGTAGCGCAATATTCAGCAAGGATAAGTTTAGGAGGTGCTCTAAGGTACGTCACGTAGACCATCGTGGTTAAATTGAACCCTACGTCATAGGTATAGAGTTTATGTTTTATTGTGCATAAAATTTTGACTGAAAACTTCTCAAGAATAAATTATGTTTATCTAAAATAAACTGTAATTGATTGGCACAAGAATCAAATTAAATTGTTACAATCTAGACTAAAACTTATAGAACACCTTGTCGATGAGCCATACTTAAATTTTTTGACAATATAGGCTAGATGACTGAAAAATATATTTAGTCCTTCAATATTATATTAGACACGTATTTTGTCTTTTGTCAATTAAACAAAAAAATACTAAGATATCGTGTATTGAAGTTCCGCGTGACGTCACGTTGTGGTACAGTTTTAACTCCGCTACGAGCCGCCACTCCCGAACTTTGACGTGCTTTATCATTGACAATTTTTAATAATATGGTATAGCAAAAAATACGTGTCCAATATTTGATAATCTAACTGAAGGTCTAATTAGATTTTTACCCAAAATTCATCCCTATTATAGTTTTTTTGTTATAAATGGCCGGTCCCAAAACGTATCAGCTTGTCCGATTTGGCAAGTCTGAACGAAGTGAACTAAAGCCTACTTATATGAATTATTGTGATAGTTATTGGTCCTTGCACAGGTAATGGACGTTTCGCTACTGCTAGAGGCGTGTCAATGGGACTACTGCACCTGCTCATCAAACCAGATAACCAGTAAGTTAATAAGCATTATCACTACATGATATGAAATGTATTTCTACCGTTTATCTTCTCGTGAAATTCTCTAGAAGTGCGATCCGGTTTCTGCAATATAATTGACAAAATGTTTCTGCTTCTATCAACATGTACCAGGAAATATCCATCCGAATGGGGTGCAGACTGCATCAGGTAAAATAAACCCACCAAAAACATAACGTAGAGTTACGTCGTGTAGAGTTATAAGCTTTGTCCCGTCTTGGCAACATTTTACATGTTTTTTTTTTGGTGGGATTGTCTCTTTCGCGATCTGTGCGCCTAGTACCAAAGAAGTTATGTGCTTTTATGGATATGTCCTGTGGTTTACCATAAAATATATTCAGATCATCAAATAGCAAATAAGACTAGACAACGTCAATTAGCAGTTAAAATTAAAGAGCTCCAGCAAGTCATCATCATCATCAGCCTATAATGTCCCACTGCTGAGCACAGGCCTTCTGCACACAAATCAGAGTGCAATGGAATGGCCATCGAGCGTGCCCACTGCGGATCGGTGGAGGTAGGCTAGTGGTCAACCTACTGTTGGAGTTTTCAAGCCGCCTAGGAGGCCTCCACTAGCTTAACGACTATCACAGTGATAACCGGGACCATCGGCTTTACGTGCCATCCGTAGCACGGAAACGCTCGATTTGAAATACCACTAGGCGGTCACCTATCAAGGTACCGACCAAAACGGTGGTAGCTTAACTTGCCGATCGATTAAGAACGGCTATAAAATTATAATTTGTTCCTTAGATTCTGAGGAGTGCGCGTGCAGCACTGTGGCAGTGTACGCTAAGGAGTGTCTGCGACATGGAGTCGACGAAATGAAGAACTGGCGCGACGCTGAAACTTGCCGTAAGTGCATTATCTGAACGCAAGGTTTTAAAATTTTAAGGCTATGATAGCTCAGCGGTAGTGATGTCAGAACCCGAGATGAAAGTTCTGGCCTCGAATCTTACAAAGAGCTTGAGCGTGGTAGGGTACTTTGTAGTACCCACCTGCCTGGTTACAACCCTTAAGTTGAAAATCTGTTGCTAGCATCTATCGGTGAGTTTCGACAGTTGCACTTGAGAGCCAGTTCCTAGGCTTTGTGTGCTTACCCACTTCGGCCACATCATTACTGACCTTGGTGAGATTACGGTCAAACAGGCCTATACACCGTAAAAAAAATATAGCTGAGATTACCCATAAAAAAATATTTCCGTAATTTTTCTTCCAGCAATGAAATGCCCAGAAGGTAAACTGTACCGGTCATGTGGTCCGGACGCTCAGCCCAGCTGTGCGTTCCCGCTCGTGGCGACTAAGAGTGACAACTCCACGTGCGTGGAGGGATGCTTCTGTCCTGAGGGTCTGCTGCTCGAAGGTGGGCGGTGCGTGCCCAAGACTGAGTGTCCATGTCGGTTGAGGAACAAGAGCTTCCCGCCAGGCGCTGTTATGAATAAGGACTGTAATACTTGGTGAGTAACGTTTCAGATGCTGTTATGTAAACTTTCAACAATTTGGTGGCTTCTTAAAGCGTAATCTATACTAATAATAATACTCTACATCTACACTAATAATAAAGAGAGAAGATTTGCATTTTTGTATTTTTGTTTGTATTGAATAAACTCAATAACTACTGGCCAAATATGAAAAAAAATCTTTCACCAGGAGAAAGCTAAATTATCACTGAGTAAAATAGGCTATATAATATTTCCAAAAAAAAAATATCGGGGTCCTAGGAAAGCTCCAATAATGTAATCGAAATTTCACCCGGGTGACGCCTGGCACGAACAGCTAGTAATATTATAAAGAAGAAAGAGTGCTTGTTTGCATTGAATGGGCTCGGAAACTAATGAAACGATTTGAAAAAATCTTTCACTTTTGGGAAGCTACACTATCCCCGGGTGACATAGGCTACATAATATTTTCAAAAAAATGAGGGATGCTTACTAAAACTCCAATAATGTAACCCAAGGTGTAAAAAAAAATTCTGTAGACCAGGTCTGAGAATAGGTCGTAAACTATTTTTCATACCTGTAGGGTAGGATAGGGTAGCACCACACGAACGAAGTCGCGCCGGGCAGCTAGTAGTTTTTATATAAGAGAACCGATACAGCCCAATAAGATTTTATGGTGATACATGTCGGTTAACTAAATCTGGCACGTTCAACACATTTACACGTTGCGCTTGTGTAGGGTCAATGAATAAGCGCGCGAAGTGACGTCGCACTGCATGCGCATCATGAAAAGTCTGTCCGTCTCTCTCGCGCGCCGTCAAGCGTATGAGTATGAAGGAGACAGTTATTGTTTTGCTACTGCTCATATAATAGAGTGGTATTTTTTTGCATTCGTCCGTTAGAATTTACTGACTGATTAGAAACAATCCTAACTATCCTAACTATTAATGCGAAAGTGGGTTTGTTTGTTACACCTTCACGCCTAAACTACTCAACAGATCATCATGAAAGGCATGCAGATAGCCCATGATATGGAAAAGGACAGGCTACTTTTTATCCCGGGAACGCGAGTGAAACCGCGTGAGACTGCTAGTAGAATATGCTTACTATAATTCGTCACTTTGCAAATTACCACCAAAAGGTGATCAAATGAGTTGTCTCCCCCAGCACGTGCCAGCTCGGCGAGTGGACGTGCACTCAGATCCCGTGCGGAGCCCGCTGCGGCGCCGTCGGGGATCCGCACTACACCACCTTCGACGGGCTCCGGTACGACTTCATGGGCCACTGCACCTACACCATGCTGCAAACTGATAACTTCACCATCGAGGTCGAAAATGTCGCTTGTTCCGGAGCTGTCACTGAGGTACGTCAATTAAAAACATCGACGATTAGAGTAGTAATACCGAGCAATGAAATTCGGCAACTAGTACAGTAGTACCCAATTAATATGGCTTACCGATGTACCTGCGCAGAAGATACATTTTCAAAGCGCGGGAAACGCTATTGGTCGGCAGCTGCCGCCATGTTAGCGCGCGCCGTGCGGAGGGGCGTCAATTGCGAGTGAGACGGAACTAACAGCTGCAGTATATTATGAACCTTATAGTAGTGATCTAAGGTTGATTATAAGTTTTATTTCGTAAATCTTCGGGGCCATACTTTCTTTTCTGTGCGAATGAAGATTCACGACGCGCCATATTAGTTGGGTAATACTGTAAGTGTTTATGCACTGATTAATAACAGTCCCGACCAATCACTGCATCTAAATGTTTAGTGTTTCCGTGACTTAGCCAATCGGAGCGCATGTGTTCTTGACTCAGCCAATCAGAGCGCATGTGATCTTGACTCAGCCAATAATTTATTTATTTTATTTATTTATTCATTTTTAGGAAGACTATCGACTTGAACAAAAATATAACATAGAATAACAATAGAAAGGTGGTAAATTGGCGAAATAGATTTCAAACATAATGAATGTCATTGCCCTTCTTTGGGTTAATTGTTAATAAGATAATTAATAATTGAAACAAAAACAGTACCGGCTGCAGTTTGACATTTTCTGTTCAGATTTGAATGTTGTGTAGTACGCCAAGTGATGCACTGTGAGATTTTTTTGCACTGTGTGCATTGAACTAAACCATAACTGATTGAATTCATTGCATTCTCCTATTGTATATTTGACCAACTGCTGCTGTCCAGATTTGTTCTATCATACATTGAAATGATCGTTACATTAAAACGAGTCGACCAGCAATCATTTTCAATTTTGCCAAGTTGTGAAAAGGATGATCTTTAGGTACAGTCAAGAGTATATGAAACCTCATTGTGAAGTGTCAAAGCAAGTCAAGTGAGAGGACGTAGGACTTTGTGGCTTTACATTTGGCAATTCTTTTTTAATCTCTAGGGTTGAGGGTAGCTGCCCCTTTTACCCCCCTTTGGCGATGCCCATGCACACAATACATCCATATCGTTGCTGCCCCTCTTACCCCTCCCCCCTTGGCGATGCCCATACAATCCATCCCTTTTTCGGTGTTCCCCAGGCGATGAACCTGTCTCCATACAAAGGCGAGGGCAGGCCGTCGTGTACTAAAGCTGTGAGCCTGATCTACGGTGGCGCTAACGTCCACATGAAGCAGGGCGGGTTCATCCTCGTCAACGGAAGGGAGGTAGCTTCGCTGCCCGTCACCATCGGGGACTTGAGGATCAGGGCTGCCTCCTCGCTCTTCATTATTGGTAATTACTTGGACATTTTAGGGTTGGCGAGGGCAGTTACCTTAAAGGTGAGGGTTTTAGGGTCGGCAACGCGCGAGTAACACCCCTGGTGATGCAAGCGTCCATAGGCTGCGGTAACCGCTTACCATCAGGCGGGCCGTATGCTTGTTTGCTACCTAAGTAGTATAAAAAAAAAGGTTGAAGCCTAATACGGTCTTAGGAGACTATCCGTTAGTTTTTGAGTGGTTTTCAAATCAGTATTTCAATATAGATTTAACAAAAAACTCTCCTATTTAATTTTGGGCTTTCAAAATCTTTATTGCTATTTTTCTTAAGACTTGGAATGACGTATATTTCTTTTCCCTAGTACAAATGCCTAACAAGGTGGACTTATGGTGGGACGGAAACACCAGAGTATTCGTCGATGTGCCTCCAACATTCCAGGATAAGACTAAGGTATTTATACTAACAGATCAGGAGATCAGGATGTAAATGTTATGTAATAAATCTAAGGTTGGTTTATTTATTTATTATCTCTGATTTTATTACCAGTTCTTCCCAGGAAATTCAACCTTCCGAATCGGTATTACGGTTTTAAGAAGTGTCAGGGGAATTTGATCTTTTATGTTCCCTTTATCCAACTAGGGTCTCTGCGGAACCTTCAACCTGAACCAGAAAGACGACTTCCTTACCCCGGAGAACGACGTGGAACAATCAGCACTTGCGTTCGCCAACAAGTGGAAGACCAGAGAGTTCTGTTCGGATGTGATCACGAAGGAACCGGAACATCCTTGCAAAGCTAACGTCGAGAACAAAGAGGCGGCTGAGAATTATTGCAGCAAGTTGAAGAGCAAGCTGTTTGAAGGTATGTCTTGGAATAGCACGGAAACTCAGGAATCGTGACAGGTTTATCCGAAAATAAGGATATTTAGAGCAGTCGGATTGATGTTACATTGATCTTTGGTTCATAAGGAATAGTTTGAGTTTCAAAAATTGCAAGAGATGTTGCTTTCTAGGTTTTCTGAAGTACAACAATCTGCCTACTATTTCTAATGCCCATAGAAGACAGTGGCCTCTAACCTTCAGGACCGTTTGGACCACTTAGCTGGTTGTGACCTTTAAACACACTTTATACAAGCGAACTTATTCAATTATCTATGCTTCGAATCACATACACACGCAGTTGGTCAATGGGCGAGAGAATATATCTATAGCTGTATAGAAATTCAACGTTTAAGGGGGTGAAAAGGGGGTATTTTGTTTGTATGAAAAATCTTTTTCCTTAGATTTATAAACTTGAAACTTAACACTTTTTCAAATCTACCCCTAACAAGGGGTTGAGGGGATTTTAAAGTATGGAAGAAACCTAACGGGGTCCGATTAATTTGAATCTCGGTATTAATATTTTTTTTTTGTTTAATTTCGGGCTAAAAAGGGATAAGTAATTATGTTTTAAGGGGAGATTTTACTGCGTGTCTCGATTAACTCAACTTTGGTTCCCTTTTATAGACAATAAGAAAAGTTTTTTTCTAAATAACATTTATGAGGGGGCGCGGACCGAAAAATTAGTACTATCATAAAATAACTGCATCCGATTATGTTACGTGCGATGACGATGGGCGTCGATAAATTCGCGAGGGTATGAGCTCTACGTAATAGTATTATTTGCCTTCACATAGTGTTTGTATTGTTCAGCATGCCACTGGTACGTGGACGTGGAGCCATACTACTCGGCGTGTATGTACGACATGTGCGCGTGCGGCGGGGAAGTTTCCCGCTGTCTGTGCCCCGTGCTGGGCGACTACGCCATGGCGTGCGCCGCCGCCGGGCCCCGCGTGCAGTGGCGGTACAACGTCAACGAGTGCGGTATGCCACCATACACTACTATATGTCTCACATTGATATTTCCTTAATAGAGACAATAAGAAAAGTGTTAATCGACACATTCTTAGATATAATCAATATAGAAGTTTATGTTAAAATTACTTATTAGCCTAATATTAAGGCTAGATTGTAGTATGAATAGGGAACACTAATGAACCTAGGATAAAAAAAAAAAGACAAGCCATGGATATTTCTTTTGTGTTTTGAGTCTGGCTCTAGATGTCTACATTCGTACAATTTAGCCCAAGCACGAAATTTCCTACAGAAGAGGTGTTATCAGCAAAGATTTTCTCTTTTATATCAGTTTATTGCAACGCATTTGGTATCGCTCATGGCATATATCTCAATCAATTGACGACACTCGGCATGGATTTTTGTGGAATATATCGAAGATTTTATATTATCTGTTGACGTAAGAACGTTAGTTACCTTTAGATTAGATTTCAGTAAGGCTTTTAACACAGTGAGCCATAAGGTCTTGCCAAATAAATTTGAAAAATGTGGATTGTCAAATCACTTGCTGAGTAGATTTGAATCATACAACATCAATAAGAAACTTCAGATTGTCATATATGGCTTTTACTTCTGAATTGTATACCACAACTTCGGGAATTCCACAAGGATCGCATTTGGGGCCATATCTTTTAAATGATTATATTAATGAAATATCGCAATGTTCTTTTCTTTGTCTTTTAAATTAATCTCAGGGACAGTTTGATGTAGATCATCAAAATAATGTATCATAAGGTACAGTTATAGAAAGTAACCAATTACACACACGGATGCATCATACTGGTACTAAGGGCAGTCGTTTTATCGTCCGTTTCCCGACAGAGTTGCAATGTACCGGTGGACAACAGTACACGGTGTGCGCGGACAGTTGCCAACGCAAGTGTACGGACTTGGCGCTGACCGGGGATACCTGCAAGCCTTGCTGTGTGGAGGGCTGTGCCTGCCCCACTGGACAGGTGACCAAATTATAATTTGAAACAGGAGATTTTTAAAATCCATAATAAGTTAGCCGATAGCTACTAGCGGATAGAAAAAAATGATGTAAAGTGTAGTTAGGAAATTGCAGTTTGTTAGGGTTATTTGGCAATTCTGGATAGCAGTTTTAATCCTTAATAATATTATAAACGCGAAAGTTTGTTACTCTTTCACGCAAAAACTACTGAATGGATTTTAATGAAATTTGGCACGCTGATAGAATTTGTTCTGGATTAGCACATAGGGTACTTTTTGTGCTGGGAAAACAAAATCTCCCCGGGGTACGCGGGTGAAACCGCGGGGCGCAACTAGTCAAGATGTATATGTTTTTTGCAAGTTGTTTCTTTTATGTAATTGAGTCTGTAACGGGACAAAGTAGATATAATATGCAAAGGAATTTCATGACTTTATGACATGACAGGATAATATTTTACAGCTTCTAGACGAAAACAATGTGTGCGTGCCCGTAGGGCTGTGCCCTTGTTACCATAAGGGCATGCAGTTCAATGCGGGCTATAAGGAAGTGAGGCCCGGCAAACGAGAGAGGGAACTTTGGTGAGAAAACACTTTTTTATTTTTATCCCATTTTTTGTGGCATATAAGTCCTGTACTTCGTCCTGTTATTCTAAGTTATTATGTATTCTTGTGCAAAATTGGATCTTCACCTTTCTTTCATCCCTGAGGATGCGGAGCTCGTTCGAGCTCAACGATTCAGTCGGATGTTGTTACTGCAAATCATTAGCATGCGGAATGAAATCCCCATTACAGTTTTCCCTCAACGCTATGAAATGGGATTCCTTGAAACGTAAAGAGCCTTCAAGATCGGCAACATGTTCGTGATTCCCCTGATATTGCAAATGTCATCATCTGACAGTTTGAAAAAATACCTCACATATCTTAATTTTTTTTTTCTACGAAATCGTTATACCTGGCCCGTCTGATGGTGAGCGGTTACCGTAGCCATATTGACGCTTGCAACACACGGGCATTACGCGTTACTGACCCTTCCCCTTCCCCAATGAGCTCTGGCGCCCTTACTCACGCGCAGGAACACAACATTAAGTTATTTGGCTGCAGTATTCTATAAGGTACCTACTTCCCCAATCGAGCTGCTCTGCCGTTCAAAATCAAATCAAAATCAAAAAGTCATTTATTCAGTTAAGGCCATGAAGCGGGATTATTGCTTCATGGTTTAGGCCCTAGTAAGGCACTTATGAATGTTAAATTGGTACATACAGTTGAATTTACCACCGGTTCGGAATACACTTAAACTGAGAAGACACCGGCAAGAAACTCAGCAAAGCTTTCTTTTTTTGTGGAAGATCTTTTAATATTAAGCCAAAGTACCTATATGAGAAGCTTGCTTGGTTATCAGCGAGAAACGCTTATCGGACCAGAACGTCGTTGATACGACTTTCAATGCCTCGACATAGAACTGCAGCCTTCCGTAGTAGCTTTAGGTATAATGCGACTAAACGTTGGAACAATCTCCCTCCACCAATCCGTAGTCTGCCATCTAAACACACTTTTAAAATTAAGCTCAAACAATATCTCCTGGAAAATCAATTGTAGTATAATAATAGCATCATTGGATTATACTTTTTAATTTTATTCTTCTATATGTCAGAACCTGAGCCTGATGATAATTAATTACCTGTTTATTTTTTTACCAGAATTTAGTAGTAGTAGGTAGGTATTTACTCCTGTTTTTCATTTCGTTTTATTTATTACCGGCTGTTACTCACACAAAACCATATATTAATTAATTTGCGAAAGTTTTACATCGCTGCACCCTCATTTAACTTATTATTTTTAATATAGCTATATTTTTAACGCTTCACTTTGTTTATTTATAATGTCATTAACGTTCGATTATAACACTATCACTGGTCGTTTTCCACTGATATTCGTGACGCACACTCGCGAGGCGACGACAGAATATCAGCGTTGAGGTACCCCACCTCAACATTAAGCTGAGTCGGCCGCCTTTTTTTTCAGACACGCACAGATAGGATATTTATTTATATTTTAATTTTGCTGTTCTGTTATTTTTGTTGCTATTTGTGTGTTTCTGGGAAATAAATTCATTTTCTTCTTTCTTCTTCTTTTCTATTAACAGCTTTTTTCCAACGTTCTTAAACCTCTCTCATTTCAATAAATTCCTCTGTCTCATCAGTACATGCATGGGTGGTCGGTGGGAGTGCGTACCGGCCACCCCGGACCAGATCCAGGAGTACCCGCCGGCTGAAGACCTCAGGTCCAACTGTAGCGCAGCCAACAACATGGAGTTCACCACCTGCGAGATTGCCGAGCCGTTGACTTGCAAGGTAAAATTGATATACATTAATAGGTGAACACAAATGAAGCCATTTTGGAATTGTTCAAATTATTTATTTCAAATTGATAATGCAAAATTATCAAAAATATCGTAGTACGCACCTGCCTGGAACCCTCATTCAAAAGTCTTCGAATATTTGGGTGCGTCCATTAATTACGTGAGGCGATTCTGGCAATTTTTCGACCTCCTCCCTCCGCCCTTGTTGGGTTTCATGAGGCTTTGCTCCACGCCCTGCCCCTTACAAAGACCACGTAAGATATTTCAGAAATGTGTATTTTTAGTGTAAAGTCAAAGCCATTTATTCAATTCAGGCCCTAGTAGGGCACTTATGAAGGTCAAATCTACTGAAGTTACCACCGGTTCGTAAGTCGGCCTTCAATTGAAAAGAATTGGGATGAAACTCAGCAAAGATGGATTTTTTTAGATTCGGCTCGTCCCTGCTTCCATAAGTGCCTCACATAATTAATGGACGCCCCCTTTGGGTACACCGTCACTCATGGTAGATCACATACTCATCCAAAAATGTTAATTTCCCCTAGAACATGCACTTACAACAAACGTCGACGACAACAGAATGCCGTCCAGGATGTCAGTGCAAGAAAGACTATGTTCTAGACACAGTGTCTAAAAAGTGTGTGCACCCAGCCGAGTGCCCTTGCCACCACGGAGGCAGGAGCTATCAAGATGGAGATACTATGCAGGAAGAGTGCAATAATTGGTGAGTGAATGTTAAATATATAATTAAACTAGTATGTTTTCACGCAATCATAAACTCTCCATTGAAACCATGTTAAAGGTGATTTAAAAAAAAAAATTAAGCTGAGATTCGTATTCCGTTTCTTTTCCATCCTTTTTTTGCTTTTTTCGTTATTTTCCATCTTTAAGTTATACAGACTGTTTTACCGCACTTTTTTCGTAAAATATTTTTAGTGCACGGCTACATTGCCCAATGTCATGTTTCTGTCGGTTTAAGCCTTAGGCTGTTAGCTGTCTGTAAAATAATCATAATAGCCATATAGACTTTAGTACTCATACGTTTTTTTGGCAAACGAAACGTAATAACGCTTTTCTACTAAGTTAAATACCCTTTTGCCATACCACAGTTTTGTGTTTAATGTGCCTTTCCATTTCTATTGGAAAATGCATCAAAATGGGATACCTAAAAACTTTGTGAAAAATAGTCTTTGGAGGCGCCGGGTATCGATCCCGGTACCTCTCGCATGCTAAGCGAGCGCTCTACCATCTGAGCTACGCCCCCGTTACAGTATACGTCGAAGATATTAATAACATTCAAACACTTCTATGCGTAATTGCGTGTATAGCAAAATTACTGCGTAACGAATAGTACTATTTAAAACGCACTCGCCTTTCACTTTTATCATGGAACTGATTGAATTAACTCAGTAAGTTCTTGTTGTCAACAAAACATGGATATTACTTCTGTCCTTCTCGGGAACTAAATTCACCTAATAAATGTTCTACCCTTGTAAATGAACAACGGATAAAGTAATCTAGATCCCACCAAAAACATTCTGTAAAAAACTAGCTAAGTCTCGATGAAGCTGCTTGTTTTTCTCTAAAAAGTAATGAAATCTAGACAAAGTCGTGCCAAGTCTAAGGTTCCTTACTGCGATTCCTTTATTATTATAGTTAATGTTGTGTGACTTGGCCGTTGAACATTCTTTATACGTTAGTGGGTACAAGTACAGATTGGTGCAATGGTGTCATGGAACACCTGGTTGTGTACCCTTCAACCAAACAACCAAACAAAAAATGAAATTTTTATGATAGAAAATAGTATGAGATCATGACAAAATTATCATGACTCGTTATTACGTCAGAAATTGGCATTATATCTCCACTGACCCAAACAGTGTAATATATCTTATCGATATACTTTAGATCTCAATGTCTTTCTAATGGCATTATATTACAAAACTATCATCCCTTTATTACGAGAGATGAAAGCAAGTCTAGTAAAACCCAGGTTTTAAATACACCGTCACTTGAGCTTGAGCTTTCAGTGAAGGAAAACATCGTGAGGAAACCATAGCACGGTGGTAGGGTACTTTGTAGTACCCGCCTGGCTGGCTACCAACCTCAAGTTGAAAATCAGTCGCCAAGCTTCTTTCGGTGTGTTCCGATAGCTGCACTTGAGAGCCAGTCCTTCTAGGCTTTGATTGCTTACCACCTTCGGCCACATCATCACTTACCATGGTGAGATTGCGGTCAAAACCCAGGCCTATATACAGTAAAAAAAAAAACTTTCTAACGCCATATAACAAAAAGAGCCGGGGCTATCTTAAAACCTAGGTTTTAATAGATTTTGCTTAAACCATCTCACGTAATGAGACAGTCTCGTATGGCTCTGTACTGACTATACTTCTATACTAATAATAATAAAGAGGTAAAGTTTGGATGTTAGTAATCTCGGTAAATACTGATTCGATTATGAAAATAATAGGAAGCTATATCCCTGAGTGCTATAGGCTAATGCGGGTGAAGCCGCGGGGGACAGCTAGTATATATATATATATGTGTTGTCAGTGAATGCAAGTCCGGCAACTGGAATTGCACCGAGCGGTTGTGCGCGGGTGTGTGCAGCGCGTGGGGAGACTCGCACCTCACCACCTTCGACGGGACCGACTACGACTTTGAGGGGGTCTGCACCTACCTGCTGGCTAAGGGCGCCATGGACACTAAGGATGGATTCGGTGTTGAGATTCAGGTAACGTGTTAGGAAAGTAGATTTGTTACCCTCCTAACAAGGTAACCTGGCATACAATTAGTAACGCACCAAGCGACGTGGCTATACCGTTCTTTCAAGCGAGTGAATAGTCATTATCTGGGTAAGCGTGTTACATCCTCGGCCTCGTCATAAATCCTCCTGGGATTAATCGGAGCCTAAACGCAATTTTACAGTAAAAAAAGCGTAATTCCGGTATCAATTATCCCAAACCAAATAAAGAAGCTAAAGAAATATTGGAATTATGTTTTTCGAATTTACAACGTATTTTTAAATAATTACAATTATTTAAAAAGTTAAATTGCTTTAGCTTCCTTTTAGCCCCCCGATTTCAAATGTCGGCTATAAGTACTGTGACGGAATGAAAAGGTTCGTCAATTTTCAACTTGATTCATTCAACATGTTTTGATGAACTAAAACCTTCTTTTTGGTACATATAATAATCGGGTCGGCAACGCGCGAGTGATACCCCTGGTGTTGCAAGCGTCCATAGGCACCTTAGTGGTATAAAATAAATAAATAAAAAAAATGTTTCTTGACATCTGGTGCAAACGAAAACCGACTCTAAGGTGACCAACCTTTTCATTCTGTGACTGTACATAACTTTTTGTCAAAAAGTACATTTCAGTGAATGATTGTTTTAATTAATGATTTGTACCCAGAATGTACCGTGCGGGACGACCGGCGCCACTTGCTCCAAGTCGATCACTCTGAAGGTCGGCAGCGGCAGCGACGAGGAAATCGTATCGCTCACCAAAAACGCACCCCTACCCGATATATCGACATTAACAAGGTATATTTTTTATCCGGGATTGCGGGTAGTTGGTTATTGTTACTCAAATACGCCGTAATGGATGAGCGGATTTCCATTGATACAATATACCTTAAAGAATACTTATACTTTTATCACTGAAAATATAAAATCCCTCCAAAAACGTGGTTTTACCCACGAAGCTAAAATACGAGAAGAATTTGTCGTTTACCAAAATATCGATAAACAATATTTAAATATCTATAGGATCAAGTTGCGAGTGGCTGGGGCCTATGTGTTCCTAGACGTACCTACATTGGGTATGAGTCTGCAATGGGACCATGGCTTGAGAGTCTACGTGAGGGTCAATTCTATGTGGCATGGAAGGGTAAGTATCTCATGAGCTACATTTATAGGTTATGTTTGAGCTTGTTTGTTAAGTTATCCGGCTCGAAGGACTAACAAAACATTTGGTAGTTCTATAAGGGACACTAGAGTCGTTTAACGTAAAGACGTTTTAATAATTTGAATCGATTTCAAGCGCTGTTCAATAAACCAAGATGGAGAAATTATAACCATAACCAATCTATACTAATTAACGGCAAACTGGGACCCTGATTGAGTTTATTATGTTATTAAATAAATTTCATCTACCTCGAAAATCGCGGAAAAACCAAAAAATTCTCAACTAGTTAGTAATTTTGCACTGATTTTGAACAGTAAGAACCAATCACTGTTTCGTGTGTTTTTGACTTGGCCAATCAGAGCGCATGTGTCCTTAACTTAACCAATCGGAGCCATTGTCGGTGGTGGGAAATTGGCGCAATACATTTCACCTAAAAGGAACATCATTGCGTTTCTTTGTGCTGTAATTGTTCGATGACCTCGAAGGACCAAAATTAAAATCTAAATTGAATGCTAAAATGATTGAAATAATAACTTGCACATGCGTATAAAAATGTTTTTATTTCAGAATTTATCAGGCTCGAAGGACCGAATTAAATATTCAATCAATTCCCAGGTGAAAGGTCTCTGCGGCAACTACAACGGTGACATGCGCGATGACTTCCAAACGCCATCTGGCGGTGGAATGGCTGAATCTTCTGCTCTACTCTTCGCTGACTCATGGAAGATGAAGCCTACTTGTCCTAAACCTCATCCTGTTGTCGTAAGAGCATTTATTTATATGGATGCTTGATTTATTCCTGAATTATACCGCTGAGGAGTTAAAAACCAGATTTGGAACAGGGCAAGCAGATGATGAGGAGTTAAAAACCACGAAAGCGAAATCAAAATGAATCTATAGTCGATTAACTGTTGCCGTCTTTTTCATTTCAGACGTTATTGACAATTATTTTTAACCGACTTCAAAAAAGGAGGAGGTTCTCAATTTGGTTGTTTTTTTTATGTTTGTTACCTCTTAACTTCGTAATTTATTAACCGATTTGGAAAATTCTTTTTTTATTTGAAAGGGTACACTTCCTGTTTGGGCCCATTGTCATCAGATCAGGATTTGATTATTTCTTAGTGTACTTTGAAGTCGGTTTAAGTGTTTTGTGAAACAGTTCAATTATAAGTATTTTATCATATTTGAGCCGGGATGTGAAGTGAACCTTAGTTTTTCTTACGACAAATTTAGTTAGCTAGAGAATATTATAAGAATTTGAACATAACTGCAGTATAAATACAGTCTAATTTGTAACCACTTTCCCTTCGTCTTACGAATTTTAGATCAGGGTTACGTACTGACTCGAGGTTAACATTTTTTACCCATCCCAATGAGGCGAAAGGGTTGTTTTGGACGCATTGAATCATATCGCAGTTCCTAGATTGCTGACCGTCATTTAACCACTAAAATGTCTATCACTTGCCCGGACGTATGACCAAAACGTCCCACTGGCGCCGGCTGAAAATCAGCGCTGTGTACTCACTGTGCACAGCATTATACTGAGCTGGTGGCCAATTTGTCTGCACACTAATTTCCGTTTTTTTATACTGTTTTCGTATTATGTTGTTAATTTTAAGGTGTGTTCTTCTATTCTATTCAAAAGAAACTGAATGATTGTAATAATTCGTTAGGACCACTGCGTCCAACGTCCGGAGCGCAAAGAATGGGCGGTATCAACATGCGGCGGTATGAAGCGGTACCCGTTCACGCTGTGCGCGTCGGAGGTGCCCGCGGCTAGGTTCGTGGAGCGGTGCGAGCGCGACGCGTGCGCGTGCGACGCGGGCGGCGACTGCGAGTGCGCGTGCGCCGCGCTCGCTGCGTACGCGCACGCATGCGCCGAGCGGGGCGTCACGTTCAACTGGAGGTCGCAGGACTTGTGCCGTCAGTATACATATCCACGGACATTCCTCACACACGGTCATCTGATCACAAACTAAGCAGCCCCCCTAGACAATATGGTTGTCGACAATCGACATCGTTAGTAAACGATCGAGCCTATCTAAGCTTGTTTTGAAAAGAGTAATTGCTGAGTTTATTGCCGGCTCTTCTCAGCAAATGCAACCTTCCGAACCGGTATTAGAGTCAGACTTTTCATAAGTACCTGCGAAGGTCGATTTGAATAAATGATTTTGAGCCCATGGGGGCTAAAAAGGAAGCTAAAGCAATATTGCTAAAGCAATTCATTTTTTCGAATTCTCGACAGATCCTACGTAATTTCAATATATTTTGGTAGGATTCGGAATTGATGAATTACATAAGATCTGCCGTAAATTCGAATAAATGAATTGCGTTAGCAATATTGCTTTAGCTTCCTTTTTAGGGGGGCATCACAGACGTAGCTATAATATTATATTTAATATAAATCATAGCAAGGCATATTACGATATGTTTTCAATACTAATCTTCGAGGGACCGCACACGCGGCTATAATATATATTTCTGTTTCTTCGCCAACCTGTACTGTAATTTATATTATAGCTATCAACCTTTGTACGGGATTGACATACGTGATTGTTAAAAATCACGTGATATTTCGATTTGAAATGTCAATCTCATACAAATGTTGATCGTTTACTAACAATGACGATTGTCGCCAACCATCTTGTCTAGGCAGCCCTGAGCAAAACAAATTTTTTGTTCAAACCTTTGTGTATTTTGCCATTTTCCAATTATATTTTAAATTCTAGCTCAGTAAATCACTTTCACATAGTCTTCAGTCAGTCATCGTACATAAAAGTTATGTTTTAGTACAATAGTGGCTACTTGAGAGTATATAAATACTACGTACTAAAACTTTTCACGGACTTCTTGAAACAACTTGAAAAGTCACGATACACATGATTCATTTCATTTCACTTAAGGCGATGATAGCTCAGTGGTAGTGACGTCGGATACCGAGACGAAGGTCCTGGCTTCGAAATTCTACAATGAGCTTGAGCTTTCGGTGAAGGAAAACATCGTCAGGAAACCATAACATGGTGTAGCACCCACCTGGCTGGCTACCACCCTCAAGTTAAAAATCTGTCGCCAAGCACCTATCGGTGTTCCGACAGCTGCACTTAAGAGCCAGTTCGTTCTAGGCTTTGTGTGCTTACCATCTTCGGCCACATCATCACTTACCATGGTGAGATTGCGGTCAAACACAGGTCTATATACAGTAAAAAATAGCCTATAATGCCCCACTGCTGAGACCCACAAATGAGGGTAAAAGGGAATGGGTATATACCCATTCCCTTTTTCCCTCATTAGAGTTACCCTCGATACCCTCGATTTACCCTCTTTTACCCTCGATAGAGTAAATACTCTATCGAGCGTGCCCGCTACGAATCGGTGGAGGTAGGCTAGTGGTCAACCTACTGTTGGAGTTTTTAAGCCGCCTAGGAGGCCTCCAACTAGCTTAACGACTATCTCAATAAGTGATGACCGGGGCCAACGGCTTCACGTGCGTTCTGAACGCATGAAAAACGCTTGAGGTTACGGCCTTTGCAAACCGATTTAGAACGGCTAATCATGCTACACGTGTTCTATGCTTATATCTTACTGGTATCTGAATGAAAGAAACAAAGAAAGAAAATACATTTATTCATCAAAAATCGACGCAATGGAACTTGTATATCACCCTTATTATCTTTCATTCTTTCTAATGACTTATCTACTACCTAGCATGCAATATAAATGCACTATAGCGTAAATAATAAGTACTCGTTGTTTGTAACAGCGATGCAATGCGACGTGGAATGTTCCAACTACGACTCTTGCGTGTCTCCGTGTCCGCTGGAAACTTGCGACAATACCCTCGACTACTCCGAGGTGAAGACCAACTGCGAGGATGCCACCTGCGTTGAAGGTATGAACATCTGTCGCCAACTACAGTAACCGGCAAACTTCTTGGCACAAAATGTTAAATGCATAGAAGCCAAATTTTAGGTCTCTTTGGCGCGAGTCGTTCGGAGCTGGCGCCCATTTCTTGACAAAAAGTTTCCCGGGATCTGTATCTACTGGTGTGCGTATATGGCTGCACTTGAGAGCCAGTTCCTTCTAGGCTAAGTGTGCTTACCACCTTCGTCCAAAATAATCACATACCATGGTGAGATTGTGGTCAAAAACCGGACTAGAAAAAAAAGTATATATTTTCATGCGCGTCAACAAGTCACGATAAATAAATCTAATGTTATTATGAAATTAGTTCTAGATGGTTTATTAGATTTGCTCGCCATACTGGTACAAATGACCGGGAAGTTTGTGTCACCATCTCCCTGTCTATAAGTGTTGAGGTTATGTATTAAATATCTAAAAAAAAATTAAGGACATGCACATTTGACGTTTCTATATTTCTGCTCTTATGACGTCACGATAATGGTGGCTATAAAAATACTAGTTGACTATCGAATATATATATCAACATTAAAAAAAAATTGAATAGGCTATCAGGTATATTATAAAGAGGTAAAGTTTATAAGTTCGGATGTAGGGAGTAATCCGGAACTACTGATACGATTTTAAAATTCTTTCACTAATAGGAAACTATGAAAATTATCCCGAAAACGCGGGTGAAACCGCGAAGGATAGCTAGACTAAGCTATAAAGAAGCGATCCTATTGGCTTGAATTTGAAGTTATAAAAGAAAATTCGTTCAACCGTTACAGAGCTGCATAGGCTAATGACAAAAATCTAAAAAAAGTAATTTAAAAAAATTAAATGTTTTCAAAATACACTAAAAAGTATGAAATAACTCAAATCTGACACTGATTTGAAGTCAGCGAAATGTTTTCAATGGAATACGTCGTGCTCTTTCGTTGACTTCAAATCAGTGTCAGATTTGAGTTATTTCATACTTTTTAGTGTCTTTTGAAAACGATTAAATTTTTTTAAATTACTTTTTTATTTCGTCATTTTTAGTTTTTTTTTAATACACTAGAATTTTATCAAAGTTTTGAGATTTTTTCCTTTGACACTACATCAGTAGCTCGTATCAAATCAATAAGCCAGGCCGTCACACATATTTGTCCATATCTTGAAAACTACTGCAACTATTTCGATGAAACTTGCACTGTTCCCTAAGTTGAAGTAAATGTGAACCAATAAAAAAAAATGGTTACAATCCGATTAATATCTTCGGAGATATGCGTGGACAAACATACATACACCTATGTAAATTTTGTATATTTGTTTGGAAGCCCTAATAGATGTGAATATATTGCAGTTCCAATAATATTACATACATACGTGTCGATATGATAAACTCCTTTTTTTTTAAGTCGATTAATAACTGCCATTAATTCCAGGCTGTAAACCCAAGAAGTCGTGTCCAGAAGGCCAAGTATACAGCAACAGCACGCTCAAAGAGTGCGTCCCCCGCGCCAAGTGCAAGCCTCTTTGCATGACCCTCGCGGACGGTACCGAGGTGTTAGAGGGAGAGGTGTTAGAGCAGGACGCCTGCCACACCTGCCGCTGCTCCAAGAAAGAAAGAGTGTGTAAGGGACAGCCTTGTTCTACTCTTGCGGTAAGTACATCGATATAAGGAATGATATTGGTTGTATTCATCATACATATGGTAAACTCTGTAAAGTGAATGGTAGATGGCTCATCAAATTGAATGCCTTTTTACCCGACTGACCCGGAAGGAGGGTTATGTTTTGAGTGTATGTGTGTATGTCTATTTCTTTGTGCCGCTCTGCAGCCTAAACGGCTTGATGGATTTAAGCATATGAGGTGTCATTAGATTCGTCTTGACTGGGGGAGTGTCATAGGGTATATTATTTTTATATAGCGCCTAAGAATAAAAAATAGCTACCAAAGAATTTTGGTAGATATGCTCGTATGGTAGGTTTTGTTATTTTTACAGCAATCTTCACGCATACCACATGCAACCTTCCGCATCGGTATTAGAGTCGAAACTATTCATAAGTGAGATGACAAGAAATCTTTCCAAGTTCCAATCTAATCATACTTACTTAGGCCACACCAAAATTATGTTAATACATAATGTGTTCAGCTGAAATCAGCAGTTTAACAATGGTGATATGTTAAACTACATTTATATTAGTTCTTATTGTTCCATATCTGAGAATGACGTATGCCCACAGACCAAAATTCTTTAGAAACCTATAGACGAATACCCGCGATCGCCAAGAATATGCATTAACTGCATAAGAGCCTTAACGATTACAAATTTAAAGAACGCCGTCCGCCCTTTCGATTCGCCTGCATTTTGCGATTATGATCTCATGTAAAACTTAATTGATATGGCGTCTAAAGACTCTGGTCTGTGTATATGGCTTGAGTAAACATTACACACCAGATTATAATAATTTATGATATATCAATATTAAATGATTTCAAAAGATTTGGGTCGTGAATATGTATCCATGTAATATATTAATAAATGTATGTATATTCGTTCTTCAGCCGGTACTAGGGTCGTCTGAGCCTTCGACTATAAAGCCTCAAGATGAGCCTCTCAAGTGCAAGACTGGGTGGACGAGGTGGATCAGCAGGGGGCCGCCAGGAGTTGGACCTTTCGGTGAATCTATTGATGACGAGCCATTACCGAAGTCTAATGAACTGGTAATTACTTACTTTATTATTATATATTTTTATATACGTGAAGGGAAATCTGTCTACCCCTTTTTTAAGATTTTACGCGCATATCATCATCATCAGCCTATAATGTCCCACTGCTAAGCCAGGTCCTCCTTTCACAAATGAGGGTGAAAGGGAATGGGCAGTACTCCACCACGCGTGCCCACTGCGGATCGGTGGAGGTAGGCTAGTGGTCAACCTAATGTAGGAATTTTTTAAGCCGCCAAGGATGCATCCAACTAGCTTAACGACTATCACAATTAAGTGATAACCGGGACCAACGGCTTTACGTGCCTTCCGAAGCACGGGAACGCTCGATTTGAAATACCACTAGGCGGTCACCCATCCAGGTACCGACCACGACGGTGGTAGCTTAACTTTGTCGATCGATTAAGAACGCCTAATCATGCTACACCACGAGCGCTTCACGCGCATATATGAGTTCTAAAATGAAGTAGAAAGCTAAAATGTGAATTATTATGGACCACTTTTTGGACCACTAGTTTGTATTCCGTTAAGCTATAGTATAGTTTTCCTGACTCTTGAAATACGTTGTTGGATTTGATCAAAAACCCGAAATAACTATTAGGATAGAAAATGAGCATTATATGTATAGGGCATTTTCTAAGCACGAATTAATCGTTTGAAATTTTTAAACACCGGAAAAAATTTGGCAATAGGTTCCGCCCATATGTTACGAATTGGGTTCCGATCTTTCTTAGACTTATATTATTTTTTGTTTGGCCGGACCGCTTGACTAAAATTGTTTTTGAAGAAATTTTTATGATTTCGAAAAACTATGCTAGTTAGAAACATCGTTCTATTTTTCCTAGGTTTGACTAGACATGGCAAGTCCGAAAAAAATTGGCAATATAATCAATAGGCCTTAAAATAGTAACAAAATGTAATCGTGCCATTTATTTTCAGTTTAACTTCAGTAATGTTTTACTTTCATAAGCCTCCTCGAACCTACAGTGAATAAAATGAGTAACTTTTATAGCAAATCGGCGAACCGATGTGCAAGCAAGAAATGATGAAGAAGATTGAGTGCCGTACTGTTGGTACCCACTTGTCGCCGAAGGAGACCGACCTGAACGTCGAGTGCAGCCTGGAGCGAGGGCTAGTGTGTCGGGAGATCGGGACCGTGTGCCCTGACTTTGAGATACGAGTGTACTGCCACTGCGAAGGTAGGCTTCTATTTATATTGGCCCTGATTCTGTTCTTTACAACTTAACTAATTTTAGTCTCACTATGTCTCTTTCTAACAAAGAACATAAGAAAAGGATGTAAGAAATTTAGTCCTGTCAAATTAGTTCAATGCTTGTTTTCAATATTTTAGTCGCCATCTATCGCGGTTACGTCTAAATACCCCCAAATGAAGACGGCAAAGACTAATTTGACAGCTTTAAATATGTTCTATCCTTTTTCAATAATGTTTGTAAGAAAGAGACTAAAATTAGTTTATTGCGATTTACAACAGTATCGGCACCAATGTGTTTGTTTTTACAGCTACATATTATTTTGATACTGAAATAAATAGCTTTAGTTTTTATTTGTTTGTTTAAACGGGCTAATCTCTAAAACTACCAGTCGTATTCGAAAAATTCTTTCACTAATTGGAAGCTACCTTATCCCCGTGTATTATAGGCTATTTTTATCCCGAGAACAGGTAAAACCACGGGGGGCAGCTAGTAAATAATATTATCTTCATGTAGTTCATAAGTACTAATCTAACTGTCCAGAGATACCGTTTTTTTTTTCTTAAAATTGCCTTGTTACATAACTTATGTGATCTTTAGGACACATTATACCGGGTGTTGTTCTGCATTTGTGCCATATTTAAGAGGTTTATATTTACTTGGTATAGAACCCCAATCATTTATAAAATCATAATCGTAATTACATATCAGTCTTAAAGTTTTGTAAAAATAAAGATCCCCCCGTGTTTGACGATGTTTTATAAAGATATATAAGATATAGGTCGGTGACCGCTGTACAGCGGCCCGGTTTCTCCCCTTGCCTCCGCAATGCAGACCTATTCTGTGCAGTTGTGAAGTCTTATTTTGATTTGACGTTAATCACAAATCATCAATAATCGTTTACTTATCAAGACCAGAATTCATTACCTATTTTATAATAACTAAATACATCATATACTATTGGTTCTATAAATATGGCACGAAAAACAATAGCCTGTATAATACATAATAATGAAGATATAATACATAATACACCTTAGAAATTAAATAACCAACATCCACCAAATGTCTCAATAAAACCAAATTATAATCATCAGAAGAACCATGCGTAAACTCCACCAACCCATACGAGCACCCATCGGATTGCACCAAGTTCTACGAGTGTTCCCCTTCGGGCCCGGTGCTCAAGGACTGTGGTCCGGGGACCATGTTCAACCCGGGAACGATGGTGTGCGACTGGCCTGCCGCCGTCATCGCCGTCAGACCTGACTGTGGAGCCACTACACCAGCGCCACCTGTTACAGGTCATTGTTTTTTTCATATCATCTGAAAGTAGACCTAAAATTATCTAAGAAGCGGGAGTATACAGGGTGTTGTTTTGGTCGGGGACAAGCGACCCAGGAGCGTTAGTACAAAATATATATTCCCCAAAAATGGACTTAATTCCATTAAATACTGTAAATGTGTTGAGAAATACCTTATTCAATTCGAAATAAAATTACCACAAAGTATGGTTAATAGGCACGTGCACAGACTAGAGCTATGCGCAAGCCGCCATCGCCCCACCCCTTTACTCCCTCGTACTCCCGTTGAGTATTATGTCTACACTTTAGCTTATTACATGATTTTCAAAATTTTATTTATTTTATTTTTATTATTAAAAAAATAAAGTATTTTTTTAATATTTTTTTTAGCACCAGTATCATTTGTATTATCGACCCTGAGTCGCTCGTCGCTGAACAAAACAACGACCTGTATAGTCTATAGGGAGGGAAGTAAAGTAAAAAAGCTAACTATGTAACTACAAATCTGATGCTCGAACTATTGGCCATAATATCTTGCGTGGGATTTGTGCCTTACACCCCTTGGTTAACAATCTACTATTAGTGGCTGTACTACTGTGAGCTGTATATAGACCGCGAGACTGTCTTTGTATAGCTTAAAACTGAAAAATACCCAAAACTGAATTGATAAAAAAAAATCCATATAATTATCGAACCTCACAAAATTTCACGAGAATCGGTTGAGGCATGCGACCTGTAGAGGAAAACAGCCGGACATCCGCCGGACAGACATAGGTACGTAAGCATTTTTGCCGAGCTGACACGGAGACTTGGCGCTTGCTCGGTCAATTACTTGATATGCTTGTTTGGCTTTAATAATATAGAATAGAATAGAATAACTTTTTATTTGACGGTAAAACAATCAGCTATGCTAATACATACTTAATTATAAATAATTTATTATACTGCCAAAAAAGGGTAACCGCTCAGCAATATTGTTGTGGTATTAAGCCACAACGCTGATTTTCAGCGGCAAACTTAGTTGACGTTTGGACGCCACTTCTACAGAATGGATGCTCTTAAAAATTAGAAAAAACAATATGCTAAAATTAAATATAAAGTAATTATAACAGTGAGCAGCAATTAACACAGCAGAAATAAATAAGTTTCCTAAACAGTAATAATAATAAAAAAAATATCTAAAATACATTTAAATAACCTTTTTAATACTTTCTATCGAATTTATACGCCTATATAATATGGTGGTAAGCACAAGCTATAAGAGAAATGGTTCGCTGTCGGTAAACACCGGTAGGTGCTTGGCACAGCTGTGGCAACTTGAGCGGTATATTTTTGATTGACACGATCTTGAGACTTGATTTGTTTTTTATCTCGTTCTAAAATACAAGAATGTCTGAATCTCTCTTTTGTAACCAAAGATCAAAGTGATTTGTAATATATAACCATGGGAGCTTGTTATAAATTTCGAGAAAACAGTAAAAGAAAACTTTTGAATCAATAGGAGCCTTTAAACATGCAAAGTACGTTAGTTATATTACCCATACAGGTTCAAGTTAAATAAATCCAGCATTGATCAACCGTTACTAATCCGATATTCTAAAACTCTCGTCTTTATAAGGAACTAGAAAGAGACCAAGCTATATTAATTCCAGCAATGATTGACAAGTGTCCTGTCCTCACAGTGTCGTCACCACCATCACCATCACCCAGCTCGACATCAACGACAGCCGAACCCAGTACAGTAACTGTGAGCCCCTGCCCCCCGGGCCAGGTGTACAAGGATTGCGCTTACCCGTGCGATAAGATGTGCGATTACTTCAGCAGAGCGCTCCGGGCTGACGGCAAGTGCGACGTTGGAGAGGTAATACTACATTATGATACACTAGCTGACCAGCGCGGTTTCACCCGCGTTCCCGGGATAAAAAGTAGCCTATGTCCTTCTCCATACCATAGGCTATATGCATGCCAAATTTCATCGCGTAGTTTCATGAAGTAGAAGCAGAAAAAGAAAAATAAATTTTGAAAAAAATTAAAAACACTTTTTTTTTTCTTTTTTTTTAAAGGTATTTTAATTTTCTTCAAAATTCAGCTCGGGGTTCCTTTCAGCGTTTTTCTCTAAGACCTGTAGTTCAGAAGTTGCCCACACTGGCTAGAAATAAAAATTTGCCCTGTATAGTTAGGATTAGGATGTGTGCAAAGTTGGTTATTAACACTCCAGGCGATAAGGGAGCCGAGAGTGTAATATTTTGAGAGAGGTATAGCATAGCGTTTATTCGCTCAAAGAGCAGCTCGACTGGGGAAGTACCTCCACCTTACGGAATACCGCAGCCAAATAACTTTATGTCGTATAAAGTTGTGTTCCTGCGCTTTGTAAGGTTGCCAGAGCATATAGGGGAGGGGGGAAAGGTCGGTAACGCGTGAGCGATGCTTCTTGTGTTGCAAGCGTCCATATGGCTACGGTCACCGCTTACCATCAGGCGGGTCGCATGCTTGTTTACCGACCTAGTTGTATTTGTACGCACACGCGTGTCATACGACGTTATTCAACACACTTGCGAGGAAAAAAACAGTCTTGTGTTTTGCAATAAATGTCGCTCGTAACAAGTGTGTTGAAAATCATGTTTTATCTACAGAATCATCATCCGCCTATAACGTCCCACTTCAAAAGTGAAAGGGAATGGGCAATACTCCACCACGCGTGCCCACTGCGGATCGGTGGAGGTTTTTTTTTTTTTTTTTTTTTTTATACCACTAAGGTGGCAAACAAGCATACGGCCCGCCTGATGGTAAGCAGTTACCGTAGCCTATGGACGCTTGCAACACCAGGGGCATCACTCGCGCGTTGCCGACCCTGAAGAAATCTCTTCACGCCCTTTTTGAAGAACCCCATGCTGTACTCCATTGGGAAAACCACGGCGGGGAGCTCATTCCACAATCTGACCGTCCGCGGAAGAAAGCTGCTTTGAGCCCGCACAGTTCGTAACAATTCTGGTTTCAAAATGTGAGGATGGACTCCCCGTCGATGACGAGAGTTGCGATGGTAGAAGGTAGGCTAGTGGTCAACCAACTAGCTTAACGACTATCACAGTGATAACTGGGACCATCGGCTTTACGTGCCATCCGAAGCACGGAAACGCTCAATTTGAAATACCACTAGGCGGTCACCCATCAAGGTACCGACTACGACGGTGGTAGCTTGACTTTGCCGATCGATTAAGAACAGTTAATCATGCTACTGCGCTTCACACAGTCAGTACACAGAATACAATAGGCTAAAT
Source organism: Polyploca ridens (assembly GCA_951394255.1). Taxonomy (NCBI): domain Eukaryota; kingdom Metazoa; phylum Arthropoda; class Insecta; order Lepidoptera; family Drepanidae; genus Polyploca; species Polyploca ridens. Next base: position 17,385,016 of record OX596247.1, on the reverse strand, counting down.
TAGGTACTACTTTTTTATCAGTACACAGAATACAATAAGATATAAATTTAAAAAAAAAATATGATGTCAATCGGTCATGTTTGTCCGTCCGTCTGTCAATGAGCTATATCTTATGAACCGTAATAGACAGTGGAAATTTTACAGAATGTGTGTTTCTATTGCCGCTATAACTACAAATAATAAAAGCGAAAAAAAAAGAATAAAAAAAAAACAATGGGTTAACGTTGTGCATTTTTGATATTTTGGAATGGTTAGGGAATAATTTTGCACGGATTGCTTAAATTATCCGTATAAAAGTACTATTAATGTAAACCCATTATACTTTGTAAAAGATGCGACAGGTGTTTGCATCGTATGAAAATTAACCTTATGGCTTTAGCATAAGGTTTATCTGTTTCTACTCTCCCTCCGCCTTACGAATTTTCGATCAGGGTCACGTGACCTGACGCGAGTTTAACATTTTTTATCCATCACAAAAAAAGTTTCTTCAAAAGTACACAACGCCGCTAAAAGAAGTTTTCACTTCAAAAAATATAATAATGGGGCCCTCATACAACTTTACGGGGAACCCTTCGTGTATGAGTCCGACTCACATTTAGCCAGTTTTTTTACCTCACGCATCTACAAATTGCATATAATATGTATTTTTATGTGAGCAGTGCATATTCTTTTAAATATTAACATGCTAATTTGTTCACAGAAATGCATAAAAGGCTGCGTGGACGAATCTGTGGCCAACATCAATTGCGACTATGGATCTTACTGGCGAGATAATAAGACTTGCGTTCCTCTGAATGACTGCACCTGCTACTCGGAGGGAAATGTTGTCAAGGTTAGTTATGTTCTATGATTTAAAGGCCCTAATCTGTACATTTTGGTGTTCCGTACCCAAAGGGTAAAAATGCAGCGTTATTGCACCACTTTGGGAATCATTGCTAAACTTTAGCATATGGAATTGACAGATAATGTATTTAATAGATAAAATAGGTTTCAGGATCGTTGTCTAGCCACCTATTTTTTACTTTAATAATCGTTATCAACAATAATTGCCAACAGCCCGGCGGCGTGGTAGTAGACGGATGTTTAAAATGCCAGTGCCTCGACAACGCGTTGCACTGCGACTCGACTGAGTGCGTCTCTATCATCGTAACTCCTGAAGGATCCACCCATCTCCCTCACATCATATCAGTTGGTACTTCACCGACAACATCAACTACCCCGACGACGCCAAGTACCCCAAAGACGCCAAGTACCCCACCGACGCCAAGTACCCCGACGACGCCAGCCACCTCGTCTGCGCGAACTACCCTGACTACGCAATCTACACAGATTACATCGCCTACACCTACACGGATATCGACCACGCCTGTTATTCCGCCTGAATGCGACCCTTCAAGGTAAGATGAAAATCCCCGACCACCTCTGTTTTGGCAGCATTGTAGTTTTTAAGGCGATGATAGCTCAGTGGTAGTGACGTCGGATACCGAGACGAAGGTCCCGGGTTTGAATCCTACAAAGAGATTGAACTTTCGTTGAAGGAAAACATCGTGAGGAAACCATAGCATGATGGTAGGGTACATTGTAGTAACCATCTGGCTGGCTACCACCCTCAGGTTGAAAATCTGTCGCCAAGCACCTATCGGTGTTCCGAAAGCTGCACTTGAGGGTCAGTTCCTTCTAGGCTTTGTGTGCTTACCACCTTCGGTCACATCATCACATACCAGAGTGGTCAAACACATGCGTTTACATAATAATAATAAAAAGGTAGCTTTCCTTTTGGTTTCTGAGAAAGATCAACCAATATACTATTTAAAAGAAAAATATCTTTTTCATGGGAGGTGTTTGACCACAAAACCAAATAAAGAACTGGCTTTCAAGTGGTGCTATCTGATATTTATACCCATCAAGAAAAAGATCCTTTTAGAGTAGTTATACCGAGCAATCCAATTCCACACCTAGTTAGTGCTTTTGCACTGATTAATAGCAGTACCGACCAATCACTGCATCTAAATGTTTAGTGTGTCCTTGACTTAGCCAATCAGAGCGCATTGTCGGGTAAATTTGCGGAAAACCATACACTGCTACCCACCATTCTGCCTAAAGTGACTGTGAAATTGTCCTTTGAACTTTATTAATTAATTTTGCCAGGTATATTGAGTTACTGGCAGATGAGCCTCTGCCTGAGTCATCATTCAGTGCCAGTTCATTCGCCGGAGACCACTTCGCGCCCCAAGATATAGTCCTACAAGTAAACAATGTCACACAACTTGGAAAAGGGAAGGGTCTGTGTCTTTATACATTATACAGTTTACGATACGATGACAGACTATTAGCAAAAAAGCATACGTAAGAAAAGTCTACTTTTTTATAAAAAAAAAGTATTTTTCAACACTTGCTCGTAAAGTGACATTTATTGCACTGTTTTTAGTATCATAATGCAGCTTACATTACTCTCTCAGTTTTATGATAGGTTAATCCTGATTATGTTAAGTATGTACCTCAATGCAAGTGATATGTGTGTAGACCAAGCTTTAAACGGGTAAAACAGTTTGAGAGTGTTGTCAAAAAAAAACATATGCGCCATATTTGTTAACATTCTCATTGTGTGGTTGATTATTATCAAAAAATCTACTTCAAAGAATACAAGTTTGTTTTTTTTCCTCGCAAGTGTGTTGAAAAACGTCGTATGACGTAAACGTCGTGCATTGTTCATTACACTCTCGGCTCCCTTATCGCCTCGAGTGTAATAATCAACTTTGCACACATGTATCATAATGTACTACAGTAGAACTCCAATTATCCGAATTAATGGGGACCGGGACCCATTCGGATAATCAAATATTCGGATAATCGGTTTTTTTTTTAAAAAATTGCCATTGGAGAGAATAAAAGCTACGTTTTGATATTGCACTATTTTTTTATTGAATTAAATGAAAGAAACATGAAATTTTCACATGTTTTAAATATAAATAAAATGTACTTATGTACAAGTTTAGAAATAAAAATCATTGTTTTTTAAACATCTCCGTCAATGTAAGCTGTTTTGCGGTCTTCAACCGTTTTCGGGCAGCCAGGTCACGCATTCTCTTGACGGTGAGCAGTTTTTGGACAATTTTTTGTGATTCGGATAATCGGCGATTCGGATAGTCGGAGTTCGGATAATTGGAGTTCTACTGTATTATAATTTTCTATGAACATAGCAGTTTGGCTTTAGGTTAAAATTCGGAGAGGTCTCTTTGCTAGGATGTTCCTACTTTCATTACTAAATTAGAACGACTACAATAAGGTACCTAGTTTTACTATAGCGCCTGAATTGAACAGACCTGGAATATATTGAACAGAAAAAAGACAGCAAAATCATCGCTAGTATACAGGCAATAAGATTTAAATCATTTAAACGATTTTCACAGCCGACAGTTGGACCCCCGAGAACCTAGACACAAACCAATACGTCCAGATCGAGTTACCTCGTTCTGAACCAATATACGGAATCAAGATGGCGGGCAGTCAGATCTCAGACCAGTTCGTCACAAGCTACGACCTCATGTATGGAGACGATGGCACTGTGTTTAATCCTGTTCTTGGACCTGATGGACAACCGAAGGTAAGTAACAACACAAGAACGAATGCATTGTTCGCTCCACAGGATATTGTCTTAATAAACTTGTAAATTATAATACCTACTTATAGCACCTGGTGGTAATTGAAAATAATAAGTTTTTGTTAAAAAAAAACATTTTTAATACAAGCTTTTTGTTCGTGACTGTACCTATTTTTTGTTAACTGTACTTGAATTGTCATCCAATATACTAATGTATACCAAATTTCAAGTCGATCTGACCACTGGAAGTGGGTGAAATTCGACTTGCAAGATTCCACCCGAACGAACAAACATTCATACATACATTGCAAGTTAAATAAAAGCGTGTAAAAAAAAGAAATAAATTATTTGTAACAATATTACAATGTTAAAAGAGGTCACACGTATTCCGGGGAATCCTCGCGCATTCTCGAGAATTCCTCGATTTTTGGCTCGTATTTCGTTTGTACCTATGTTATACATTATGCTGTGTTCAATTTCGCTTTCACTTCATTCCGCGGCCATGTAAATTAAGCCGTAATGTGTGCATTTAAAACCAGAAAAATATTGTCTTTATTAAAAAAAAAAGTCTGCATAAATGAGCATAAGTTTATCATTTCACACATGGGATAATTTTTATTCTAAGAAAATCATCTGAAACGAGGATAAAAGCAGGAAACTAAAATTATCCAAGCCAAAAGATATTCCTCAAGCACGAGTCAATCTTCAAAATACCCAAATATACTAATTTAAACGACATATACAGGTATTTAGCGGTCCAAACAACCGTCTAGAAATTAAGACGCAGATGATAGAACCACCGATCAAAGCTAAATACATTCGCGTACGCCCTCTGACCTGGCATCAGAACATAGCTGTGAGATTGGAACTGATCGGGTGTCAACAGCCTGTTCGTTTTTCCTCGACTGAGATGACTATTATACCCATCGTCATTGTCAGTACTGCATCGCCGCCGCCGGAATGCTCGCCTGACAGGTATGTTACCTTTGGACAATAATTTTACTTTGACTGGCCAGTTGGCGCAATTGGTTAAGTTTCCACCTAAGCGCCGCAGGTCGTGGGTTCGATTCCCACATAGGATATGCATTTGTGTGCATGAACATGTCTATATATCCTGAGTCTGGGTGTAATTATGTATATTAAGTATGTATTTACAAACAAAAAGTATATACATGTATTATATCAGTTATCTGGTTTCCATAGTACAAGCTCTGCTTAGTTTGGGATCAGATGACCGTGTGTGAGAAAAAAAATCTTACACTCACATTAGAGAGGTACATAGTGTTTATTGGCTCAAAGAGTAGGTCGACTTGGGGACCTTACAGAATACCGCAGCCAAATAACTTTATATTGTGTTCCTGTGCGTGAGTAAGGTTGCCAGAGCTCATTGGGGAGGGGGCGCAGGTCGGTAACGCGCCAGTGATACCCCGTGTGTTGCAAGCATCCATACGGCTATGTTAACCGCTTAGCATCAGGCGGGCCGCACACCTTACACTCATCCGAAATATTGAGGCCCTTATTTTGCTAGCTGTTCATTGGAACTCCTTTTTACCACAATCTCACCAAGGTAAGTGATGATGTGGCCGAAGGTGGTTAGCACACTAAGCCCAGAAGGAACTGGCTCTCAAGTGCAGCTGTCGGAATACAACGGTGCTTGGCGACAAATTTTCAACTTGAGGGTGGTAGCCAGCTATGGTTTCCTCACGATGTTTTCCTTCACCGAAAGTCTTTCGAAAAACTATCATCTTTTCATTCGACGTCACTACCACTGAGCTTTTATTTTAAAATTTCATTCTAAATTTCATCAAATTTCATTGCCTTAAAATCTTCTTAATTCAGTCGCCATCATCATCTTTTAAATCGAAATTATTCCTCAAATTTTTTTCTACTACATAATTTTTATTTTTTCTCGATAATTCTTCATTGATAAAAAAGCAGCAACGCTTTCGTATTAGATCAAAGTTCTGAACACCGGTAGAATTTTTCTAGCCGGGGAAATGCACGTAAATCTAGATTCTCTATCATAGATTTCAAGATTTCTACAGCAGTTCCACCTAGGCTTTGTGTGCTTACCACCTTCGGCCACACCATCACTCATCATTGTAAGATTGAGGTGAAACAAAAGCCTATAATAAAGTATCTTCCTTGCCCTGATCACAGCTACAAAAACCTCCTCTGGGAAGACGAGCGCCTGCCCGAAACTGCCTTCACTTCGAGCTCAAATTTCAACCCGATGTTTGCGCCGCAGTACGCTATACTCAACGGTAGACCGGAAAGTAACACTGGTAAGCATACATTAATATTTACAACAAATATACCAAATAAAATCTGTATAAATATATATAGCGGACCAGTTGGCATGGTTGGAAAAGATTCCATCACACCGCAGTCGGTTCTATTCCCACCCAGCACATACATTTGTGTGCATGAACATGTCTGCATGTCCCGAGTAGGTGTATGTATATTATGTAGTAATTACAAACAAAAAAACACTATTATGTTATATGTCAGTTATCTGGATTCCATGGTGAAGAATGTACCAGGATATTTTCCTCTGGCAGTTTCCTCTTTGGATAGCCAAGATAATGTGTTGGTGGAAAAAGCTCCCCGCCTCCTGGACTCCGGAGGCCTCGATCAATTTGAATGAGAATATGCTAGATAATCGGCGAGCTTCAGACCTATGGTCCCATGGTCTTGGTCGCAAACAGATAATTTCGTCCAAACGATGTGTATTTTTTTAAATATTTAACCCGAGCTGTGACCGTTTTAAGAAAACAAAAATGACAACATAATTACATACACAGAAAAACAGTAAAAAGAAAATAAATTTAACTGTTTTACAAAAAATTTAAACCGACTTCAAAGTACACTAATAAGTAATCCTGATCTGATGACAATGGGTCAAACGGGAAGTGTACCCTTCCAAACAAAAAAAAGAATTTTCCAAATCGGTTCATAACTGACGGAGTTATGAGGTAGCAATCCTTAAAAAAAAATACAACCGAATTGAGAACCTCCTCCTTTTTTGAAGTCAGTTAAAAATAAAAAAATAAAAATAACTGTAGGTGAATAAATATAAAAATATTTGAGTTGTGTGACATCAAAAATGGTAAATTATTTATTATTTTAAAAATACAATAAGAAACAAAAAAAAAGATTTGCCCTCACTTTTAGCGCGAATGTTGAGTCATTCACACCGCATGCTATGCGGTCACTTTCACACTCCAACTCCGTACAGAGGCGGCGTAAGGCGTGGGCGACGCAGGTCTTACGCCTCGAAGGTTTAGGTACTTCAGCCAGAAACACTTTCGGTTTTGGCAATTTTATGTATTGAAGCTCAATTAGGATACAATTTTTAAAGGTGTTCAGTATGGCTAATTACTGGAATTTATATTTCTTCAATTCATTAAATTTTAATTAACCGAATTCAAAAAAAGGAGGCGGTTCTCAATTCGGTTGTATGTTTTTTATGTTTGTTACCTCATAACTCCGTAATTTATCAACCGATATGGAAAAATCTTTTTTTATTTGTATGGGTACACTTTCCGTTTGGTCTCATTGTCATCAGGTCAGGATTTGTTTACTTTATAGTGTAGGTACTTTGTCGGTTTAAGTTTTTTGTAAAACAGTTTTTAATCATTTTCTTGAATATTAGTAAAAGAATACAGTAGGCAGTTTGCAATTTTTAGGAATGAAAAATGGTCAGTTTCAATAGTTTTTTAATTAATAAAATCCCCTTTCGACACCAGAGAGCCTTGCGAAATGTACCTTGATCTTGCCCCGCCACTGACTCCTTAATTAGTACCGCCGTAATAAAAAATACTAACGATACGTTGATCCCTCAAAGGACAATAAAAATCTGTGAATGCAGATTTGTATATAATATGTAAATAATACGCAAGATTTTCAACGAAACGCTATCAAAAGACCACGTAATTTAAATTCCTACAGCTGGCAGCTGGAGCCCTTCACATATGGATTCGAACCAGTACATTCAGGTGGAACTGCCTAGCAAGGAGCCCATATACGGCGTGGTGATGCAGGGCAGCCCACTCTTCGACCAATACGTCACCAGCTACGAGCTCATGTACGGTGACGATGCCTACACATTCTCCACTGTTAATGGACCTGATGGGAATCCTAAGGTTTGTACCTGAAGTTACTGGAATATCTATTCTTTTGCGGTAAATGTTCCACCATCCCCATTTTTACACCGAACCACTAAATGCCGGGAAAATTTTCACCCGTACGTTGTTGATATACCGAAAATACGGACACAGCGTTTTGCATCCATTTATAATGCGGACAGCAAGGGAATGAAACTTGCTTCTGGCGTCTGTTCCCTTACTTACAATCTAGGGACTTGCAAGGCCAAGTGTCAAGATTTCGTTTGGACAAGTGTGTACCATCTTAGGCTTCGTTATCGTCTTTTATGGAGTCAGAGGACAAACACAAGCATAATGAAAAAAAAAAAAACAGTTGCTTCGGTGTTAATAAGTGCCCTTAATAAAGCCTTTGACTTTGTCTATAATGACTAGATTGAATTCCCACCAGGAAACCATAGCCAGTGGTAGGGTAGTACTTTATATGTTAAGCTTCTAAGAATTTTTCGCCACCAGCGCTTGAGGACCCTTCTAGGCTTTACTAACTTACTTCGGACTGATGATTATTTCCCATCATAAGATCTATTCACTTGTTTACTAGGTGTTCCGCGGTCCAGTAGACGGCAACACCCCACTGAAGCAGATGATAGAGCCGCCCATAGACGCCAAGGTGGTGCGCGTGAGACCCCTCACGTGGCACGAGGGGATAGCCGTCAGGTTCGACCTGATCGGATGTGGGGAACCAACTGAAACCACTCTCACTACCGTCTCTCAGGTAATGTTGAGGTTCTGATACTATAAAATCGGCTTCGTCTTCAAATCGATGTGTTACTCAGTCGACCAGCTCGACCAGCACAGTTGGTATTAAATTACATTTGTAACTAAAAATAATTCCCAGAAGTTCTTAATTTTCATGCAATCGCTTATCGCAGGGGTCGGCAACCTTTTGAGATGGAAGAGCCAAAAGTTAAGTTACAATTTACAAAATTTCCCAGTTGTTAAAAATCCACATTTTTTTGTGGATCATTTAAAAACTGTTTTTTTTTATTATTTTATTCATACAAAAGAACGCTTGTTCACACGAATATGTCGACTCGAATATCGCCAGCACTCCAAATTGATTGATAGTTTGATTTTAAAGGTTTTTGATAAAATTATTAATTTTGTGTATGGAACTGAAGAGCCACAACTTTACATCGAAAGAGCCACATGCGGCTCGCAAGCCATAGGTTGCCGACCCCTGGCTTATCCCATCTGTACTGTTAGTCATTGAGAATTTCAGGATCATTATATCAGACCACGTCTAGCCACTGGGTATAACCTGTTTCATCCTTCTCCTTTTTCTACCTTTATTAAAACTTTATTTACGGTCCTAAATATAATAGTTCCACCAAAATTGTTGAATAGTCAATAGCTGAATTTTATAGATGGAAGAAGAATGTAAGGAACCATTGGGCCTGGCTGCAGATTTGCCCATCAATGACATAGAAGTGAGTTCCAACCCCGAGGACCGCGAGTACTTCAAACTGGACGAAGAGAGAGGCTGGAGGCCTTTGTACAGCACACCAGGCGAATGGATAATGGTAAGTACACACAGAAAAAACGAGGTATCGTTTAGTATTTGTAATCTAGATTTAACGCTGGCTTCGTGGTTATAGCGGCATTGTCTAATTCTGCTTCATGGATCGTCACAGAAGGCTGTATAGTCTTCAGGGATTTGTGTTTAAGACGATAACATCATGACTTTAGGATAATGGTGGGTACTTACAGCCTTGGCTGACTGCCACCATCAAGTTGAAAAACTTTCGTCATAAGAGAAACCATGGGAACCAGTACCCTTCTATCCTTTGTGCATTCGGTGACACAATGGTGAGATTGAGGACAAAAACAAGTAAAATAAGTTTTTGTAAAAAAAAAAAAAAATACAACCTTTTTTTAGTGACTGTACTTTTTAAAAGTCAAAGCCTTTTAGGCCCCAGAAGGGCACTTATGAAGGTGATATTTACTGAAGTTACCACCGGTTCGGAACTCGGCCTTCAACTGTGAAGAATCCGACAAGAAACTCAGCAAGGTTACATTATTTTTTTGTACATTCTGAATGTGTTTGCCTCGTATTATTCTATTTTGTTGACTGTACTTGCATTGTTTTTTTTTTATTCGACTTGCAAGATTCCACCCGAACAAACATAGTAAAAAACCAGTGAAGTATTATCACGGTATCAACTGAATGTCCTATATCTTTAAATTGAGACGAAAGATAGGATAACTTTCCATCTACTTATTCAATCACGTGCCCAACTGATATGGCTTACCGATGTACCTGCGCAGAAGATACATTTACAAAGCGCGGGTAACGCTATTGGTCGGCAGCTGCCGCCATGTTAGCGCGCGCCGTGCGGAGGGGCGTGACTTGCGAGTGAGACGGAACTAACAGCTGCAGTGTATTATGTACCTTATAGTAGTGATCTAAGGTTGATTGTAAGCTTAAGCATTCTTTCTTTAATCTTCGAGCCATACTTTCTTTTCTGTGCGAACGAAGATTCACAACGCGCCTTATCAGTTGGGTATTACTGTAAGATGATAGATAAACAACTTAGCACCATGTTCCCTTCAGTTCAACTTCACATCCCCACGCAACATAACGGGCATCAAGACGAAAGGCGGCCCCAAAGGCTGGGTGACGTCATACAACATCATGTACACGTCAGACCTCACAGTGTTCAACCCAGTCGTCGACGATCAGAAGAACTACAAAGTGTATCCAGCTAACTTCGACAAGGATTCCGAGGTCATGCACAGTTTTAGGCCGCCGATACACGCGCAGTATCTGAAGGTCCTGCCGAAGACATGGAAGGATAATATTGAGATGAGGATCGAGCCGATTGGATGCTTCAAGCCGTATCGTAAGTATTATCATATTTCTTTAAATTATGTTGGGTTCATGTGGAACATCCTCCGCTTTGGGACAAACACTGAAGACATGCCTAATTTTAATAAGTTAATTTTGAGTTTGAGTAATGTCAGCAGATTTTATTTGGATGAGAATAGCTAATTTTCCAGAGTTTACGACAAAAAATATGATTTTATTTATTTATTTATTCAGCACCAAAACACAGTATACAATCAAATATAATACGATAACAACTGCAGTAGTTAAAAACTGTGTCGCAGCTATTAACGCCCACCTCAGAGGCACAATATTAAATCAGAGGTTCATTTTATTCATTTATTTATTGACAGTGGGCCATAGGGCCAGTTCTATAAAAAGATCCGAAATCAGTAGCAATGTGTTGCTAACAAAGATATTATAATAAAAAGTGGTAGATATCGCATTAACGCACGCTAATTGTTGCAGACAAATTCAGACAATTGTCGTAATTTTGCTTAGCGGCTACATATAGCTATCTCTTTCTGTACTATACGTTCCGTATTATCCTATCGCATTCACCTAATTCAACAATAACTGAACGCCGCTTAGTATGAGGGTAGCATATCTCTATTATAATATCATTAGTTGCTAAGCACTTCGAGTAAACCATCAATTTTATTTGTATATAGTTTTCGAGAAGGCATATTTACGAAACCTATGCTGTGGTTAGTCATGCTGAACAACTTTTACTATGGGACCAACACAGAAATCTCTTTTTTTTTATTTAGTGTCCCTCGTGGTTTCACCCACGTTCCTGGGATAAAATGCACCCTATAATACTCGGGGATAGTGTTGCTTCCTATTGGTGAAAGAATTTTTCGAATCCAACTGGTAAGAAAGAAAGAAAAAAAAATTTTTATTCATGACACGGTAGGTATGCGTATATCGTAAAGTAAGTCTCGTTTTTTACGCAAACAACTTATTTTTGTTGGTGCGCGTAATTTTAAATCTGTGATATCTTTTTTGTTATTTATTGAGGTTCAACAAACAGTATCACAATGGTTAATTAGAAAGTTAAATAAGATTATAATTATTTATGACACCAACACCGTTAACCACAGATTATTAATTAAGTGTACATACAATTAATTAGATAAAAATCACATCACAGAAGCATCACGATTGTACCTATTCTATTGTTTATTCACAGATTACGTATGTTTATTATTAAATTGGAAGTTGGCTTTATCAAAGATGGCGGAAGGCTTATGTGGTGTTGCCACCTGTAATTCTCGTGGTAGCTAAAATAGTAGCCAATAACTTCTGTGTTGTTTGTGATTATAAACTATAAATAGTATAAATATTAATACTTATCTGTGTCTAGTTAGTTCTATTTGCGTCGAATGGCGCGCAAGAATAAATATTTTTCATTTCATTTCATTTCATTTCATACAAACTATAAACAACTTAAAAATCGTAACAAAAACTAAGTAGATACCTAACTCATTATACAGAAAAAAACAAGAAGAAGTTTACCATTAAAACACAAATATATTCTAAAGTATTAATCTAAAAGATATAATGTAAAGGGCACATTTAATCTACATTACATGCATAATAGACCTAAATCCCAGGGCCGCCAGACATTACTTATTTTCTGACGGACAAAATGTATAGAATCGAGTAGTATTAGTACGTATCTACTTGAAATGTATGAATACTTGCTTACTTTTCCCGTCGGCCAATTTTCAGGTACTAGGCATGAAAGGTATGTTATGAACATTACGTACTTTTCTTAAGTTCTGCGAGCTAATTTTTATATTACTGAGGGAACTATTTCAATATTTTTTGCAAGCAGCCAGACCAACCGTAGCAGCCAAACATTCCATAAACACAATTAAAATGACGCTGGAGTACCTACTTGCGCGAAAACATTATGATAATGGAAAAAAGAACGATAATTGGTATTAGCACAAAACAATTGGTAACAATAGATGGTTTATTTTTTGTGTTGATCTGACGTCCACCCATTATTCTATGTATCAAAAATGACAAAAAAAATGCAAGTATTCATACGTTTGAAGTACGTACCTACCTACTCAATTCTGTAAAAATTTTCCGTCAATAATTCTTTTATTTTTTGTTATAGATTGTATTAGGACTCTTTACTGTAATGGTGTTACAATTTGCAACAAATAAATAAAATGAATTTTTCATACATTATGTATGATCCGGCAAGGTTGATCGTTTGTATGAAAAGTACTATTTTTTTTGCGAATTCTGTGTTGGTCCTATTGTAAAAGTCGTTCAGCATGACTGACCCAACATAGGTTTCGAAAATATCCTATCTCGAAATCTCCACCCTGTATTATGGAGAGTGTGCGGGAATTAAAATCCATCCTACTGCTAGGTTCCATCCTGTTATAAAATATCAGTAGTTGATTTATATATGTAATTGTATCCAGCCCCAGCAGAAAGGATCGTGCAGCCGCCGACGGCGCAGCCGGCATGCGCGCTGTGCCCGCTGGTGCCGGTGCCCGCGGCGACGTGCGCGTGCGCACACCCGCTCTACTACGACGGAGAGAACTGCGTGTCGCGTGACCAGTGCCCCTGCTTCCAGTCCTACTTGTCGTCAGTACATTTTCATATCATATGTCTGCATACATCTCAACATTTTAATTATTTTCGTACCTAATACAGAAAAAAACAGCCAAGTGCGAGACGGACTCGCGCACCGAGGGTTGTACAAACTCGTTGGATGTAAATAGGTCGATCATCACTGGAATCGAGTCTCGAAGACTTTTCCCTTTTTTTCCGCTTATTGTATGGTTCTTTTTTCATCTGACGTACGGAACCCTAAAAAGCTGTTTGGTATGTGAACTTTCTGTGACGCGGTTTTTTCACAGAATATTATCATTTTTTTTCTATTTAACATTAGCACGGAGTTTATGATTTAATTTTATGGAAATTTGGCCTTCAAACAAATTTATTACATAAATTTACATCCATACATATTTAATGTTGAGATAACTGATCCTTTAGTCACATGTTCTACGTAGTTCAGCCGAAGCAGTCGGAATAAACGTGGAAAAAGGAATCTTAGTAATGTTGTTCGTATTTAGTATAGTGATTTTGTGCCTGATTTACAAATTTGCAACGAGAAATCAAAACTACTGGACTAAAAGAGGCGTTAAACACGATACGCCTTTACCCGTGTTCGGCAACCATCTTCCGAACATATTGGGCAAACGAAGTAACACTGGAATAGGTCTCGAATTTTATCAGAGGTACAACAAGGAGAAAATAGTGGGCTACTACAAGGGGTGTATACCGGAACTCATCATCAGGGATCCCGAAATAATAAAGCATATCTTAAATGTGGACTTCAAGTACTTCACCTCTCGTGGACTCGACGGCAATCCCCGTAAGGAACGGCTAATGAAGAACTTGTTCTTTATGGACGGTGACGAGTGGCGGCTGCTGCGACGGTTCATTCCAGCTGCCTTCACGGTGAGCAAACTGCGCGCCATGTTCCCGCTCATAGCGGCTTGTACAAACAACCTGCACAATGGAGTAGACGCGCTCATCTCCGGTGGTGGCGACATAAAAACACATGAATTCATTTCCCAGTATATTATGGAGATCGTAATGAGCTGCATCTTCGGAGTCGACATCTCCCACCTCACTACAAACGAACGGAAAGCCTGCTTACAAAAGTCTAAAACGTTTTTCCAAAGATCAAAGTGGCAAAGAGTTTGTTACATGTTCGAAGAACTCTTGCCCGAACTGAAATGTCTACTGGGCTCCTACATCATCACTAAGGATCTGGAAAAAATTATATTAGATCTAACAAAAGGTGTACGTGAGATGAGGAATAATCGACCGAGTGGTCGCAATGATTTTATGGATATTATATTAGAGATCGAACGTCAGGAAAGAGTCAGCATAGATTCTCTCTACACAAAAAACCCTGATGGTTCCCCCGCTGAAGTTGAAGTGGAAATGAATGATGATTTTGCTGCTGCTCAAGTGTTCGTTTTTCTTCTTGGTGGTATAGAGACAACGACCACGTCGGTCAGTTACACGTTGCACGAACTAGCACATCATCCGGATATACAACTCAAAGTGCAAAAAGAAATTGATACAGTCTTGTCGAAGTATGACAATAAAATATGCTACGACGCTATCTCGGAAATGACATTTTTGGATATAACCCTTAAGGAGTCTTTGAGGATGTTTTCTTCCAGCGGCAACTTAAGGCGAGTATGCACAATGCGGTATACGATTCCTGGCACAGACGTCACCATAGACCCTGGTATAAGAATGTCAATACCTGTACATGCTTTGCATCATGACCCGAAATACTACAGTGATCCAGAAGAATTTCGTCCAGAAAGATTCTCGGCTGATGAAATAAAGAAAAGATCCAGTTACGTATATTTGCCTTTTGGTAATGGTCCAAGAAAATGTGTTGGTACGTATCTACTAATTAATTCCTGTTGTGCTGTACTTTCAGATTCTGAACGACCTTTAGTCGTCATAGCTCATATCAAGAGCACCGAACTATAAATCGGGTTTGATTTCGAATCTGAGAGGATTACACAATGTACTTACACTACACTCTTTATTGTAAGATATCATTGATAAGTGTCATAAATGTGAAATGTTTTCCAGCAAGTCGTCTCGGTACCATTAAAGTGCTATATGCTCTGGTAGCACTCTTGCAGCGGTACACAGTGGAGCCGCCTCCATCTTCTCAGCGCCAGTTGAAGTGCATCCACACTAGTTACGTGGTGCAAAGCATTGAGGGAGGCTTACCACTAAGAATTAAACGAAGACAATGAAATTATACTATAGCTTGTAGGTTATTTGGAAAATAAATTGTGTTTTACTGGTTTTACAAGGTTTTTTCCAACTCATTTATTATTTAGTTTGGTAGTCAGCAAGTGTCGAAAATAATATAAAATGGGCTAAATAAACTACAAAGTAACTAAAAAGCTTAACATCATAAATATAAAGTTTAATATAGACTAGAAAAATTTACATAATAGATAATCCTTATGGCGGCTAGCTATAAGGAAAATCTGATGCTGCAGCCATGACAAAACTTCTCAATAGTTAATGCTAGGCATATCTTGTTTGTACAATTATATTTATTAACATATCTCTGTGTTTGTATTATATTGCTCTGTTTGCATATTATATTTGCGAAACGCTATCCTTCACCTGCTAAATGAGCGTTTTCGTATGAGCATTTCGTCATGATCTCAGCGTGGAAAGTAATGATACAAAGGTCGTAAAGGCTTAAAACAGGGGTCGTCAACCTTTTGAGACGGGTGAGCCAAAACTTACAATTTACTAAATTTCACAGTTTTTAAAGAGCCAAATTTTTTTACTCTTTAAAAACTGTTTTTTTATTATTCAAGCAAGAAAACGTTTGCTCGCAGGAATATGCCAACCAACTCGAAGATCTCTCGAAATGGATCGATTGCATGATTTTAAAGGTTTTGATAAATTTATTATTTTTTGCGTATGGATCTGATGAGCCGCAATTTTACATCGAAAGAGCTGCAGGTTGCCGACCCCTGGCTTAAAAGGATTTCTTTATTTCATTTAACTAACGGTATAAATAAATTACATTGCGATTGGTTTTGGTGACAGAGCATTGACCCTATATTTATTATATATTTTTATTTATTTTAGGTACTTAAGTAAGTATAATTTTTCTGAAAAAAAAACTGAATGTAATGCTTATTAGCAGTATTTTAGAGCATCAATTTGATTTTGTATAAATAAACAATGATGTCATGAATTCTATTATAAATTATTGTGAATACCTTTTGTCTCTAAAACGAATAAAATCAACGTGTTTATTATATTTGTAAGTAAAAAAAAGTAAGAAACACTGAAAACTAGGTAAGTATTCTGGTCGGATATAAAAAAACCGGCCAAGTGCGAGTCGGACTCGAAAACGTAGGGTTCTGTCTGTACACTATTAACTAACTCAACTTTGCTATGAAAAAACAATCCCAATAAAAGTTGTTTCTTGTATGGGCGCCCCCTTTTAATTTTTAATTATATTTAATTTTTATTATTTGTTGTTATAGCAGCAATAGAAATATGTATTCTTAGCTGTCTATCTATTACCGTTCATGAGATACAGGTCACTGACAGACAAACGGACGGACGGACAGTGGCTTCTTAGTAATTGGATCCCGTTTGGCACCCTTCGGCTAAGGAACCCTAAAAAATGATTTTGATAAAAATGGATGAAAGCTAAATGAAGAAAATATTGCAATTCCGTAATTTTCGAAAGTTCTTCGAAAATTGATTGAACTTAGGTAAAATTATTTTTTTTTTTAAATTAAATGGGCTTGCGTTTGGCCACTGACCCGCCCATAAGGGGCGATGACGAAGCCTAAGATGAAACACGCTTAGGGGAGACCGGTGTTGGTTGTGACATTTTTATTACAAACTATCATAATTTTGTATCATAGGTTTGATTGTTTTACCTGGGTATAGGTTTGTTTAATTAAGTAACTATTCAGGGTGTTTATTTAAAATATTTTTTACGTAGTAGACTAAAATATATGAATTCTAAAAAAAAAACCGTGTAACTTTCAACCCCGTGCTCGGGGCTGGTTGTTACACGACACGGGGCAAAATGTTACAATAAAAAACAAACGTATTATAAGAGTTTTTAATAGGAACAATCATCACAATCAATTGCTTTTCTAATTTAATTATGTTTTTCTTCATTTTAATGACATAACATTATGTCTATAAAGCTATAGACATAATGTTATGTCATTAAAATGAAAACATAATTAACTAAATTGAAACAAAATTACAAACTTAAACTTTTTCTGGTCTTCTAATTCGTAAAAACAAAACCTTTCTCATCTATAAGATTATAAACCTCTCTATTAAACAATTGTACCTACTAATGAACAAAACGTACGACCTATTTTAAAACAGAAAATAAAATACACTTAAAAAAAGTCAGTCAGATCCATAAGGAAAATCAAGCAGTTCAGTCACTGTAGTCTGAACACTCACTTTCGCAATTCAAGCAAATGAAATGTGCTATATATCCTCTAACACACTTCACATGTGACCAATTCATACAAGCTAGACACTCTACCCATTCCTCACCAGATTTCTTCTTCGGATCAAAAGGATCACAAATCACAACATATCAGACAAAAATAACCATCCTCTACTTCACTTTCTTCGTCAGTGTCATATAATACCTTCCTCTTTAGAAAACTTTTTTTCATCGCTTGCTTTCCTTCTCTTATTGGTCTTTAGATCTTTTCCCTCGCTCAGGTTTTCTTATATACGTCCTCATATCCTATAAGACAAAAAACTATGTAGCACAAATTACATCACTCGGCAACAAGCACTATGGGGCAGGTCGTGACAAATCACAACCTGCACCGAGCAAATGTAACTTTTAGCCCCAACGCCAAATCTGACCTTTTAAGGTTATGCAGTGAAAACATCAATAAATATTGCTGTATAAACGTAGACTCATTGCAAAGCGAAATCATTAGGGCATTAGGGCATTTATCACAATAAGGAGATAACTATCTTTATGGAACATAGGTTACAAACCAATATTACTAAAAGTGTAAAATTTTACTAACCTGCGATTTTAATGGCGACACGCGCGGGCTCCTCTCACAAAAACGCTAGCGCCACTGGCTCTCGTGGCGTGCTAGCCGGCGGTGGCGGGAGTATTTGTCCCTTTCTAAGGTCATGTATTGCGTTATCTGTTTCGCAACCAATGCCACTGTAACTACCTAGCCCTGTCACATCCAGCCCCGGTCTCCCCTACCCAGAAGAAACCTATTCACTCTGGCCTTGAAAGTACCTAGATTGTAGGCGTCAGGAAACAGACGAAATTATTATAATTATTAAATTATAAAGAATTATTGAATCTATAAATGAAACAGCTAACATCTCGTTCTCAGGTACCCCGTCGGTGCCACATTCCGAGGGTCCAACTGCGATGAGTGCGTGTGCAAACTGGGCGGCATCACCGACTGCAAGCCTGTCAAACAATGCAAATGTGCATCGGTATGTTTTACTATCCTATTATGTACTACCAATTTTTATACTTATGGCTTCCGGCAATTTTTTACTGTACTTGTAACAGCACATACCTAATATGGTGACCAATGTATGAAATCGCTTCTATCATATTGTTATAGTAACATTTCCACATATGGCTCTAACAAACAAGTTAAAACAATGAGCAAATTGTCAATAGACAATCCTATTGGTGCTGTTAATGTCCACAGGCGACAGTGGACTGTATAACTCTTCATCAGTCTTCTGACATCTGACATAAAACTATACCTTGTTTAGAAGCAATAAGAGATTAGCAGAATGTCTTCAGATACTCCATGACTCATAACTTGGTATCAGAAGTAATCACAAGCACCTAATTGGTCCACTGCATTGCACACAGCCATTCAGGGCCGGCTCTAGCCCATGTAGCGCCAGGGTGCAATCAATACCCTGGCGCCCTCTAGTAGGCGCGCGATCGAAATGAAATACTTAGTTATATGATCGGAAATAGGGTGCATTAAAAACCTTTTCCACATCTAGGCTCACTGCCAGCGCCACACCTTGACTCTCGATGGCGAGTGACCAACGGTGTGAGATGCACTAGGAGGTCACCAGCCAAGTGACTGTGGCGGAAGCCGTATTATCGGTCGCTCAACAAATCGTCTCGATCTTCTAGTTATCTCAAAATTTGTTTGTTGATCACTCGCTCCATTTCCATTTTGGTAACAATTCAGAAATTAATAATTCGGTTTCATTAAATAGCATTATTTTATGAAAGATGCATTTTGGCGGCGTTGTCGTCGCGAGCGGCGCTCGGTACCCCCTGCGGCCTTATGCGCAAGGGCAGATCCAGGGGGGGGTCATGACCGCCTCCTGGGCCTCCTGGGGCTTGGCCGTTTCAGTGAATCTGTGGGTAACAGCTATAGTATTGTGTATTTTGAAACCCATCCAAGCTGTATATAAGTGTGGGACCCCCCCCCCCCTGACCTGAAGGCTGGATCCGCCCTTGCTTGTGCGCCGCACACGGTGCACTATAGGTTAAGCCGGCCCTGCAGCCATTGTCAACTCTTCTCAGCAAAACAAACTGTGTTAGTGCGTTAGAGTCAGGACCTGCAAAGGCCTATAAACCTTTTAATTTCTTGTCTCACTGATATTGACCCATATCCACAGAACCAAGTGCCAAAAATCTCAACGGACACGTGCGAATGTTTCTGCGAGTTATGTCCAACAGGCACCAGGATATGCCCAACTAGCAAGGTTTGCTTGCCCGATGAGAAATGGTGCGATGGCTTACAAGACTGCCCGGATGACGAAGTGGACTGTTCCACCACCGTTACTACCACAATTGAACCGATAGTTGTTACCTCTACAGCACAAACTGTGGTAGCACCAGTTCCAACTCCTAAACGTAAGTACTATCATGATCTGGTGTAGAAACTGTGTTTTTGTAATATCCTAATCCTAACTAATATCCTAACTTAATATTATAAGTGAGTTTGTTTGTTTGTTTATTTGTTTATTACGCCTTCACGCCTCAACTACTCAACGGATCATCATGAAATTTGGCATGCAGATAGCCTATGATATGAAAAAGGACATAGGCTTTTTATCACGGGAATGCGGATGAAAAATTCTACTTAGTCCGTCATTTACATTATCAAAAAATATTAGACACGTATTTTTCGTTTGTTAAACAAAGAATACGAAGAAATGGTATGTTGAAGTATTGGTACACTTTTTACTAACAAGTGACGTCACGAGCCCTCACTCCCGAACTTTGTCGCGCTTTATCTTTATCAATTTTTAATGATTTGGTAAAGCAAAAAATACCGTATCCAATATTAGTTGATAAATCTAACGGACGGACTAATTCGTTTTTTAAGTAACATCCCTGATAGCAGACTTGCGCCCCAGTGGTAACTCACGCGTTGCCGACCTTTAAAAATCTCCTCACACTCTTCTTGAAGAACCCTATGCTGTACTTGTTCGAAATATCTTGTCCAGAATATTTGAAGCCTTTTTAAAATGACTAATGGATGCGCAGGAGTATACATTCTGCGCAAATCTTCAGGGGGAATTCAACCACGTACACGTTTACTACATGAGTCGGCAACGTTTTCTAGACCTTCAGCAAAGCACAGAGGTACCTCACAAAACCCCTAATCGTTCTCACAAGCTTTGCTGCACAGAATAAGTTGCACTGGTATAGAATAGAAATAAAAATACGGCCGAAAATATTTATGCTTTCGTATTTATGGCATTATAGCTCGTGACTATTTTTAATAGGTTACATAATGGTGCCGATTCTGTTGTAAATCGCACTAAACTAATTTTAATTACATCTCATCTCTTTCTTACGAACATGATTGAAAAAGGATAGAACATATTTTAAGTTGTCAAATTAATCTTTGCCGTCTTATTTTGCGTGTATTTAGGCGTAACCGCGATAGATGGCGACTAAATTTATATTGAAAACAAGCATTGGACTAATTTGACAGGACTAAATTTCTTACATCCTTTTTTTATGTTCTTTGTTAGAAAGAGACATAGTGAGATTAAAATTAGTTTAGTTGTGAACAACAGAATCAGGGCCAATATTACCTGACAAACCCGTATTAAATATAGGTATTTGACCGTTGGTATGCAGACTTAGTAAACAACACGTGTAATACAAATAAATTAATCAGAATGCGAATACCATACCTAAGACCTAATGTCTTATGTTAGGTATGTCTAAGTATCCGCACGTTTTACAATCTCAGTTATTGCGCTTATGTCGGGCAACGTTGAGTCTGTTTGAACATGAATGCACTTTATTGTCGACCTTAAGGCCGGCCGCATACTATAAGAAATTTTCTGTCAGTAAGTTTCGGACGCCCGCCGGAAGGCACTTTCCCCATACATTTTGTTCTAGACCCCGCATACTATCCGAAAATTCTGACTTGTCTGACGTCCAAAAATGTATGAGCAAGCGGGCGTCCGAAATTTTCTTTAATTGGTTTAATGTCAATCTTAGGTACGTACACACATGTTGGGCTTAATAATAATTGAAACGGATTATGTTAATGACTTTATAAACAAAGCAATTATTTTAGCTTTATTGTACATTGTAAATTATACATAAAAAAACATTAGCAAACAAAAATAAAGAACATTATGAATTACTGCACAATAGGCGGTCTTATCGCTAAGAAGCGATCTCTTCTAGACAAACTTTGGATGGAGTGGATGAACCTTCGTAACATTTATATAGGTACCTATAATAAATGATACAAGCTGTACAATTATATCCTAACATGAATACGCACTTTGTTTAATAATTTAAATAATAAATGAATTTTTCAAAAAAACGCAAATGTGTGTAGACGTTTATCCTATTTGATTTAACCCTTAATTTGGCACGAAATTTTTTATTATTATTTAAAAAAAAAACTTATTTGTCCATTTTCGAGAAAATTCGTGTCCGTTGTAGCGGACAATGCCAAATATGTAACGATGAACCTTCGGTTTTGCTTGTTCGCTGTGACGACCTTTGTCAAAACAGAGTAAATATATTTTTTCAAGTAAATAAAAAAAAAACTTAGAATAACAGAAAACAGCTCTAGAAATTTGAAAAAAAAAATATCACAATAAATTATTGCTGGCTTTCAGTGAATACAAAGCTATCAGTATTTGGGCGCCAAACCCAATAAACGCCTGTTCCTAAAAAAAATGGTGGTAACGGAACGGTCTTCACCTCCATACATCATATAATAAAGTCCTAAATTGCCAGAGACACCAGCCCACACGTGAGATTTTAAACCCCATTTGGTTGGCTTGTCCTTCATATACTTACTGTTTTCTTTCCCAGGCCTTGCTTAACTTTCATCATTATCTCATCTATACTGAACTTACTTTCCCTTCTCTGATATTTCTAGCACTTCAGCCTTACTTTTCTCTAGAAGAGGTGGTATTTTATAGTACCTATCTCTATCTTCAAGGTTATTGTAAATTGCTAGTATCTTTGTAAGTATTTGCTGGTAAGATATGGTCGTATGGTTCAAGGGCATTCTCATCTCAGCTAATTTGGAAAATATCTGCGACCAGTAAGCAGGATAGTCTTGCCAGTTTCCTGAATCAAAGTCAGTAGATGTAAGAGAAGGAATTGCAGATAAGGTTGATAGCACATTCTTATAGTTAGAGTCTGCAGAATCGGAGTGAGCAGAACTGAATCTAAAATAGCTTGTTCAGATCTTTCAGTGTCTTGATTATCCTCTTCATGTGACTAGATCTATTTGCGGTTGGTGTAGTTAGGTTAGAATTCGGTAACACGGACTCATAATCATAGTCAGACCGATATATATAGGTTTTCAAGGGAATATCCAAGAGATGGTGAAGGAGAAGAGGAATTGTTAGTGGAGGTATCATGCAGTTCAGATTCTGAATCTGATTTATCACTTATATCGAAGGAGCATGCTCTTTTGGGACTAGAGCTAGTATGTTTCGCCCATGCCCATGAATGCTATTGACAAACAAACATAAGCAGCAACTCAAAACCGTAATAAAATGTTTATAGTAAGATATTTTTTGAATTGTTAAGATAATCTTCATTTGACAATGTCCGTCTCGGCGAACATAGAATCATATAACTACATTTGTGCGTAATTAACAATGTTCGTCATGGCGGACAAAATAATTTGAAAGCAAAAGATAAAACAAAATGATAACGAAACGTTGAAAATTGAAAATAAAGGCTCTCCCAGTTATATTTCCATGCCATACCACCTAAAATATTACATAGTTATTCAATATAACCATGAAAATAAAATATAAATACCCTGAGCAAAACAGATGGCTTACTTTCTCGTCGACATTTTGCAATATACTAACTGATACTGATATTGCTATACACAAATATTATTGTTGTCACTAAATTATAGTTTTTCTAAACGTTTTACAGAAATAAAATTTACTTTAAACGTTTTATAAACATACAAGATTTTTTTAAAGTTTATGGCCGTTACAGCGTACATAGTCAAATTAAGGGTTAAAGAGTTAGGGTAACCCTAACACGCTTACCCAGAAGGAACCTATTCACTCTGGCCTTGAAAGTCCCAAGGTTATATGAGTCAGGAAACACAGACGCCGGAAGCAAGTTCCACTCCCTTGCTGTCCGCATTATAAATCAGGATGCAAAACGCTTTGTCCGTATATTCGGTATGTCAACAACGTACGGGTGAAAATTTTCCCGGCGTCTTGTGAATAATTGAAACTATCCGAAATAATTCCATAACCGTAACCGTATCTGAAACCGGTATAGTATTATTCATATATCCGTATGCATATCCAGATCCGAAATCATATATCCATAACATCCCCGCTGTCCTTACTTTAAATCTGTGTTGAACGCCGAAAGAAGAAAGAAGTACAATTTATCCCACGACATCCATTTGTATTCCAGCCGTTTTGTGCCCGGTAGTCCAATGCCCACCTGGCTACATAATAAGCTACACTTCAACCAAATCATCGAGATACTCGCACTCTACGACGTCAGACCTGCCCCCACCACGTGCTAGGTACTCCTACACGAGGTACTACAGCTCCAAGGGCGGCTACGGAGGAGGTAGCTTCACTAAAACCAGATACGGATACTCTAAGGGTGGATTCTCGAAAGGTGGACGTGGTAAGTGTATTTTTTTAAGTCTATGTTATAGGATTTTCTACTGTATTAATATTTTATGGAACAGGAGATGTGGTGCTAAGATTTTTCCATTTGTTTCCATATTCAAATCTGCCTAGGTACCATTCTGATCAGTAGGCTTTTTTTTGTTGATGCTTGGTCTATTTTCCGCATACGTGTATTAAATTTAATACTAATCAACTGCCTCTTTCTGTAAATTTGAAATAGAAGCCATTTCTGTAGACACAATCGGTTTATCAACCGAATTGAAATCGTAACCTAGGAGTTCTGAGTACCGTAGTACCCGATTAATATAGCTTACCGATGTACCTGCGCAGAAGATACATTTTCAAGTCGCGGGAAACGCTATTGGTCGTCAGCTGCCGCCATGTTAGCGCGCGTCGTGCGGAGGGGCGTGACTTGCGAGTGTAACGAAACTAACAGCTGCAGTGTATTATGAACCCTATAGTAGTGATCTAAGGTTGATTGTAAGTTTTAAGCATTCTTTCGTTAATCTTCGGGGCCATACTTTCTTTTCTGTGCGAACGAAGATTCACGGCGCGCCATATAAGTTGGGTAATACTGTACCATCCTGTAATAGGCGACGTGACTTATCCATAACAACGGTTTTATGTGGAAGAAATGTTGCTTCCAGCTCCCCCACCCCCAGCAGGGCCGACGTCGAACCAGGCGTTCACTTTGAACAAGCCGACCGCGGCAGTGAATAACCAGGTGAAGAAGGAGGAGTGCCAGCAGTTCCGGTGCATCCCGCCGCTGCCGCCGCCGCCGCAGCCGGGCCGCACGCCCGCGCCGCTCGACTGCCCCGTCACCACCTGCCCCGCCGGGTACAACCTCACACAGGAGATGGTGCCACTTGGCGTCAATCAGTGTCCACAGTGAGTTACTAATACTCTCATATATCTAGGTTGTGAAGTGGAAGAAGTTGCGTTTTGTCGCTCAAGGAGGAGTTCGAATGACTACCGCAGCCAAATAAATAAATAAAGGTAATAAATACATAATTCTCTCTATTCCAACAACAAATCAAAACTAGAACTAAAAATACTGAATTGCACACTAAATACGCACACTATATAAATCAAACTATCAGTTTTATGGTTTATGCAAAACTGTTTGAACTGAATGATCATCTAGCGCTCGCCGGCCGCTGCCGCGGCATCGCTCGCTTCGCTCGCTCGGCTCGTGCGCGTAATTTTCACAGTTCTAACCTAACCAACTGTATTTGGAGTGCCCCGAGTCGGTTCTAGATGATAGAACATGTTTTGATGAATAGGTAGTTTAATTGTACAACAGTCATTTTTCTGGTATCAATAAGTAAATTATAGGTGCAATAAGTAAATTACGGGAGAGTCTTAAGTTTGCGTAATTTTTAAACAGAGATGCAATTAAATTGTCCTATAAATAAATACCCTCGGACATTCCTCACACACGGTCATCTGATCCCAAACTAAGCAGAGCTTGTACTATGGAAACCAGATAACTGATATGAAATGAAATTAAAAATGAAATGAAAAATATTTATTCTTGCGCGCCATTCGACGCAAATAGAACTAACTAAAACACAGATATAATACATAATATACTACTTTATGTTTGTAAATACATACTTAATATACATAACTTGAGTGTTTATTTCCTGTTTATAGGCCTGTGTTTTGACCACAATCTCACCATGTTAAGTCATGATGTGGCTGAAGGTCACAAAAAGCCTAGAAGGAACTGTACCCCGAGTGTAAAGAATTTACGTTATGAAACGCTTACTGACGCGTTTGCGTTTACGACACTTCTCTATAGGAGGCACAGCGCCTCTAGCGGAATACTCATGGGACTAATTTCTCCCATACAAATTATAGTTAAGAGGCCGTATGCCAAATTTTTTCGATTTTGCTGATTTACGTGATTAAACAATCGTGATTTTACAGTTAAATACTGTATTTCTACAAGTCTTAATTCAAAACCTAAAATATAATTTTAATTATGATCTAATAAATGAGCTACCTTTTTGTTTTTATTATTTTATTTATTGCGATATTTAGGTTGTTTTAAAAGATTTTTTACTGCCAAACTATTGAATTAAAATTTTGCATACGGCCTCTTAACGCAAACGCTTTACACTCGGGGTACTGGCTCTCAAGTACATCTGTAACTGTCCATAAGCTACACAGACTCGGAATAATGTTTGTCCAAGGTGATAATCGGACCCACAACAGGTCACTTTAGCTCTGCAATGAGAAGGATCCTATTTAGGGAGTCGACAGATTTTTTTGATTGTATTGTATACTGGGTGGAGACTTCGAGATGGCATATTTTCGAAACCTATGTTGGGTTAGTCATGCTGAACAACTTTTACTATGGGAGTAATAGTGAATTCTCACAAAAAAATAAATTTTACTCTTCATAGTAAATGTCAACCTTGCTCGATCATAATGTATGAAAAGTAATTTTTTTTTTTTGAGAATTCTGTGTTGGTCCCATAGTAAAAGTTGTTCAACATGACTAACCCAACATGGGTTTCGAAAATATGCCATCTCGAAATCTCCACCTGTTATATGGTTTTCTCATCTATCGATAATCACAATAAGAATTCAGCTTCGGCCACATCCTGAAGGATTATGGTCAAACAAAGGCCAATTTACAAAAAAAAACTGTTTTGGTACCTTATTTTCATCAATTGAATACCCCACGACACAGATACGATTGCGTGCCGCCCCCGGAACGGCCCGTGTTCTGCAACGTGACGGGGCGCACCTTCAACACGTTTGACGGCGTCGAGTACAAATACGACATCTGCTTCCATGTACTGGCCAGGGAGACGCGCTTCAACTCTTGGATGGTTATTGGTAACTAAACATTATTATTATTTAAAACATTGTCCCATCCCTAGTCTTCTGCTGTGAAAACGTTCCTTCTAAAAGAAATAATCTATTTAGATTTTATCTCTTCTGAAAAAGTCTTCTTTCGTCTTGAAAACATCCGTTTTTTTAACTGACTTCAAAAAAAGGAGGAGGTTCTCAATTCGAATGTCGATGAAACTTCGCCATTTATTAACCGATTTGGAAAATTCTTTTTTTATTTGAAAGGGTACGCTTCCCGTTTGGTCCCATTGTCATCAGATCAGGATTTGATTACTTCTTAGTGTACTTTGAAGTCGATTTAAGGTGTTAAAACAGTCCAATTATTTATTTATGTGTTTGGCCTCCGACTGACCTCAGTAGGAGTTATGACGAAGCCGAGGATGTATCACTCTTACCCAGAAAAAGCCTATTCACTCTGGCCTTGAATACATCTAGGTTATATGTGCCGGGAAACACAGATCCCGGAAGAGAGTTCCACTCTTGCTGTTCGTATATGAATCAAGAAGCGAAGCGTTGTGTCCGTATAAGCGAGATGTCGACTACATGTGGGCGTGTGGAAATGAAAGAGAGTAAACCATTACTTCATTGATGATTGTCACTGAAGTGGACGTCGAATCCTGTGAACAAAATCAAGTCAACTTCAGCTTTCGGTGAAGGAAAACATCGTTTGGTGCCGTATCACGGTGTAAGAGTACCCTCGAATAGAAAATCTACCGCCAAGCACATTTGTAGGCAGTATCTACTTCCACTATCAAAGTGGAAATCAAATTAATCAAATATCATTTTTAATACAAACTTTTTTTGGGGACTGTACTTTTTGTTGACTGTACTTGCATTGTCATCCAATATACTAATGTATACCAAATATCAAGTCAATCCGACCACTGGAAGTGGGTGAAATTCGACTTACAAGATTCCACCCGAACCATACATACATACATTGCAGGTTAAATAAAAGCTTGTAAAAAGCAATAAATACTGATATATATTTTAGAATAAGCGTAGAAAAGTGATGCCCAAAGCATCTTTAACCCGTATTTCATTTGACCATTCTCCTAAACCAGTCCGCAAGAAGTGCATAGCCGACAGCTGCCGAAACGAGCTCATTGTAGCACAAGACGACCAGCTGATCATAGTGAAACCAAACATGATGATAGAATACAATGAATACGAGTACACAGTGGAGCAGACCAACAAGATCTGCTTCCAGAAGAACAGCTTCGACGTCGCCCGGCTCGGGAACGGCATCTCGATTAAATCAAGGAAATATAAATTGACCGTCATGTTTAACAGCAATGGAGATGTTAAGATTAAGGTAAGATTAAGATAGTGGTACCACAAACAAACTCTACACCTTAGGCTTACTTTAAAAAAAAAAACCTTGCTGTGTTTCTTGCCGGAGTCTTCTCAGTTTAAGTGTATTCCGAACCGGTGGTACATTCAACTATATGTACCAATGTAACGTTCATAAATGCCTTACTTGGGCCTAAACTGAATAAATGACTTTTTGATTTTGATTTGATTTCGAGTCTAAATATGTGGCTTGGCCGTTTTCCTACTACAAGAACTATTGTGCTACAGAAAAGTAATGAACAGTGAATACATTTTTCACCTTACGCCCATGTGACGGTAGCGAAACGGCCAAGCCACATATTTTGAATAAGGTGTAGAGTTTGTGAAGTTAGGGCGTGTAGAGTTATAAGCCTGGCTCTACATGAGATTTGATAACTTTTTGACAGTGCGAGCCATATGGTTTCGTATTGGCAATTTTTTACATGAAAATGTTTTTGGTGTGATATATATTTACAGTTACAATCTCCGACAGGTAAACAAAGAATACATGGGCAGTGTAGATGGTCTATGCGGAGCTTTCGACGGGAACCCACAGAACGATCGACGTCTACCTGATGGTAGACTGGCTAAGAGTATCGAGGAGTTCGGGCGCAGCTGGGCCAAGCCCGGCATGTCGGCCGACGCCTGCCGCCCGCGGGTGCACTGTGCCGGCAAGCAGGAGAAGATATGGAGCATGTGTGACGTCATCACGTGAGTACTACCCTCTGATGGTACACTGGTATATCATCAAGGGAAGGCACACCATATTTTACATGGTAGAAGGTTGATAAGCAGGCACCACCACGGTCCACCTTAGTGAGTGGTCATGGTCATTATTCGCTTCTAAAAAGTGCTATGTGCCTAAAGAACATGGTATAGTCTCACAAACTTATCTGGCCCGGTGAGAGTGTCGCTGTTATCGCATTTGGTGCAAACGACCAATGAACGTAGTGGTTATATTCTTTTTTTCCAATGGCGATTGACATTTCAAAATGGCGTCATTAGTTCCTCTTTTGGTCCAGATAAGTTTGTGGGTCTATATACCAATCGCTTTCCTTCTAAACAAAATACTTTCAGTCCAAATAATTACTTTAAAAAATGCTATCCCAGAGTTCCCTTAAGTACAAATCTGAAGAAGGTCATTTATCACTTTGTCCTACGATTGTTTAATTTATTCATAAAGAAAATCTTTTAACCCGTTAGTTCTCGCGAGGGACGCGCGTCCTATTATAACAATTGACGTCATTGTTATATGTATTTTTAACCGCGAGCCAAGCGATTAAACTTTTATATTCCCTCACAGGCACGAGCCCCTATCAAAATGCGGTGAAGTCCTCAAGTTGGACAAATGGCGCAGCATTTGCCTGGAGAAGATCTGCGAATGTACCGACCAGGTGGTGAATGGTACCAAACGTACCGAGGAACAATGCCGATGCGAGCTCGTCGAACAACTAGTTGCTGAGTGTCTCGCTGGCAACAAGAACCTTGATGTCGCCTCTTGGAGGATGAATTTGAATTGCCGTAAGTCGGGTTTCTTTCTTTTTGGAAATAATGCCTGGACTTCTAATCAAGAAAGTCAAATGACTAGTTATATGCAGTTTTTGGCCTAAGATCTTTTTTCCTCCCTGTCCCTTCTTGTTGTCAATCCATTCCATAAAAAAGTGCCGTCTCCGCCATGTTAAACTTTTTAGATACTGGTCCGATTGCTCTAAAAATCGATATTGAAGAGACATAGGGGTCTCAAAACAAGAATCTTTTCTCAAAATGTTGAAAAAGTGTTCACCATGTTGAACTCTTTAGATACTGGTCCGTTTGCTCTCAAAATCGATATTTGAGAGACCTAAGGGTCACAAAACAAGAATATTTTCTCAAAATTTTTAAAAAGTGTCCACCATTTTGAACTTTCTAGATACTGGTCCGTTTGCTCTCAAAATCGACATTTAAGAGTCATTGGGATCACAAAACAAGAATCTTTTTTCAAAATGTTGAAAAAGTGTCCGCCATGTTGAACTTTTTAGATACTGGTACAATTGCTCTCAAAACCGATACTTGCGAGACCTAGGAATCACAAATAAAACAAAAAAGCTTTAAGGAGAAACCTTGGGTTAAATACCTTTTTCGGATATGACTTCTTCAAATATGTTCCGATGATAGTAAGCCAAAATGGCTAAATATAATAAAAAAATGTGCATATCAATTCAATCCAATCTGGCATAAATATGGCTTCGTTGCAGGCATACAAATTTCAGGATTTTGGAGTAGCAACTTTAGTGCAATTATTGGTGCCGATTCTGTTACGCCCTAAACTAATTTTAGTCACATCACATCTTATTCTTACAAACATTATTGAAAAAGGATAGAACATATTTAATGCTGTCAAATTAGTCTTTGTCGTCTTCATTTGCAGGTATTTAGACGTAACCGAGATAGATGGCGACTAAAATACTGAATTAATTAGACAGGACTAAATTTCTTACATCCTTTTCTTATGTTCTTTGTTAGAAAGAGACATAGTGTGACTAAATTAGTTTAGTTGTAAACAACAGAATCAGCACCATTGTAAACGTCCATTAACTTCCAGCCGCTGAATGTCCGGCGCCTCTCGTCCACTACGATTGTTTCCGCAAGCGATGTGAGCCAATGTGCACTTCACCTGGAGTAGCCCAAGTACCTTGCCCTGTGGAAGAGGGCCAGTGCGTCCCGGGCTGCTACTGCCCTGAGGGTACCCTCAGGAAGGGAGATACCTGCATCTCTCCGATAGACTGTCTCGATTGTAAGTATACCTACTTGGTCATACGTTGATCTTTTACTGTGTTTAGGCCTGTGTTTAACCGCACCTTAAGTGATGATGTGGAGATGGTCAGCACACAAAGTCTAGCCGCTATTGGAACACACCGATAGGTGCTTGCCGACAGATTGTCAACATGAGTGTGTTAGCCAGCCAGATGGGTATAGTAAGAGGCACGAGTCGTGAGCACAAACTGACACCTGCGCAGTAGTTAATTTTTCGGTCTATTTGGCGGAATGAAGAAGGGGGGAGCGCCGAGCTGCACACGATTGGTTCGTCAGTCGATGCTCGTTCTCGTGTGTCATTTGGCTATAGTGATTTGGCCAAAAGTGTACATGCGCGAGCTTGCCCCCACTACTGCCTATATGTGCTCACCACTCGTGCCTCATACTGTACTACACAGTACCCTACCACCGTGCTATGGTTTCCTCACGATGTTTTCCCTCACCGAAAGCTCAAGCTCATTGTAGGATTCAAACCCGGGATTTTATTCTCGGCATCCGACGTCACTGCCAAGGGACGATACTTCAGTGGAAGACGTCGAATATGACGTAAGTCGTGTGTTCAAATTCTGCATTGAACTCGAGCTTCAGTGGAAGAAAATATCGTCAGGAAATATTGCTCGATGATGGGGTACTTTGTAGTACCCGCCTGGATGGCTACCACCCTCAAAAATCTGTCGTCACGCCAAGTAATCCACCTTTGGCCATATCACATACCATGATAACTTGAATTGACTTGTTTCCATAGGCACATGTACTGGCGCCGGAACGCCGGCCAAGTACAAGACGTTCGAAGGCGACGACCTGCCGTACTTAGGAAACTGCACCTACCTCGCATCTAGATATAGGAATGAAAGTGAACCGCAGAAATATCAGGTAACAAAATCAAAGTCATTAATAAAAAAATCTAATTTAGGTTCTAGGAGCGCCGTTATGAGTGTCCTGTGGACTGTAGTTCTTTGATTCTTGATTTTTCCCAACATAAAATTAAACTAAATATTTGAGTGAGTGTGGACGCAAGTTTTCAATAAGGAGTTTTCTTATTAATCGACTTCAAAAAAAGGAGGAGGTTCTCTATTCGGTTGTAAGTTTTTTTTTGTTTGTTACCTACCTCATAACTCCGTCATTTATTAACCAATTTGGATTCTGTTTATGTTTGGAAGGGTATACTTCCCGTTTGGTCCTATTGTCATCAGATCAGGATTTGATTACTTTTTTGTGTACTTTGAAGTCGCTTAAGTTTTTTGTAAATCTATTTTTATGATACCTCTATGCTCAAAATACCTGTCAAACTGTTGATAATTCGAACCAATTTGAACCTTAAGTTCACTATTTGACAGGTATTTTGACTATAGAGGTATCATAAAAATTGTTTTACAAAAAACTTAAACTTAACGGCTTATCTGCTGTTGATACTTAACCCGTTGGTTCTCGCGAGGGACGCGCGTCCTATTATAACAATTGATGTCATTGTTATATTTTTAAACGCGAGCCAAGTGATTAATGCCATCTCTTTCCTTTTTAAATATACTGAAAGAGACAGCCTTAATTCATATATAGGGATATATCCTTCAAGCGAACTTCCTCCGGAATATAATAATATAATACTATATTCAGGTGTATGCAACGAACGGTCCATGTGAAGAAAATAACGCAGTTGTTTGCACGAAGAGCGTGCACATTGTGAGCGGTGAAAAAGTCGTGCACATTACCAGGGATCCTAGCTCTGAGAAGGTAAGTGCTTATTTTGATGGTTAAAAGAGACTGATAGTTGAACTAAATCTGGCACGTTCATCACATTTACACGATTCGCTTGTGTAGTGTCTGTGAATAAGCGCGCGGCGTGACGTCGCACTTCATGCGCATCATGAAAGTCTGTCCGTCTCTCTCGCGCGCGGTCAAGCTTATGAGTATGAAGGAGACAGTTATTGTTTTGCTTTTGCTACTGCTCATAGATATAGAGTGTTCTTTTTTGTTTTCGTCCGTTAGTTCGGGAACGTGCCGGCTTTAGTCTACTGACCTGTAAATGTAATAGTTTACGAAACTGGCAAAAAGCCTTTATAATATAAACCACTTTGACCTACTATAAGTTAGTGATGAACTAAGTCGAATTTAGCTTCGATTTTCTTAGATATTATCTATAATATTATGCACGATCAGCCGTGTCAAAACTTCTCTGTTGCGCTACGTAGGGTCCAGGGTCCGCCACTGAATTCTGTATACAAATTTCCAGGTCGTGCAAAACAAGAAACAATTATTACAGAAGTTTCTTTGTTATGTCAATTTGAAATATGTCCAAAAGAGGACAAATATCTTCAAAATTATATTCAGTGATATATGGATGTCTGCCATGTCTGCCATGTCTGGTACCTCTGCATAGCACACCAAGGAAAAAATCATATTAGAGCAACCGACCAATCCAATTCCGCAACTAATCAGTGCTTCTGAACTGATTTTAAACAGTAAGGACCAATCACTACATCGTGTCAAACGAAAAACAAACTTGGCCAATCAGAGTGTATGTGTCCTTGGCTTAACCAATCAGAACACATTGGCGGTGGTGGAAAATTATTTGGGTTTATGATTCGATGGCATCCAACAGTATAATAAACTTGTTTAATTATAATCCAGCTATTAACCACCACTACTGAGACGAACACGGACAAGAGGCCAGGCGTAGTGTTCCAGTACCCAGTGAAGAACGACTGGTTCACCATCAACCTGATCAATGGACAGAACGTCGCTGTTTACCTGCCTCATGCACATGTCTTGGTATGTATGGCCGATGTTATTAGGCCTCGAATGAGCCCCTCATTACATTCTCCAAAAAAGGCATCAAAAGACCTCTTCAGGGTCGATAACACATAGCATCAACTGGAACTTCTGCCAGCATTCTTCCGCTCTTCTCAGCATTTGCATCCTTCCGAACCGGTATTAGAGTTTTATATTTCCTTTTTAAGTACCCGGGCGACCGTGCTTTGCTGGAAAACTCGGAATAATGTTCCAGTTATAAGACCGATAGCTAGATCGATTTTCGACCCCCCAAAACTCCTACCACATATAAGTCAATGAGTAGGTATAGGATAGGATAAATTCGAAGTATTTAGTTTGTTCTTCTTCCACGCAGCAAAGGAGCAGCGGATCATTGTGGTTTTTTGCATGGAGATATTTTATGGTCCAAATTATAACATTTAGGCGCTGCGCAGACGTGTGCCTTGTGTCGTATACAAGCTACCAACGAATATTTGATTTCTATAGAACCAGTATATCAGCCACTCCCTGCGCAGACGTAAACTGTGTCCGATCGCGCCACTACAGGACACAGCAACTACGGTTTCCTGTGATGGTATCCAGTGTCGGTAACAAAAAGCATCCGACACAAGACACATGTTTGCGCAGCCACTTAGGATACCTTTTGTCCCTAACCACAGATTAAAGACGTAACTAACGGAGAGAAGGGTGATGCCGTATTTGGGGGCATTTAGTATAGTTTGGATAATTTTGATTATTCTCATCACCAGGTGACAGTGCTACAAGCGAAGTTAGAGTTCACAGTACAAGTACCTTCGTATTTGTACGCCAACCGGACTGAAGGAGTGTGCGGCGTGTGCGCAGGATACCAGGAGAAACTCATCACCAGCAAGGGAGTCGCCACTGAAGACTTCGATGAGGTGATGACCATTATTAGACCAGATAATATCTTATAGATTCTAACAGTATATAAAAACGCACATTACATATGTTTTAGACCTGTTCGAAGCTAAGAAGCTATGAATCTCGAACAGTATTTTGTAAATATAGGAAATGATCTAAAATGGTCTGACGAGGTCTGTGTCCAACTATGTCCCGGACATTATAGCATAACAGTAAATAGTATATTTTTCTATGCACCATTTGTACTCTGGATCTAGATTTCTGGGATTATAGAGGGTCTCATAAGGGTCAGCTCCGTAGTTGGCCTAATAACTCACAATGGGTAAAACTAACAATAGTGGGTGTACAATAGCGTTAAAATGGGTCTCATAAGGGCCATAGTGGGCAGTATACAGAACAAAAGGATTTACCTTTTTTTTTATCCAGAATTTAGGTTTGAAGGGCTACCTTTGAGTCGAACTCCTCAGAGGAGTTCGACTCAAAGGTAGCCTTTTTGTTTCGGTAGTTAACCGAGATTTACTAGGAATGGACCAAAGGCTTTTAGCCCTCTCCTGGATCCGCTACTGATAGTGGGTCTAATTCTCTAATCTCATTGGGTGCACTGATCGATATCCACCAGCTACATAATGTTGAACATCGTATTTGTTGACAACAGTACGCGTCGTCGTGGCAAGCCTCAGCGCCCACCGTGTCGGTGCTCCAGCTCGGTAAGGAGACATGCGAACTGCCGCCGCAGGAGGCCTGCGTTCCCCTGCCGCCCGAGACCAACCCCTGCTACAACCTGTACAATACTGCTAAGTTTGGACCTGTAAGTATATCAAAAATAAATAATATAATTTCATGTTTTTTTATGCCACTGGGTCAACAGAGTAAACGGTTCGCCTGATGGTGAGCGGTTCTTGCAGGGTATAATTGGCGCGTTGCTGACCCTTTAAAAATCTCTTCACACCCGTTTTAAAGAACTCCATGCTGTACTCCCTTGGGAAAACCACGGCTTATTCCACAGCAGAGCGTGCGCGATAGTAAGCTCGTTTGGAACCAAAATGGTCTCATGTGTGAGTATGGACTCCCCGTAGATGGCGAGATTTTCCGATGGTAGGAAGTTGCCGTGGGCATCAGGTCAAACATTTCTTCAGAGCACTGTGGCGTAACTTTGTTGCAATCATATTCAAATTGAAACAATCCTCTGAATCGGTAGAAATATAACAAAATCGAAAATTCTTCCAGTTCCATTAAAGAACTGTTTGAATGTTCAGTTACCAGAATGTAAAAATTAATCAGAAAACCGCTGTATCGAAGCGGTTTCAATATTGAAACTGGACCAGTATATTGCAACCAGTTTCAACTAATTGAAACTGGATTTCATATGAAATACTTAGTAGATTCTTATGACAGGGCTTAAATAACTCATTATATACGGGGTAGTTTTACTCCCGAGCTTGAGCGAGGGAGTAAATTGAAACCGAGTTATAATGGGTTTTAGCGCCGTGTGTTACTATGATTGCGATAAAATATAATTGGACTGTTTTACAAAAACCTTAAACCGACTTCAAAGTACACTAAGAAGTAATCAAATCCTAATCTGATGACAATGGGACCAAACGGGAAGCGTACCCTTTCAAATAAAAAAAGAATTTTCCAAATCGGTTAATAAATGACGGATTTATGAGGTAACAAACATAAAAAAAAACATTCGAATTGAGAACCTCCTCCTTTTTTTGAAGTCGGTTAAAATAATCAAAACCATTCACACATTAGTTGTAGGAAAATAAATTACGGTCACCATTTTTTTTTTAATAAGAGTAAATTTCTATAGATTTCGCGCCAATGCCTTTTATTTAATTTCTTCTGTAGCCGCAACGCAATGCACGCATTCTACCGAAAATATCGCCGCGTTCCATCTTCAAAATTAATATGTTCTTTTTTTTTAAACAGTAAAAAGTTAAGTCTTTATTCATGATTATTCTCCTCATGAATAAAAACTTTTTCGTTTTTGTTGGTAACAGCTCAGAGTATATAAATACTACGTACAAGTAACAGACAAAAATTACTTTATCCCCTAGGGCAAAATAAGCTATTTTAGCCCCGCTCTGGGACGCTACAATGACGGACTTTTGAGCAAGAAAACAAATAAAGAATATATATTTGTGTATAGTGTCACGCGCTGGTGGAACCGGACTCGTTCGTAGAGTCGTGCGTGTCGGACATGTGCGGGAACGCGAGCGACGTGTGCTCGGCGCTGCAGGCGTACGTGTCCGCGTGCAGCGCGCAGGGCGTCTGTCTCAGGGACTGGAGGGAGGGACTGTGTCCTTATCCATGGTGAGTACAACCGGACTCGTTCGTAGAGTCGTGCGTGTCGGACATGTGCGGGAACGCGAGCGACGTGTGCTCGGCGCTGCAGGCGTACGTGTCCGCGTGCAGCGCGCAGGGCGTCTGTCTCAGGGACTGGAGGGAGGGACTGTGTCCTTATCCATGGTGAGTACAACCGGACTCGTTCGTAGAGTCGTGCGTGTCGGACATGTGCGGGAACGCGAGCGACGTGTGCTCGGCGCTGCAGGCGTACGTGTCCGCGTGCAGCGCGCAGGGCGTCTGTCTCAGGGACTGGAGGGAGGGACTGTGTCCTTATCCATGGTGAGTACAACCGGACTCGTTCGTAGAGTCGTGCGTGTCGGACATGTGCGGGAACGCGAGCGACGTGTGCTCGGCGCTGCAGGCGTACGTGTCCGCGTGCAGCGCGCAGGGCGTCTGTCTCAGGGACTGGAGGGAGGGACTGTGTCCTTATCCATGGTGAGTACAACCGGACTCGTTCGTACAGTCGTGCGTGTCGGACATGTGCGGGAACGCGAGCGACGTGTGCTCGGCGCTGCAGGCGTACGTGTCCGCGTGCAGCGCGCAGGGCGTCTGTCTCAGGGACTGGAGGGAGGGACTGTGTCCTTATCCATGGTGAGTACAACCGGACTCGTTCGTAGAGTCGTGCGTGTCGGACATGTGCGGGAACGCGAGCGACGTGTGCTCGGCGCTGCAGGCGTACGTGTCCGCGTGCAGCGCGCAGGGCGTCTGTCTCAGGGACTGGAGGGAGGGACTGTGTCCTTATCCATGGTGAGTACAACCGGACTCGTTCGTACAGTCGTGCGTGTCGGACATGTGCGCGCCGTGGTAGCCCCGCTGATACAATGATATGAATTACATCCAATGTAAATTCATCAAATCCCAATCTAATGAATTTTTAATTGCAATATAAAGAATTAGAATTAGGAAATCATATATAATAAAATCCAATGATCAAAGGCATATTTTCTAATAATTCCTTCTTCTTGACAGTGAGAAACCGCTAGTATACCGTGCGTGTGTGGACTGCGAACGAACCTGCGAGAACAACGCCGAGCTCGCCGACAACCCGGACAAGTGCACCAGCGCACCGGTCGAGGGGTGCTTCTGTCCCGATGGAAAAGTACGTCACTTCAAATAAAAATAAAATCTATTTCTTCTTCTTCTTCTTTCTTCAACATTTGCCGACAAAATATGAATTATTTTTTTGCGGATTTTTTATGGGCAAAGAAAATTTGACTAGTCATTTGGCGCGGTTGGTTATGTTTCCACCGAACGCGCAATTAATTATGTATATTATGCGTTTGCAAACAAAAAGTTGTAGGTATA
The DNA here is from genome assembly GCA_951394255.1 of Polyploca ridens. NCBI lineage: Eukaryota > Metazoa > Arthropoda > Insecta > Lepidoptera > Drepanidae > Polyploca > Polyploca ridens. The sequence goes on along the minus strand of OX596247.1, from coordinate 17,346,402 downwards.
TGTAGTATTTCAATTGTCTACTTAGTTTGGGATCATGATCAAGTCAAAGGGTGTATGCTAGTGAAAACATTGTGTTTGAATATTTATAGCCTATCTAAGCAGCGGTGAGGCGTTTGCCGAGTTTGAAGTCTAAACGTATTCCTACAGAGTAGTCCAAAATGATCCATCAGGTAGTCCAAGTAGTAGCAAGGGCAGTAGCAAGGGCAACACCGATTTTTATTTCATCATTCCAGATTGTTGAGATGCAATTATGCAGTAATTGCCGGCATCAATATAAAATTTTGAAAAAAAATGAAAAAATAGGGATCTAAAAAAAAGTTTAAAATGTCTGAAACAAATCATCTGAATTCCAACTCGTTTATTGACAGGTACGTGTAAATAACACATGCATAGAACCAACAAAGTGCTTCCCTTGTGACGCCGAGAAGAAACACTATGCAGGCGACGAATGGCAGGTCAGTACACAATTTTATATTTTTTATTTTATTTGTGAGACAACACAGTGAGTTCCCCCATATGGGCTATCATAACTTCGCGATGGCTACGGCTCTGTTGCGCGTTCTGAATTAGAAACCTACCTACTGTGGGGTGTACTCGGTACAAGTCTGTCATAACACGGCTGAGACGGTTAAAAAAAGCTGAATTTATAAAAAATACGAAAACAGTTTTGGAATCTTCAGCAGAAGAAAATCATGAGCGACCCCGTGCGTTTTTGACACTCCATACATCTTCACATTCTTATATTAGTTGTATGCAATTTAGGACCTAATTAGAATGTGCTATAGCGTCGCGTCAAGGCGTCCTAGCGTCGAGCTCTAATGTCCTGCTAGGACGTCGAGTATTCTGCTGTGACCAGTACACCCCGCCAAACATAGCAATTAACGTCCAAGCTTCCGCACTTTATGTTTGACCGGCAGGGCGATTGTCAAATGGTCTCGTTTTCGTCAAACCGATAGCGAGGCTCTCGTAAGTTGTTATAATTTTGGTATTGTGTAACTTTTACGCCAAAATAGTCGCCGACTTCATTTGAAATAATTTAATTGTATTCGTTTTAAATTTTGCTGCCATTTGAGTTACAAAATACCCAAATTATAAAAACTTACGAGAGCCTCGCTATCGGTTTGACAAAGCCGAGAGCATTTGACAATCACCCTACGGGTCTTAAATGCCCAACATATACATGGTAGATATTTCGACATGAAAAAAGGCCAACCTCGCTCGATCAATGTATGAAAAGTATAATTTATACCATGACCCAATAATTTATACTCAAATTTTTTTTGGAGTTTGAATTTAGAACACACCAATATATTCGATCTTCATCTCAATGCTATACCACCTACTTGCGAAAATTTTTTTCGATATAAACTCCTTGTGCAAAGAATACTCGATACACAAACTCCTTCAAGTTGGTCATCCTAATAATAATATCTCAGAGTATATAAATATAATATTAAGAAGGCAGTGCTCCTGGAAACGGCACGCATAGTTAGGAAGTACCTATCTCGGGAGCCTTGACCACCGGTACCTAGAACCCTGTTCCCGATGCCGGTGGAGACCAATTTTTTAAATATTTTTAATTTTTTTTTATAACATTATTTTAAAATGTTAATGAAATGTGCTAAAGAGTAAATAAATGGAATAATAATACTAGAGAATAGAAGAATAAAACTCTTGAATAATACGGATTTATACCGAGGGCCATGAATCACTCGCATCGAACAGGATTCTAACACTTGAATCACTCCCTACGATCGTGATTCAGTCGTTAGTCCTTCATTTGCTCGTGATTCATCTATGGCCCTCGCTTTAAATCCGTCCTTCATTCACTAGTTGCATAATATACAATTTTTTGAGAATTCTTTGTTGGTCCCATAGTAAAAGTTGTTCAGCATGACTAGCACAAAATAGGTTTCGAAAATATGCCATCTCGATATCTCCACCCAGTATGTGGAGACTCTGTAAACTTTAAATATTGATTGTATATGTCAGGAGTCAGCGTGTACTAGTTGCAAGTGCAGTAAGATGGGCTCGGAGAAGGAGGCGCATGTTTCGTGTACTACACAGAGCTGCACCAAGCCCGCCTGCTCCGACACTGAGGACCTGCTCACAACACCACCTGCACCTAATCAGTGCTGTCCCGAATATGTTTGCAGTAAGTTATTATTATAAGCCTTTATTTCATCCATGAATTTGATATTTACAGGTTCAGTATATAGCGTGACTGGTAATTAGTAAACGATACTTAGACACATGATTGTACTCATGATAACAAACAACTTTCCCAAAGTAACAAATAGGGATAAATAGCTGAATTAAATAAAAGCTGATGGTGTATTCTTATTCTTGTTAGGTACTAAATATTATGGGCTCATGGGCTAAGTAAATTCAAAATAAAACGTATCTTTGGAATCGTTTACTAATTATCAGTCACCCTATATAAACACACACTTATTATTAACAAATTTAGCTCATGGCCCCACTTTGGGTATAGGCCTCCTCCAACTGACTCAATTTTTTTTTATTTTTGGCTATCTTCCAGTCATTACAGTCAATCCATCGCTCTTTGGGTCTGCCTCTTGCTCTTTTCCCTCTTGGACCTGATCATATGATATCCTGACATGTTTTGTCCATCTTCCATCTAAAATGCAGTAGTAAATAGGTACATACATCTAGTTAAACTTAGAGCGAACATAAAATTCCGCTCAAAAGCAAATTTGTTCAACATGACTTTGGACAAGTTGCCAAGTTACTATAATATTGTTTGCAGTCACCAAGCCTCCGGTGGAAAACTGTGTGGAACCGAAGAAACTCGATTGCGGATTCGGACAAGTGCTGAAGCAGAAGAAATTGCCTAACGGATGTACGGAATTTGCTTGTGGTGAGTTTTAGACCGTAGTATTACAGGTTTAATTAATGTCTTTCTTCTAGTGATTTCTTGCAATTAGAAGATGCAAAAGTAGCAGAATGAAATCCTCGCCAAATCAATGGCGTGAGAAATCTACTGATTATTTTCACTATCAGGGCTGAGGTAGGCATCCTTACATACAGGAAAACATTTTTCCCAGTACGGATATTTTTTTTGGTGGTTCAGTATCAGTAATAGAACACATTTCCATTATTTATTCAATACTTTTTTTTTCTTTTTGACTTTACTTGGAAACAGACAAATATGGACATTCTATTCGTAATCATATCAATGAGTACGTGTAGCGGCCGCCGGCCGCGCGGCGGGTGTCGGAGGGGGTGAAACTCCCTCCCAGCCTTCCTGGCCGGCCGGTGCTCGACCGACAGTCTGCGCATGCCCACGCGCTGCGTAAGTTGTCACGTGTTTCGTTTCCGCGCAAGGACCGCGCCGCGCGTGTTTTGTACATACCTACACCGTCCGATCACGACACGATGTCTTAATGGTGCGAGTTTATTACGACGAATGTATGTCAGTGAGAGCATACCTCGTATGCAAGCAAGCCCATGGGATCCGTAGCCCCGCGGTCCCTAATGAAAATACCATTTTAGCAGCCACTGAGGGCTGCTTGATCACGGGCAGTTCAGGACCCCGAATCACGCACAAGGGTCTGGCAGACTTCGACTGGCGGTCGAAGTCCAAGAAACAGTTTTTGATTTCTTTGGGCGAGATCCAAGAGCCGGTACCTACGATGCGGTACGTCCTAGACGAACGAATTTAAACGACTTAAAGTTAAAAATAATGAACGCCTTTCATGAAGTGAAAAGTTACACTAGTGTTCTGAACAAAATGGCCATTTATTCAAACGTGCACGTTTATGCCTACAAAGAGGAGGACTTGATTTTGAACAATTATTACAATACAGTGATTAGTGGGGGTAAGCAATTATTTTTAATTAACAAGTTTAGTGATAGGTTATTTTTGACTGATCATAATACTTAGTTGATTCCTTTTTTTAATACGCCTTAATGCAGAAGTACCTAAGTAGTAGTATGCATACCATACCATTAAGTAATTTTCAATTTATTATTTTTATTGATTTTTTTATAAGTGCCTTAATTTAACTGATAATGCTTTATTTTTTGCATTTTGATGGTCTCAAGCCCATGAAATCATGAAGGAATAATTGGAATTACTTTTCAAATAACTACAGGTCACAGCCAAAACTTTAAAATGCTAGACATTTTCGAAACTGATAAATAACCCGCGCACAGCTGATAGTAGGGGCCACGTTCCGCTGCCCCCGCCGCGGCCGCCCGCTGCGCGTTCACCATAAAAAAAGTTTCAATTTAGACATCTTTCGGTACCGATAACTTTATTTTTTTGTACTAAGACATATAAAAATAAAAAATAGGTTTTTCATAAAACTCGTTTAAGTTTAATTTGGCAAAATTTCCGTACTGGATAAAATTTTTTCCTGTATATTAATACGTGAAGAGATTGTATTACTCCCATTTAAGCATATTGTGCGCAAGGAGGAGTATGAGATTTGGCATAAGTAGTCCACTCAGATTTTTTTATTATATCATTATATCATGTGTATCACGATCCTTCTCCTTATAAATGGAGAAGGAGTAACGTGCATAAAGCTAAAATTATATTATTTTTTATTACGGCCCTCCTGCTGGTACGCTGTTACCGAAGCTTTATGGCGTTCCCATAAAGCTTAAAATTTTAATGAATTACAGTCGAGCAATCTACGTCTAATGTAGATTGTATAGTTTATGAGTTGTTAAATTCAGTTACAATATATCTTGGTTACTCAGAATGCATGCCAGTATCGGAATGCGAGCCGATACCAGCCGAGAGCGAGGCGGATATGATGGAGCCGGGCATGCAGCGGGTGGTCGACAACACCGGGTGTTGTCCCAGAGCGCACATGGTGTGTCGCCCCAACACCTGCCCGGAGAAGCAGGCCTGCCAGCAGTTCTATAACCTCAAGACAACGCCTGGAAAGTGCTGCCCTCAGTACACGTGTGGTGAGTTTACAGACCAACTTTTGTCTTCATGAACAATTTTTGCCAAGGGATATCCGTGACCGCCTCGTGGGGAATGACCAGTAGCCCGATTCTCGTAATACGAAACTATCCAAATGTCGCTAGAGTTTAGTAATCGTCCAACTAAAGATTAGTTTTAAATTCATATTCCCGTGCTACTTCAATCGAACGATAACTCAATAAGATTGAAACTCAACGATAAGTCAGCAACTACCTAACTAGTCATGTGGGCCAAAAATTGCCATTATAATCCTGATTTCTCAATTAACCTTTATTTGTTTATTTGTTTGTTAAGCCGTCACGCCTCAACTACGCAACGGATTATCATGAAATTTGGCATGCAGATAAATCCATGGGTTCAATGACATTCTGACTCAGTGAGTCGATTTTGACTTGTTTACCTCCTAGGGTACATCTGATAGCCTATGGTATGGAGAAGGACATAGGCTACTTTTTATCCCGGGAACGCGGGTGAAACCGCGGGGTACAGCTAGTTTTTTATAAGTCATCAGTGTACAGACTGACTTCTATTAAAGTTTTATAATAGTTGAAATATGTAATGTTTTTGACAGAGCTGCCTAAGGACAAGTGTGTAGTGACACTGGAGTGGGAAGGCTCGCCGAAGGGAGGAGAAGTGCCGCGAACCTCGCCACAAGTCGTGCTCAAGGATGTGAGTATTATTTAAACACATATTTATCGTTTAGATTAGAACAGATTTCTATTTATTTATTCTAAGATTAGTCGCTCTATTGGAAATAAAGGTTTATAGAGCGACATTTGTTTATTACCAAGGCTGGACGGATTAAAATGAAATTCACCATGCAGATAGCCTATCGTATGGAGAAGGACACACTTTTTATCCCGAAATGCGAGTGAAACCGCGGGGGACAGCCAGTTTATAATATTGGTAGAATTAGCTGTGCACGACGGAAAAAAGTACTCTTTATCCTTCTCCACTAATTGACCTATCTCCCTGCCAAATTTTATTAAAATCCGTAATTTCGTAATTTTTCGATGAATTTTAATCATTTAAAAAACAAATGTTATGTGCATTCTCCGTAGTAACCAAAACGTTAATATTTTGTAATGTGAATGATCCTCATTGCAGGGCGTCCTAAAATCTTCACATTATTAATGAGTTATATTCGACAGGTGGAGACAGCATGGCAGGACGGTCCGTGCCGCACGTGCCGGTGCGAGTCCACCGCTGGTGCTGGCGCTGGTGTTGGTCCCCCCAGTGCCCAGTGCACGCTGACCCGGTGCGAGCCCATCGCCAGCACCGACCGGCTGGTGGTGCACCCGCGCGCTGTGCCCTTCGCCTGCTGCAGCGTGCCTGAACAGGTCGCCTGCAGGGACGGGGATACTGTGCACCAGGTTAATATAACCAAGCAGCTCCAATTATACTAGTGTTCCTGTACTCGTCGAAATAACACCGTATTTCATTAAATTTGAATTAATAAATTAATCTGTATAACTAACGTGGTATGGACATGTTATGAGAAGTGAAAGCGACTTCACTAAAAGAGTTATGATTGGGAATAGGATGATAATGATTTAACGAATACAGGGTGTTTTTTTGGTCGGCGACAAGCGACCCAGTAGTGGTAGTACAAAAAAATACATTTCCCAAAAATGGACTTAATTCCATTAAATACTGTAAATGCGTTGAGAAATAGGTACCTTATTCAATTTGAAATAAAATTACCGCAACGTATGGTCACTCGGCACGTGCACAGACTAGAGCTAGGCGCAAGCCGCCATCGCCCCACCCCTTTACACCCTCGCATTCCCGTTGAGTATTACGTCTACACTTTAGCTTATTACATGATTTTCCATTTTTTTTTGTTATTAATAAAAATAAAGTGTATTTTTTGCACCAGTATCATTTGTATTATCGACCCTGAGTCGCTCGTCGCTGACCAAAACAACGACCTGTATACACGAGAAAAAAAAAATCATAATAGTTTTGCTAAAACAACCGTTGTTCAGTCCATGGTCCACTAACATTCTATAGCATCAAATAAAAAGAAATACCTACGTCATTGGTTATTGAAAAAACACAAAGACTAAGTTATTAAAATCGGGAACCCACAGATTCAGAAAAGTCAACTTTATTACTTAATAATAAGGTTCATCAGTCATCATATCATAAGCATAATTACACAGATGAACCCTCTTGTAATTCCCATTATCTTTAGCAATAAGCTTCATTTTTCTATGAAACTATTAAACTTCTCAAAGAACTTCTTGTAGTAAATGGACCTTAGTGACTCAAATATTGTATACAGCCTGGTGAAAAATGGACGTCCCCTACCGATGTATGCGAAGAACTACAATGCGTACAGGAATCTGGAAAGTTGGAGCGAATTACCACCCTGCGCCATTGCGATAAGGACTGCCAGGCGGTAAGTTCAAATTACATAATAAAATCAATGGAACCAGTAAATAGTTTGATGCCAAAATACTCAGCAATTCGGTATCCCTTTGGTCTAATCTATCAAATTATTAGTTCAACTACCGAATCACTATCAATGACCAAACGACCTCATAGTAAATGTATGTTATTTATCTGTCTTCTCTCTCTATCATTCGTAGTATGACCGTGTAAGAAGTGAGTAAGGTAGCTCAGCGACGTCTGATACCGAGACAAAGATCCCGGGTACGCATCCTACAATGAGCTTGAGCTTTTGGTGAAGGAAAATATCTTGAGGAAACCATAACACGGTGGTAGGGTACTTGAAGTACCCACCAGGCTGGCTTCTACCCTCATGTTGAAAATCTGTCGCCAAGCACCTATCGGTGTGTTCCGACGGCTGCACTTGAGAGCCAATTCCTTCTAGGCTTTGTGTGCTTACCACCTTCGACCACAGCATCACTTACCAAGGTGAGATTGTGGTAAAAACAGGCCTAAACACGATAAAAAAACGGTGAAATTTGAGACGGGTCAGTAAGGTGCCCTTACTGACCCGTCTCAAATTTCAAAGAGAGGCAAAAAGAAGTCGAGGACGGTAACATAAGAGGTGGGAAGACGAAATAAAAATAACAGCTGGTCCGTACTGGAGGAGAGTCACAAGCGATAGACGGCAGTGGAAAGAGTTAGAGGAGGCCTTTGCCAATAGGCACACTGAGTTAAGGGATATTTTGTAGTTTGTAAGTTTTAATTTTTAAAGTTTAAATTTGTATTTTTAGATTCCTGTTCTACTCGGAAATAAAGGCTATTTTTTTTTATAGTAAGGGCACCTTAAGGGCTGAACCCGCGCGAATATAGTCTTTGGAGACTATCATAAAATTTTTGAGCATATACTGATTTTAGAATAATTTAGCTCCATCTTTTGGAAAAAGTCCGTTTAAAAAGTGGTCCATTAAAATTAATTAAAACATATATCCAGGGCTGGAAGTACTTCCCATCAGAGGACAGTAGCTTGTGTTGCGGCAAGTGCAGGCCGGTGGCGTGTGTGGTGGACGGTCAGGAAAGGCCCATCGGCGCCAACTGGACCTCCGCGGACTTCTGCACCAACTACACCTGCGTGGCGGCCGATGGCACAGTCAGTATACATAACCAAGTCAGGCTTTAAAGCTGTGTACAGTAGTACCCAACTAATATGGCTTACCGATGTACCTGCGCAGAAGATACATTTTCAAAGCGCGGGAAACGATATTGGTCGGCAGCTGTCGCCATGTTAGCGCGCGCCGTGCGGAGGGGCGTGGCTTGCGAGTGAGACGGAACTAACAGCTGCAGTATATTATAAACCTTATAGTAGTGATCTAAGGTTGATTGTAAGTTTTAAGCATTCTTTCGTTAATCTTCGGGGCCATACTTTCTTTTCTGTGCGAACGAAGATTCACGACGTGCCATATCAGTTGGATACTACTGTACCTTTTAGACAGGATAATTAAAATCAAAAAGTCATTTATTCAGTTTAGGCCCTGATAAGGCACTTATGAACGTTAATTTGTTACATACAGTTGAATTTACCACCGGTTCGAAATACACTTAAACTGAGAAGACTCCGGCAAGAAACTCAGCAAGGTTTTTTTTTGTTTTGTTTGTGGAAGATCTTTTACAATTACAGCTTTTGTTCCAAATACTTATACTATATACATTAATTATGCTTATTCATACAATTTTCACATAGCCAGGGGGATGCAAGTGCAGAGAGAAGCTACTACAACCATACATTCTTATCTTCCACGTAATGAGCCACGTTATAGTAGGCTTTGTCAATTAACCTCTGCTTTATTAATAATTGAATGGGTGGATGTTTACGTGAATAAATACTAATTTAAGTGCTGGCCCAAATGGCAACTACTCTTTGGGAAAATAAATTATAGGTTGTCATAATTCCCAATTTTTTGGCTTTTGGTTTGAATTCTGTGTAAAAATACTTCATACTAAAATAACCATTTTTATAGAGATTCTTACTTATTAGGTTTGGATTATATTAGGGACTTTTTACACGTTCATCAGAGGTAATTTAGTCAGAATGTATTAATCGATCTTATTTCATTCGAATAGAGTTGCAAATAGCACGCAGAAGATAGAAACAAAGAGCGACAAATCTCTATAAAGCGCAATTTTTTTCGTTTTCTGCATTCAACCTTAAAGTAACAATCAAATATAAACCTTATTCCAATAGATGCAAGTACAAAAGAGCGACGAAGTATGTCCGACAGTGAGTGACGCCATCAAGAAGCGGTTCGTGTTGGACTACAAGAAGGTAGCAGGGAAGTGTTGCAGCGTGCACGAACCGATCGCCTGCCGCGTTGATGATAACATATATCAGGTATGTTATATAATAAAGTGGAATAGTTTAACATCAAAAAAAGATAAAATTAAAAAAGAAACATACAATCGAATTCCTCCTCCTCGGTTGTCAATTCGATTGTATGTTTTTTTTTGTTTTTTATGTTTGTTACCTCGTAACACCGTCATTTATGAACCGATTTGGAAAATTATTTTTTTGTTTGGAAGAGTACACTTACCGTTTTGTCCCATTGTCATCAGATCAGGATTTGATTACTTCTTAGTGTACTTTGAAGTCGGTTTAAGTTTTTTGTAAAGCAGTTTTTATTGTTTGTTTAAACGGGGTAATCTCTGGAACTACCAGTCGGATTCGAAAAATTATTTCACTAAGGAAGCTACATTATACCCGAGTATTATAGGCTCCTTTTTGTAGGGTGAAACCGCGGGGGACAGCTAGTTGATTATACATATGTTATCCGGCTCGAAGGACCATTGGAGGAGGTATTAAAACCAAGCTACTGACAGCGCTGGTGTGTTTTAAATATTGGCACACAGTTCTGTGATATGTGTATTCAATCCCATACATGTTGTGATACAGGAGGGTCAGACATGGCCGACGTCAGACCCATGCACAAACATGACGTGTGCCCGTGACGTGACGGGCCGACTGACCCACGTGGAGAGCAAGGAGACTTGTGTGCGCGAGTGCCAGCCGGGCTGGCGCTACGAACAGCCGCCGCCGCACGCCTGCTGCGGACACTGTGTGCCGGACAAGTGTGTCGTCGACGGACTTGTTGTGGAACCTGGTGAGTCTACTTTCCATTTGGTACACCCACCCGATATACCTAAATAAACCATTGAGAAGCAAGTATACTCCGTCATAGTAAAGGGAAGATCTTCCGCTAGTATATTGTATATATGCAAAATGTGGTTATGAACTTCGTTAGCGCTATGTAGGATCTCGTGACGCCATCTATCCATCGGAGTGTGAACTTTTTCATGTAGCTGAAAGGTGGTCGGTACAAAACTAGGTACCTACCACCTTCAAATTCAAAATCTATTGCTAAGCACCTAATGATGTCTTTCGACAGTACCCCTTGAGAGTGTATTAGGGTCAACGCTCACTATTACAGCACGGCTACGCCTCGGCATTTACCTTGCCATGCAAGTGAGGCCTTTAAATCATATGCGTTAAAGTAAATTTTACAATGACAAATATTACAAAAAAAATACATACTTAGGTTATTGGTTTATTCCCGACTGCAATACCTTATTAAAATTCAAGTTATATTTAAAATTCTATAGTTTAAAGAGTTTGTTTTTACGCAGTCGGGTTTTTTGTTTCTTTTAATAATTTAATTTTGATGAAATATAGCAAAGAATTCTCCAAGGTCGTCTAAGCAGTTTTATAATCGTCCGTCAGGTACCGTGTGGCACTCGGCGGATAACTGCACGCAGTACTCGTGCGAGAAGTACGAGTCGGAGGTGTCGGTGATGACGTCACGACAAGCCTGCCCCGACCTGTCCGCCTGCAAGCCCGACGATATCGTCAACCAGACCTGCTGCCAAGTGTGCAAAGAAAAACCTATGGATTTGAGTGAGTTTGATTTCTTTACCCATCTGCTATCCTAAACGAACAAAGGACCTGTATTGTTTGTGTTTGTGATAATTAAAATCCTAATGTCGCTATTTCAAATCCGGCTCGAAGGACCAATATTTAGGGTGATAGATTTTGGTTGTGTTATGACGAGAAATGCCTTTAAAATCACATTGAATAATAGGAGTTTAAAGAATTGACGTTAATAAATGCTTAATAATTTGCGTTTGAGTTAACTATAAATTAGTATGGGAGAGTAGAGAGTTAAGTTTCGTGTCATGTAACTGATGCCACCTCGATGAAACACTCTTGAGATTGTGGGTGCGGGTGGGTTGGTGGGGAGGGGGCATGTTGCAGATTGACCAAAAACGGCGCTCTCGCTCCTTTCCATTCAATGTATATTTTTGATTATTGCTAGTTTTTTTGATGATAAAATTGGATCTTGTTGAGAGGGAATAAAATTATACAAACGCGTCACAATGTAAATAAAGGGGACAGAGGCCAAGCTTCATACAATTGCGCTACGGTAGGCACACTACTACAAGGTTGAGGCGCGTGTGTGCGTGAGCAGTGGCGGCTCATCGCGTACGAGGCAAATAGGTATAAATTTTGAACGCTTCTTAGAAGCAGTGACGGCGTAAGGCGTGGGCGACGTGGGCCACTGCCTACGGACTCCCGACCCAAGCAAGTAAAATTTAAGCATTACTTAAAACCCGCAAACGTGGCAAAAAAAAAAAACAATCTTACCCACATAAAATTTAGTTCTTACGCCGCCACTGCTTAGAAGCTTGTACTCTGTTCCCTTCAATCCTGTGACCGCGTCGCGGACTGTTCAAATTACATACAAACGAACTAATGTGCAGCGAAAATAGATTTTTGTGTGGATGAATCTCCCAAGTTATTTAGAAACGTGTTTTGTTCCCAGGTACATGTGCCCCTATCAGTTTAGCTCCACAGAAGACGGTGGGGCTGGTGCACATTCGGCTGGGCCCGCACGGCGTGTGCTTCAACACGGAGCCCATCCAGGGGTTCACGGAGTGCCAGGGGTCCTGCGAGTCGGGCACCTTCTATAGCAACGGTAACTGCACCAATATTTCAATGGAACAATTTAATATATTGAAAAAAGAATTTTTAAAAGTGTTTTTTCAGTACTGGCTTGATATTTGTTGAAATATTGTTTTACTATATTTTTCTCCTCTCCTTAACTGATATCTGTTTCAAACACTTGTGTCTTTTCTTTAATTTGCCTTTACACAACAAACCTGTTATAGTTAGTCCGAATGGCGTTGCCAGGAGTCCGGATAAAGCTGGACACAGTTAGTCTTTTTGGATGCGTGTCCGGGCAAATTTGTCGTTTCACCGTTTGGGTTGCTCTCACCTCTTTAACCAAATGCCCGGCTTATACGGCTGGTCTGTCTGGCTATTCGGTTTTAAGACCAGAGACCAAGACGCAGTTCAATAAATTGGAAGAAATTCACGTCGATCCGTATCATTTTCGTAGTAAACCGTCGGGTTGGGGTGTTGATTGATGTAATGTTTGTATTGCAGCGAGCGGCGTGCACGAGAGTAGATGCGAGTGTTGCCAGGCGTCGCAGTTCTCCGCGCTGACGGTGGAGGTGAGGTGCGCCGACGGGGCGGCGCGGCCGCACCGGGTGGCCGTGCCGCTGGCCTGCGCCTGCGCACGCTGCGGGGACATCTCCTTACCTTCACCACCACCACCATCACCCCGCCCGTACTATCCCACCAAAAATGGTCAGTACCTTATTAACAATATTTCTCCGAGATCCCATAGAAAAGAGCAGCTCGACCATACAGAATACCGCAGCCAAAGAGATTTGTTGCGTTTCTGCGCGTGTTTAAGGTCGCCAGACCTCATTGGGGAGGGGGTAAGGGTCGGTAACGCGTGAGTGATGCCTCGTGTGTTGCAAGCATCCTACGGTCGCTGCTTACCATCAGGCGGACCGTAAACTTGTTTACCAAATTAGTCGTATAAAAAAACTTAAAGGTTATTACGATTATTCATCATTATTTGTAACACCATTTTAAATTTCCAGGAGGGAAGAACCCGCCTCGACACAAAGAGGAAGACTTCGAAATACCAGACATTTACAGACGATTTGGCGAAGTTTCCGAGAAACCCAGACTATGATAAACTAACAAGTAACTGTATTTATAACGAAATAATGTACAATGTCGACGGCCTGTCAAATAATATTTTTGTTAATACCAAATAAAGCACTTTTGAAAATAAGCTATTTTAATGTTTTTTTGTTTTTTTTTTACTGTTTATAGGCCTGTGTTTGACCGCAATCTCACCATAGTAAGTGATGATGCGGCCGAAGGTGGTAAGCACACAAAGCCTAGAAGAAACTGGCTCTCAAGTGCAGCTATCGGAACACACCGAAAGGTGCTTGGCGACAGATTTTCAAGTTGAGGGTGATAGCCAGCCAGGCGGGTACTACAAAGTACCCTACCACCGTGCTATGTTTTCCTTAACCGAAAGCTCAGGCTCATTGTAGGATTCGAACCCGGGACCTTCGTCTCGGTATCCGACGTCACTACCACTGAGCTATCATCCCCATACATTTCGTTGTACCAAACTCTACCACTGACTGACGACGAAGACAACGCACAGCAAACCAGTGTAATGAAGAACTTGCTCTTTGTGGACGGTGACGAGTGGCGGCTGCTGCGACGGTTCATTCCAGCTGCCTTCACGGTGAGCAAACTGCGCGCCATGTTCCCGCTCATAGCGGCTTGTACAAACAACCTGCACAATGGAGTAGACGCGCTCATCTCCGGTGGTGGCGACATAAAAACACATGAATTCATTTCCCAGTATATTATGGAGATCGTAATGAGCTGCATCTTCGGAGTCGACATCTCCCACCTCACTACAAACGAACGGAAAGCCTGCTTACAAAAGTCTAAAACGTTTTTCCAAAGATCAAAGTGGCAAAGAGTTTGTTACATGTTCGAAGAACTCTTGCCCGAACTGAAATGTCTACTGGGCTCCTACATCATCACTAAGGATCTGGAAAAAATGATATTAAATCTAACAAAAGGTGTACGTGAGATGAGGAATAATCGACCGAGTGGTCGCAATGATTTTATGGATATTATATTAGAGGTCGAACGTCAGGAAAGAGTCAGCATAAGGTAATGGGCCCCTGGTTCGTGCTAGTACGTCATTTAGTTACGAGCCAAATTCTATCACGAACTACCGTTCAAACAAGAGGTATACAAAAAATACATCAAAAATAAAATTCGACCTAAAACTACATAACTGAAGGCATTAAATTGTTGCCAAAATCCCAATATTCATCAGACAAAAGCTTTGAAACTGATATCATTGATAGAAATATTTAAAAAAAAATCTTAAAGCTGTAAGAGCCTTACGATGCCGAAGTATGGGACATTTACCTTAGATTCTCTCTACACAAAAAACCCTGATATTCCCCCGCAAAAGTTGAGCTGGAAATGAATGATGATTTTGCTGCTGCTCAAGTGTTCGTTTTTCTTCTTGGTGGTATAGAGACAACGACCACGTCGGTCAGTTACACGTTGCACGAACTAGCACATCATCCGGATATACAACTCTAAAGTGCAAAAAGAAATTGGTACAGTTCTATCGAAGTATGACAATTTTATTGTCATACTTCGATAGAACTGTACCAATTTTGCCAATTATGCTACGACCAACCCTTAAGGAGTCTATGAGGATCTGGGGGCACGGGAGTGCCCCCCGCCAAGACCAGCCAAGCGAAGCGCAAGGGCACTACCTATCTTTTCTTCAAGTACTTCGTTGTTTTTTTGCACCCTCATAACTTGGGTTTGGATTATACCAGATAAACAACATTCTCGAGATATGATGTCAATAGTGAACTCATTAAACATATTAAGTTTCAATAACATAAGCTCTTATACTTTAGATTTTATTGATATTTTAAAAAACCCCGATTTCGTCACTGACTCACTGATGATCATCAAAACTCTTAGGGTACTTCCTGAAGTCCTAGAAAGCTGAAATTAGGTATGTAAGCTTGTATTGGTATACAAATATACCAATTGTTGTTTGTATACCAATTTGGAATTAACAACCTTGAGTTAAGTACAAGTTTTTTAATATTGAATTATAATATTTGCTATATTGTTGAAATATTTTATGTGTGTGCGTGTTCTAATTTAATTATTTACAGTACCCGTTTCATAAATAGATACGGTTAATATGAATAACGGTGTTTTCAATACAAACGGCGATTGTCCGCCGACATACACTTTTGCTCGACGACAGGTGATACGACAATATCATTTGCTTTATAATTTGTATCTACTTAACTTAACTATATTCACGCACTTTGAATACATTAATAAATTTTCATAGTACCTATTTCACTAATTACAACAAGAATAAACACGGTGATTTAATTGTTTTTTGAAACAAAAGGTATTCACAATAATGTGTTTTTATACGAAATCAAATTCATTCCCTCACGTCCGATTATTGAACAAAAGGCTGATTGAGCGCGCGGAACACGAAAGTGAAGCCAAAAAAGCAAATACAAATTCAAAATTAGATACCTGGTAAGCTTTTGAATTTGTATTTTGCTTTAACAAACTTCTTTTTTAATTAATACTTATCTATCTTGTCTGCATGTGGTTTTTTTTTTTTTTTTTATACCACTAACGCTTGTTTGCCACAAGCGTACAGCCCGCCTGATGGGAAGCAGTTACCGTAGCCTATGGACGCTTGCAACACCAGGTGGTGATGCGAGTTCGTCCTCCATGTTGCAATATATCTCCATACAAGCAAGGCATGCCTAGCATTAACGATTGAGAAGTCGTGGCCGCAGCATCAAATGAATTCAGATGAAAGAAGGTAGGAAGGTGGTTTGAGCTCAAATGCGGTCTTCCTTCAGCCCATGAAGACATACAGCAGTGAGGAGACGGTATTGGCTGCAGCATCAGATCATGCGTTTCAAAAATATGTCTTGTATAGGTACAATGTCAAATAGGCCGAGGGAGAGTAAATCCAAAAATAGATCTGCGAGTTTTGAGACTTACCAAACTAAATATTAAAATGTGTAACCTTGTAAAACACATAATTTATTTCCCAAATCACAAACAATATTATAATTTCATTGTCTTCGTTTAATTGTTAGTGGTAAGCCTCCCTCAATGCTTCGCACCACGTAACTAGTGTGGATGCACTTCAACTGGCGCTGGGAAGATGGAGGCGGCTCCACTGTGTACCGCTGCAAGAGTGCTACCAGAGCATATAGCACTTGGATGGTACCGAGACGACTTGCTGGAAAATATTGGACGTTTATGACACTTTTACAAATTCAAATTCAAAATCATTTATTCAAATATATCTTCGCAGGCACTTATGAAAATCTGATTCTAATACCATATCGGAAGGTTGCATTTGCAGAGAAGAGCCGGCAATAAACTCAGCAATTACTCTTTTCAAAACAAACTTAGATGCATTACATAATAGGTATATTATATACATTCTAATCGCACTGACAACAATTGCGTGCCCCGCGGTAAAACTCTAGTCTGAATCGATAATTAATAGGTAACTAGCAAACTTTAGCAGACCAGTGGGGAAAGTTTGCTAGTTACCTTGTGGGGACAAGCAGCACCTGTTACACGGTATCTTACTATAGTTTTCAAGAATACTTTTAAAATATTCATAAAATCATTGTGCAATCGTAAAGATTACACATTATTTTATAAAGAATACGAACTATGCCGACTAAAGGTCGTTCAGAAGAATTAATTAGTCCAGGAAAATAGGTGTTAATTAGTAGATACGTACCCACACATTTTCTTGGACCATCACCAAAAGGCAAATATACGTCACTTGATCTTTTCTTTATTTCATCAGCCGAAAATCTTTCTGGACGAAATTCTTCTGGATCATTGTAGTATTTCGGGTCATGTTGCAAAGCATGTACAGGTATTGATATTCTTATACCAGGGTCTATGGTGACGTCTGTGCCAGGAATCGTATACCGCTTTGTGCATACTCTCCTTAAGTTGCCGCTGGAAGAAAACATCCTCAAAGACTCCTTAAGGGTTATATCCAAATATTTCATTTCCGAGATAGCGTCGTAACATATTTTATTGTCATACTTCGATAGAACTGTATCAATTTCTTTTTGCACTTTGAGTTGTATATCCGGATGATATGCTAGTTCGTGCAACGTGTAACTGACCGACGTGGTCGATGTCTCTATACCACCAAGAAGAAAAACGAACACTTGAGCAGCAGCAAAATTATCATTTATTTCCAGCTCAACTTTAGCAGGAGAACCATCAGGGTTTTTTTTGTAGAGAGAATCTATGCTGACTCTTTCCTGACGTTCGATCTCCAATATAATATCCATAAAATCATTGCGACCACTCGGCCGATTATTTCTCATCTCACGTACACCTTTTGTTAGATCCAATATCATTTTTTCCAGGTCCTTAGTGATAATGTACGAGCCCAGGAAACATTTCAGTTCTGGAAAGAGTTCTTCGAATGTGGAACAAACTCTTTGCCACTTTGACCTTTGGAAGAATGTTGTAGACTTTTGTAAGCAGGCTTTCCGTTCGTTAGTAGTGAGGTGGGAGATGTCGACTCCGAAGATGCAGCTCATTACAATCTCCATAATATACTGGGAAATGAATTCATATGTTTTTATGACGCCACCGTTCGAGATGAGCGCGTCTACTCCATTGTGCAGGTTGTTTGTACAAGCCGCTATGAGCGGGAACATGGCGCGCAGTTTGCTCACCGTGAAGGCAGCTGGAATGAACCGTCGCAGCAGCCGCCACTCGTCACCGTCCATAAAGAACAAGTTCTTCATTAGTGGTTCCTTGCGGGGATTGCCGTCGAGTCCACGAGACGAGAAGTACTTAAAATCGAGATTTAAGATATGCTTTATTATTTCGGGATCCCTGATGATGAGTTCCGGTGTACACCCCTTGTAGTAGCCCACTATTTTCTCATTGTTGTACCTCTGGTAAAGTTCGAAACCTATTCCAGCGTAACTTCGTTTGCCCAATATGTTCGGAAGATGGTTGCCGAACACGGGTAAAGGCGTATCGTGTTTAACGCCTCTTTTAGCCCAGTAGTTTTGATTTCTCGTTGCAAACATGTAAATCAGGCACAAAATCACTAAAATAAGTAATACGAACAACATTACTAAGATTCGTTAAAACTTCTTAGCACGAATACAACTGCTTCGGGTGAACTATATGGAAATGTGAACGAAGCATTAATATTGAGGTACTTAGGTACCTCACAATTAATTATGCATGGATGTAAAATTAAGTAGGTAGGTAACTGTCGCATAAATTTGTTAAAAGCCAAAGTTTCTAGCAAATGAAATTCCAAAAATATAACAGAACTACAGATATAAATCTAAGTAGATGACGCAAGTGTGTTATTTATATAAAAATCAATTAGTTTGTATTTCTTGTGGTGTTACAATGAAAACAACGTAACTGGGGGTGTACCGCATGATTAGATGTTTTTGATTGATAAAGATTCTGCCTGAATTATCTAAACTAATAATAATAATTAACTGAAAAGAGAAAAACAAGCTCTTCAATCTATAGAATTTTGAATATAACTTGAATTTTATAAGGTATTGCAATCGGGGACAACCAATAACCTAAGTATGTATTTTTTTGTAATATTTGTTTATCCCCGACTGCAATACCTTATAAAATTCAAGTTATATTCAAAATTCTATAGATTGAAGAGCTTGTTTTTCTCTTTTCAGTTAATTTATGTTTCACGCAGTCGGGTTTCTTGTTTCTTTTAATAATTTAATTTATTTCAGACTTTTTAGTTTTATACAGAAAGAGTTGTATAGTAAGTAAATGAGCGGTACGGTAAAGGAACGCTAACAGCCATCGCAAATCTGTGATTTACGTATGGTAACGGCTCAGTACCTACTGTCCTTGCATTAAACGTGGTTTTTTGCATTTTACGTCAAAATGGTAGCATAAAAGTATTACAATATATAAATATATGGAATGGTCCATGGTCCACAAGCTATCATTTGATACCCATATTGTTATAATAACGAAACTTTTGTTTTTAATACCCCCCCTATTCTTTTATTCTTAGGCGCTATATAAAAATAATATACCCTATGACACTCCCCCAGTCAAGACGAATCTAACGACACCTCATACGCTTAAATCCATCAAGCCGTTTAGGCTGCAGAGCGGCACAAAGAAATAGACATACATAATACATACATTGTAACGAAGCGGACTTCGTACATTAAGGTAAACCAGTGGAGGACTTAGTTTTACCTTCCTACTTGGGTAACCTATCGGAGAGCTATAAAGAAAACACCAATCAATGATTACAAAGTTGCCACCAATATATTTACTTCTTTATTATTATTACATACATCTGAGACTCTATACCTAGTACTTAGATCTAACACTATAGATCGAGGGCGCGGCGTGATCTTGCCTTAAACGGTACGGGGAATCGCTCCTTGAACGTACTTTCCTGGGAGGTGGTACCTATTCGTATTTGATAACCCGAACCGATAGGAGCACCAATCCATGGAATGGTAACGTTCGAGGAGACGATAAAATATACTGGCTCACGGGGAGTGCGGTATCGGGGACGCGGAAATTTACCCGAGGGTACCGCCTCGGGTAAATTTCCCAGGGCTTAGGTACAGACGGACTAACCTCACCGCAATGATCAACACTTGTCGTATTTGGTAACCCGAACCGATTCGTGTTGATTGATTGTACGGTAGCGCCAGGCGCCACTCGGCGCCAGGCCGACTGCAAGCAAGCTCTCAATTTTTTTTTTTTTTTTTTTTTTTGAATGGACATGAAGGTACTGGCCCAAAGCTAGCCTAAGTACCCTTACGCGGACAAGTTCGGCGAGCAAGCTCTCAACCGGTTTAGATTTAGGTAACATGGCCTGAGGGTGCCCCAGTTGGGGCCGAGCCTCGGCTCAGGGCTGTTACCGAGGGGAGGGGACGGACTTCATTATTAGAACGAGTTACGACTAATTAGAGGGAAGCGGATTATTATTGGCGGCTCGGGCCGCTTGTCGAGCAACAACAAGGGGGGGACGAGACTGAGTGAGAGAGGGTCGCGGCGCGTGACCTCGACGACGAGGTCGGTAACGAGGTGAACGGTCACCGCGATTCGCATCTGTAAGCTCTCAATGCGAGTGCGCGGTCTTATAAAGGATGATGCGGGGTGAGGTAAGTGGCGCGCGGTGTGCGGGCGTCCCGCGGGCGGTAACTTTCCCCTCTGCGCTGCGGCGGCGTCGGCGGCGGCTGGATGGTTCGAGGTGGCGTGATGTGCTACGTCACAACATACATACATACATACACTCGAAAAACATAACCCTCCTTCCGAGTCAGTCGGGTAATAATAATAATAATAAAGCCGCAGCGCAGCTTGTGGCGAGCTGTTGGTGAGTAGCGACACCACGGACCCGAGATCTCCCGGGGGCGGCACCTATGCCGCCTCTGGCTCGCCTTCACCGGCCGGCCTGAGTGGAGCGCGAGAGCTATATGCTCGAAAGGGTGGAAGTGCTCAATCTGCGTAATAGCGGGGAAACCCGCTCCGAGATTACTCGCGATGGTGAAACCGGTGCACACCTCTCGACACCCTTAGCTGCTGACACCAATGTTGCTCCCTTTGTCACCTTTGTTTCGGTGACTGATTTTGGAGAGCCCATGTAGTTAGCGGCGAGTCACCGTCTGCCAGGATATCAAGATTGAGACGTTTGATTTGGCAGGCGTCCCGTTGTCTCAATCAATAGCCCAGCAACCAGTCCAGCAAGCTCCTTCCATAGACCCAGTATAGTTCCCTTCTTTTCTGCAATAGTCCTTGCACTTCGCGGGTGCTGTCTTTGGCCGTATCTTTTCAATAGTGCGGGCAGAGATAGAACCGCTTAGTGTACGTACATATCCCAACACATTAAAGTATCTTAAAGGGGCCTCTACGTGTTGGATCTGTATCCCCATGCACGCCTTCCAAAAGGACCGGTCCTCGGACCGTGAAATTCCAAAAGGAAAGATACAATAATAATAATCTAACTAATATTATAAAGAGGAAAGATTTGATTGTTTGTTTGTTTGTTTGTTTGCATTGAATAGGCTCCGAAGCTACTGAACCGATTTGAAAAATTCTTTCACTGTTGGGAAGCTACACTATCCCTGGGTGACATAGGCTATATTATATATTCAAAAAAATTAGGGATCCTTACTAAAACTCCAATAATGTAACCCAAGGTGTAAAAAAAATACCTAAAATATTCATTTCATCGCGTGCGCTGCGAAAACTATTGATGATAGAATAAAATAATGTACTACGACTTTGTAGAACACATCATTACTAACAAAAAGTGTCGCGACAGTATATATCTAACTATTATAGTTATGCCACTGTTTGGTCTGTTGAGGTTTTCGAATGATAAGCGGACTGTATGTATTTAAGGTTTATTAAACTGATTTATATGAGAACAAGTAAATTCGGACGCGGGCGTCGTGGTAGGCGCAGGGCGCAGTTGCGCACGCTCGCCATCCAAGAGTGGAAATCCAGATTGGAGCACCCTAGTGCTGGTCTCAGGACCATTGAGGCCATCCGTCCAGTGTTGGATGAGTGGCTGGAGCGGAGGCACGGCGCGTTGACCTTCCGGTTGACGCAGATCCTCTCGGGACACGGTTGTTTCGGGAGGTATCTGTGTCGGATTGCCGGGAGGGAGCCGACCGCCGAATGCCACCACTGTGACGGGTGCCTCGAGGAGGAGGCACAGCACACGCTGGAGGTGTGCCCAGCCTGGGCAAGCGAGCGCAGCGAGCTCTGCGCCGAAGTGGGGACTGGTCTCTCGTTGCCGAGCGTGGTTCGCGCTGTGGTTGACAGCGAGAGATCGTGGGACGCACTCCACTCCTTTTGCGAGCGAGTTATGCTCGCAAAGGAGGCGACGGAATGTGACAGGGAGGACACTAACACCCTGAAAAGCCGCTATCCGCCGCAGGAGAACCGGGCGTCGGAGGGCGGCTTTTTTAAGCCACCTTCCCCCCGTCATAGGCCCAAGGCCCGGGCTCGGGGGAGTCTGCCGCCCATCAACATCGGACCCGAGTAGTGGAGCGTGTGTTCCCGCACGCTACTCAGGAAGAGACGGTGGAGACAAGAGCTCCGGTCTCTGCTGTCGACGAAGAGGAGGCCTCCGATCAGGTCGTCGCTGCTGGATACGCAGACGAATGCTTCGGCGCCCCCGTATATCCAGCCGGCAGCGACAGGTAGGAACGCCGTGGGGTTTTAGTCAGTAGGAGTCTGACATAACCCGGCCGCTCCCCCCGGTATCCATGAGGATTTCCCAACGAAAAAAAAAAAAAAAAAAAGGGTAGTGTAGGGTAGGTTAGGTTAGGGTAGGGCAGGGCAGGGCAGGGCAGGGCAGTGCAAAAAAATATTTTAAAATATTTCAACACACTTGCGAGGAAAAAAACAGACTTGTATTTTGCAATAAATGTCACTTTACGAGCGAGTGTGTTGAAAAAATCGTTGTTGAATTTTAATAAGTGTATACAGTAGTATGTCCTCGATTGTACAATACTTGTTCTCGATTCTGAATCGATTTTGATTTTGAGTAAGGTGCAGCGAAGACGACAGACCGTACCGTGCCGAACTTTTTAGTCTGTGAAAATAGAACCAACCTATACAATTCTCAGCAGTAACGCACACGACGCGCAAAATATTATTTGTACGTAGTATTTATATACTCTGAGATATTATCTTGCGGTACACCCACGGAACAATTTTTGTTCCGTGGGTACACCCTATACCGCACGATTTGATGTTTTTGATCAATAATATTATAATAAAAGAGGTAGATATCGCATTAACGCACGCTAATTGTTGCAGAAAAATTCAGACAATTGTCATAATTTTGCTTAGCGGCTACATATAGCTATCTCTTTCTGTATCATACGTTCCGTATTATCTATCGCATTCGCCTAATTCAACAATAACTGAACGCCGCTTAGTATGAGGGTAGCATATCTCATTATAATATCATTGTTTTTGATTGATAAAGATACTGCCTGAATTAGGTAGGTATATCTTATGAGTTAAATTAATGGGCGCTTCTTCATTGGGGTGACACGACACGACACGACATGCCGTCGGGCGACTCCAGCAGCTACGTTCTTCATTAAAACGGCACGACACGACACGACGCGGTAATAATGAGACCCGCGGGGGCGCGGGCGGCGCGTCCACTCGCACGCCCACATGAAAGCTTGCGTGTGTACACAAAACATGCATTAAGCCCATCACAGACGTAGCTATAATATATATTAATATGCCCAGCTATAATTTAAGTTACAGTACAGGTTGGCGAAGAAACAGAAATATATATTATAGCTGCGTGTGTGATGGGCTTAAAGAGCCGCCACGGCACCAGTGGGAGACTTGCTGCCGACGACATGTCGCATCTGGCAACGACTAGTGTTGCCAACGTAGGCGATTTATCGCCATTTAGGCTACTCAGGACGAAAATTGGCGATACATAAATCGGAATGGCGATTGGTCGCCTTTTAGGCTACCCCTCAACGACAATGTAGGTAATAAATAATATAAGCAAAATCACATATGAGCATAATCGAAAGAAATATAACCTATGTCAACGCAAAATGTAAAAGTTCAGTGATATCATATGATATATAATATGAATCCATACTGTTTATGTTACCTTTCTTAATTTTAAATAAGGTATCTGCAACATACAGTGAAAATCACGTGCGCGCGGTTGCTTACGCTACTGTATATTTCTCCAAATGCCACGTACATATACTAATTTTTAGAAATCAACAAGCTCATAATCGTCGCAGGTATACTTGCTTATTTACCGACTTTGACGTATTAAAAAAAATGGTTTGACTTTGTTTGACACATAAGTTTGAATTGTTTTTTAAAGTAGGAATATATAAATTAATGAGCGTTTTTCTCATTATACCTCTATGTTCCAAAAAACTCAAACGCTCATTGATAACAACATTTTAATTTTTTTCATAGCATTATTGCGGATTTTGGGCTACTATAGGCTACCTGCTCAAAATTCGGCTACTTTAGGCTACTTAAGCTGTGAAAAATGGCGACATCAGGCCCTGTGTTGTTAGCAACACTGGCAACGACATGTCGTTGCCGTGCAGGCCCAGTAAGACAGCGTGCAGTACAATCTCATAGAAATATTCATCCACTGATGTCGTGGACGGCTGCCGTTGCCGTGCGGTGTCGTGTCGTGTCGCCCAATGAAGAAACGCTCAATAGGTAGTCTAAGAGAAAATCGTTGTTGAATTTTAGTATTATGTCCTCGACTGTAGGTACTCTACTTGCTCTCGATTCTGAATCGATAGGAATAATATTCCCTACTCCAAGGGATGACTTATAAATATTTTTTTCAACACACTTGCTCGTTTAGCGTTATTGCACCTTTTTTGGTACCATAAAGCACTTATACGCACTTGTTCTTTTTAATTTACTTTACCGCACAGTTTTATGATACTTAGGTATAATCCCGAGTATGTTAAGTTTGTACCTCACTGCAAGTGATAGGTGTGTAGACGAAGCCATGATCCAAGACGAAGCATTCTTCCGAATTGGATAATATCGCTCATAGTGCTCATAGCAATAATTTGCGTACCGAGTTAGATATCACGTTAATGACAGCTGAGAACTGTCAACAATTCGGAATGCTCGTAAACGCACTAACAGTATTCAAAACAGAACATTTGAGATTTTAATTAAAATCTGAATTAACAATGCGCTAGGACTCCTTATATCTTTTATAAGTTGACTCGCAAAAAGGAATATCGACTATTTTATTATTTATTTCTCATAAAATTATAAAAAGTATCTTTGCGAAATAGAAAACCAAGAATCTTATTAGATTTTTGCCGAAAACACAATAATTAACCGTAAATTTCGACAGCGCTCACGGTGATATCAGTTTTGAGCATGGTCGGTGTGAGCGCAATATGGCGGATGTCATAACGTCATCTATGAAGTTTCCTGGGACATCGTGAACGCGCTCACAGTAATATGGAACGGGTTTAAGCACGCTCAAATCGATTACAGCGTCAATTCGGAATGCAGCCTTAATTTAAACTGGTAAAACAGATTGACAGTGCATCGCTGACAAAAAAAAAAACTTGCGCGTCCATTCTCATTCTATGGCACAGTTGTGTGGTTGATTATTATAAAAAAATCTACTTCAAAAAATATAAATCTGTTTTTTTCCAGCAAATGTGTTGTAAAACTAAGAAACTAAATAATAAAATATGTTGGAAAAACCTTGTAAAACACATAATTTATCTCCCAAAATACAAACAATATTAAAATTTCATTGTCTTCGTTTAATTCTTAGTGGTAAGCCTCCCTCAATGCTTCGCACCACGTAACTAGTGTGGATGCACTTCAACTGGCGCTGAGAAGATGGAGGCGGCTCCACTGTGTACCGCTGCAAGAGTGCTACCAGAGCATATAGCACTTGGTTGGTACCGAGACGACTTGCTGGAAAATATTGAACATTTATGACACTTTTACAAATTCAAATTCAAAATCATTTATTCAAATAGACCTTCGCAGGCACTTATGAAAAGTCTGACTCTAATATCGGTTCGGAAGGTTGCATTTTTTTTTATACCACTTAGGTGGCAAACAAGCTAGGGCCGTGTGCCTGATGGTAAGCAGTTACCGTAGCCTATGGACGCTTGCAACACTAGGGGTATAGTATAACTCGCGCGATGACGACCCTGAAAAAATCTCTTCACACCCTTCTCGAAGAACCCCATGCTGTACTCCATTGGGAAAACCACGGCGGGGAGCTCATTCGACAGTCCGAGCGACCGGAAGCGGAGCTTCCGGAGCGGAAGAAAACTCCTTGAGATTTGCTGAGAAGAGTCGGCAATAAACTCAACAATAACTCTTTTCAAAATAAGCTTAGATTCATTACATAATATATAGGTAATTCTAATCGAACTGACAACAATTGCGTGCCCCATCGTAACCAGCGGCAAAACTACAAAGTAGTTTGAATCGATATTGAATAAGTAACTAGCAGTACGCGTACCATGAGTTTTCTACGCTAACGTAATCTACACACGCTAACGACTACGCTGAAACATTTTGTATGCAATCCTTCCAAAAGTGTCCACTAGAGGCGCTGCCCGTCATACAACATATTTGCCGTAGTAGGTACTTAGCTAGCGAGTGTAGATTACGTTAGCGTAGAAAACTCATGGTAGGTAGAGGTACAGCACCTGTTACACGGTATCTTACTATAGCTTTCTTTCAAGAATACTTTTAAAATATTCATAGATTCATTGTGCAATCGTAAATACACATTATTTTATAAAGAATACGAACTATGCCGACTAAAGGTCGTTCAGAAGAATTAATTAGTCCAGGAAAATAGGTGTTAGTTAGACGACTTGCTGGAAAATATTGGACGTTTATGACACTTTTACAAATTCAAAATCATTTATTCAAATATATCTTCGCAGGCACTTATGAAAATCTGATTCTAATACCATATCGGAAGGTTGCATTTGCAGAGAAGAGCCGGCTATAAACTCAGCAATTACTCTTTTCAAAACAAACTTAGATTCATTACATAATAGGTATATTATATACATTCTAATCGCACTGACAACAATTGCGTGCCTCGCATACCTAGTCTGAATCGATAATTAATAGGTAACTAGCAAACTTCAGCAGACCAGTGGGGAAAGTTTGCTAGTTACCTTGTGGGGACAAGCAGCACCTGTTACACGGTATCTTACTATAATTTTCAAGAATACTTTTAAAATATTCATAGATTCATTGTGCAATCGTAAATACACATTATTTTATAAAGAATACGAACTATGCCGACTAAAGGTCGTTCAGAAGAATTAATTAGTCCAGGAAAATAGGTGTTAATTAGTAGATACGTACCCACACATTTTCTTGGACCATCCCCAAAAGGCAAATATACGTCACTTGATCTTTTCTTTATTTCATCAGCCGAAAATCTTTCTGGACGAAATTCTTCTGGATCATTGTAGTATTTTGGGTCATGTTGCAAAGCATGTACAGGTATTGATATTCTTATACCAGGGTCTATGGTGACGTCTGTGCCAGGAATCGTATACCGCTTTGTGCATACTCGCCTTAAGTTGCCGCTGAAAGAAAACATCCTCAAAGACTCCTTAAGGGTTATATCCAAATATTTCATTTCCGAGATAGCGTCGTAGCATATTTTATTGTCGTACTTCGATAGAACTGTGTCAATTTCTTTTTGCACTTTGAGTTGTATATCCGGATGATGTGCTAGTTCGTGCAACGTGTAACTGACCGCCGTGGTCGTTGTCTCTATACCACCAAGAAGAAAAACTAACACTTGAGCAGCAGCAAAATCATCATTAATTTCCAGCTCAACTTTAGCAGGAGAACCATCAGGATTTATCTTGTAGAGAGAATCTATGCTGACTCTTTCCTGACGTTCGATCTCCAATATAATATCCATAAAATCATTGCGACCACTCGGCCGATTATTTCTCATCTCACGTACACCTTTTGTTAGATCCAATACCATCTTTTCCAGGTCCTTAGTGATAATGTACGAGCCCAATAGAAATTTCAGTTCTGGAAAGAGTTCTTCGAATGTGGAACAAACTCTTTGCCACTTTGACCTTTGGAAGAATGTTGTAGACTTTTGTAAGCAGGCTTTCCGTTCGTTAACAGTGAGGTGGGAGATGTCGACTCCGAAGATGCAGCTCATTACGATCTCCATAATATACTGGGAAATGAATTCATGTGTTTTAATATCGCCACCGTTCGAGATGAGCGCGTCTACTCCATTGTGCAGGTTGTTTGTACAAGCCGCTATGAGCGGGAACATGGCGCGCAGTTTGCTCACCTTGAAGGCAGCTGGAATGCACCGTCGCAGCAGCCGCCACTCGTCACCGTCCATAAAGAACAAGTTCTTCATTAGTGGTTCCTTGCGGGGATTGCCGTCGAGTCCACGAGACGAGAAGTACTTAAAATCGAGATTTAAGACATGCTTTATTATTTCGGGATCCCTGATGATGAGTTCCGGTGTACACCCCTTGTAGTAGCCCACTATTTTCTCATTGTTGTACCTCTGGTAAAGTTCGAAACCTATTCCAGGGTAACTTCGTTTGCCCAATATGTTCGGAAGATGGTTGCCGAACACGGGTAAAGGCGTATCGTGTTTAACGCCTCTTTTAGCCCAGTAGTTTTGATTTCTCGTTGCAAACATGTAAATCATGCACAAAATCACTAAAATAAGTAATACGAACAACATTACTAAGATTCGTTAAAACTTCTTAGCACGAATACACAACTGCTTCGGCTGAACTATGTGGAAAATGTGAACGAAGCATTGAGGTACTTACCTCACAATTAATTATGCATGGTGTAAAATTAAGTAGGCAATTGTCGCATAAATTAAAAAAAATAGAACAGAACCACAGATATAAATCTAAATAGATAACGCAAGTGTGTGTTATTTTATAAAAAACAATTATTTTGTATTTCTTATGGTGTGACAATGAAAACAACGTAACTGAGTGTGTACCGCACGATTTGATTGATAAAGATTCTCTCTGAATTAGGTAGTACTTAGTATATTTTATAAGTTGAATAAATAGTTTTGTTGAATTTTACTAAGTGTAGTACGTCCCCGACTGTACACTAAGTACTTGTTCTCGATTCTGAATCGATTTTGATACAGAAATGTATGTTTCCTTGGAGTAGGTATTTTATTACTTGTAAATATTTTTTTTTCAACCCACTTGCTCGTAAAGCGTTATTGCACCGTTTTTAGTGTCACAAAGCAGCTTTACGCACTAGTGCTTTTTACTTCACATTACCACGCATCGCTGTCAAAAAAAAAACTTGCGCGCCATATCTATTTGACATCGAACAAGTAACCCAAAGAAGCGCAATGGCGTTGATTTTGCTTGCAATCTATTCTGCCATGATTCTCCCAATTTCCCACCACCGTCAATGCGCTCTGTTGTTTGGCTATTGGCTAAGTCAAGGACACATGCACTCTGATTGGCCAAGTCAAGAACACACGATGCAGCGATTGGTCCTTACTATTCAAAATCAGTGACAAATCAATCACTGACTAGTTTCGGAAATTGTTCCTCGATGCCTATTTGATAACGTTCTCATTGTGTGGTTGATTATTATTCAAAAATCTACTTCAAAAAATACAAGTTTGTTTTTTTCCTCGCAAGTGTGTTGAAAAACGTATGACACGCGTGACATACCAAGTTTTTCTAAACAAGATTGTAGGCGATGATTGAAGGTTGTAGGCGATGATAGCTCAGTGGTAGTAGACAATAGACAAAGACAAGACAATAGACAATAGACAAAACTTTATTTGGCACACACACATCACAAACATTGAAACAGAACGTAGAATAAAAACAACAAAAACAGAAGCTTATATAAACGAGAACAAAAATAAATTAAATGCCACTAATATAAAAAATATATAAAGGTATGTAAAATTAATATTTGTGGTGTGATGCCAAAAAGGACTCCACTCAGCATATGCTGTGGCAAGTACCTACCTACCACCAGCACTGATTTTCAGTGGAGCCCCTTAAAAAAGTCGAGATGCGCTCGCGGGGTGCTCCTGACATAAATAAATAAATGTGAGATCTTTGACTAATGATATATCCAGACGGAGCTACGAAGCTGTTTACGCGTCGATAAAAATAGCCCCTAACTGTTAGGGGCTTAATCATTTTCCCGTCTTCAGTGTCAGTCGAGACGTCACTGGGACACAACCAAATTCACCAAAATTGTATTGTTTCAAAATGTCGTTTTGTGTGATAAAAGTGTATAAAAACTACATGGGTCGATCTAGACCAACGAAAAAACTCACCTATCATCGGTAAGTAACAATATTTCCTATTAGTTTCTGCAATATAAGCCATTGAAATGTTTCGAAAATAAATATTTTGAGTAAGCGCCATTTTTTATGTGTTGCCCGTGCTGCCAGTTTATGAACTCAAAACTCCCATGGTAATATCAGTCAATAGTTAAATACGAGTATGTAGATACTGATATAAATCAAAAGCGACGGTGGACAAGTCGAATTTTTGAGTAGAAAGTCGAATGTTTTTTTTTAAATACTAATGACGATTATGTCATGTAAGATAAGTAGTCGCTTCAGTAATGAAAAAATCAAAATGGGTATTAAGATTTTCCTCGAGCTAATTACGAATATCATTTTGAATTTCAAGATGGCGGACCTATTTTTTTAAGTTGACGTGTTTGTCGTTTTCGGTTTTTCCATCATAATCAGTGATGTATATAACCATGGATGCGGTCACCGGAACATTTTGTAAAATACTTCTTCATACAAGTAGTGCCGCGTTGCATAGGCGTACGATGTAAACTTGTATATGTGCGTACCATGCACATTTTGCATGGTACGCACATTTTTATTTAAGTAGGATATTACTAAATTAAATAAATAAGGTTATTCGACACGCGTGTATGTAATATTAATCGAATTGCAAAATATTCACAATTTAAAATAGTGTCCGCCATATTGAACTATTTAGTTATTGGACCGATTGCTCTCAAAATTGATATTTGGGAGACTCTTGGACCATATAACATGAATCTTTGCTCAAAATTGAGAAAAAGTGTTCGCCATTTTGAACTATTTAGTTATTGGTCCGATTGCTCTCAAAATTGATATTTGAGAGGCCTTTGTAACATAAACCATGAATCTTTTCTCGAAATTCAAAAAAGTGGCCGCCATGTTGAACTATTTAGTTATTGGTCCGATTGCTCTCAAAAGTGATATTTGGGAGACTCTTGGACCAAATAACATGAATCTTTGCTCAAAATTCAAAAAAGTGGCCGCCATATTGAACTATTTAGTTACTGATCCGATTGCTCTCAAAATTGATATTTGAGAGACCCTTGGACCATATATATAATAAATAATATATGGTAAATAAATATTTATATGGTCCAAAACTGTCCCAAATCTCAATTTTGAGAGCAATCGGACCAATAACTAAATAGTTCAACATGGCGGCCACTTTTTTGAATTTCGAGAAAAGATTCATGGTTTATGTTACAAAGGCCTCTCAAATATCAATTTTGAGAGCAATCGGACCAATAACTAAATAGTTCAAAATGGCGAACACTTTTTCTCAATTTTGAGCAAAGATTCATGTTATATGGTCCAAGAGTCTCCCAAATATCAATTTTGAGAGCAATCGGACCAGTAACTAAATAGTTCAATATGGCGGACACTTTTTTTTCAATTTTGAGCAAAGATTTATGTTATATGGTGCAAGAGTCTCCCAAATATCAATTTTGAGAGCAATCAGACCAGTAAGTAAATAGTTCAATATGGCAGCCCCTTTTTTAATTTTTAGCATGGATTCATGTTATATGGTCCAAGGGTCTCATAAATATAAATTTTGAGAGCAATCGGACCAGTAACTAAATAGTTCAATATGGCGGCCAATTTTTTCAATTTTGAGTAAAAATTTATGTTATATGGTCCAAGGGCCTCTCAAATATCAATTTTGAGAGCAATCGGACCAATAACTAAATAGTTCAATATGGCGGACACTATTTTAAATTGTGAATATTAAATAATATTTAATAATTCCAATAATATTACATACACGCGTGTCGAATAACCTTTTTTTAATTTTGTAATAACTGACTTAAATAATAAGACTTTTTTTACAGAATACCAAATGATCCAATTTTAAGAAGCCAATGGATAGACATCATTCGGAGAAGCCGTAGTGAAGATATCTGGACATAGCCAAAAAAAAATTTTTGACTTGATTTGACTCGATTCGCTTGTTTCGGCTCAATTTCACTTGATTTCACTCGGTTTGACTGGATTTGCTTGATTTGACTTGGTTTGACTCGGATTGACTCGATTTGACTCGGGTTGACTCAATTTGACTGGATTTGACTGGATTTGACTCGATTTGACTTATTGACTCGATTTCACTCGGTTTGACTCGATTTGACTGGATTTAACTAGATTTGCTTGATTTGACTTGGTTTGACTCGGTTTGACCCTGTTTGACTCGATTGGACTCGGTTTGACTCGATTTGATTTGATTTGACTCGATTTGACTCGATGTGACTTGATTTGACTTGATTTGCTTGATTTGACTTGATTTGAAACGTCAACGCAAATAATTACTGTTCGTTGACATCTAAGTAAAAATAATAAGTATTAATTTATTTCGTCGCCATTGATCTTATTCTTATTATCATGTATTATCCCGATTCCACTTTTATTTTCGGAGTTTAAAAAGATATCGACACCGTAATATATTTTTCCCCATTTTATTGGTTTTTTTTCAACAACTGGTAACTGGTATAAACGTCACTATGACAAGCAGAATGACGTACCGCGAGGATAAGATGTAGCAAAGTTGGCCACTTTTTAAAAGTCATGTAGTATGGGGATACTCTTTCTAGACATATATATTTTCTAAGTGTGAGATGTAAAATAAGTACATACATAATTAAAATAAAACAATAAATTATAACTTTATACTGAACATTTACATAAACATAATGATATACTTAATTAAATATTGAATAGAATATATAATGCAAGTCATTGCGACTACAAATACTTAAATATAGAAAATAAATTACCTAGAGGAAAGTACTCAAATATGTTGGAACAACTCGGCTACCTACGGGAAGATTTTTTTGGTAACTAATTAAAAAAATTTGGTCTTGAAAGACGCAACGCTGTTAGCTTCCCTAACTGGAGGTGGAAGGTTGTTCCAACACTTGGTAGCCGTATATTTGAAACTGCCTCTAAAAGCTGCAGTGCGATGTGAGGGCATTTTTAATTGATAACTTGTAGCTCTAGCCGCACGTTTGCTGGACCTGTATCGCCACTTCAACATCTCAAAGAGATACTCTGGAGTTTCAAATTTCGCCACATTAAAAAGAAGAGATGCCAAATGGAGTTCTCTTCGGAGAGTCATTTTCAAAATACCTGCGTTATTTAGGTGAGGAGTGACATGCGTACGTGATAAAATATTAAAGCAATATCTAGCACATGCATTCTGAACCCTTTGTATAACCCTATCAGTTCGTGCCAACAGACGCGGCCCATAAACAATATCTGCATAACCTAACACAGAAAGTACCAATGATTCACAAAGCTTTATACGCAGGCCAGTGCTTAGAAAACTACGGATTTTATATAACATTTTGAGTCTATACAGTGACCTGCGTACCATTTCAGTAATATGGGCTTCAAAACGCAGATCCTCATCCATAATTACACCCAGGTTACGAGCCTCAGAGACACGTTCGATCTGGCAACCCAGCATTGAGATCAAAGGACTGCAGTTTGATACGGATTTTAACTGAAATTTAGAACCGAGTACTAAATACTTAGTTTTGTCTGGATAGTGACGTCGGATACCGAGACGAAGGTCCCGGGTTCGAATCCTACAATGAGCTTGAGCTTTCGGTGAAGGAAAACATCGTGAGGAAACCATAGCACGGTGGTAGGGTACTTTGTAGTACCCGCCTCGCTGGCTACCAGATTTTCAAATAGAGGGTCTATTTGAAAATCTGTCGCCAAGCACCTTTCGGTGTGTTCCGACAGCTGCACTTGAGAGCCAGTTCCTTCTAGGCTTTGTGTGTGCACCACCTTCGGTCACATCATCACTTACCATGGTGAGATTGCGGTCAAACACAGGCCTATAAACAGTAAAAAAAAAAAAAAAGTTTTGATGCATTAGGTGCATACCTAATATTTTCATTCTTACTTATCACTAGAGGTGTGTAACTCATCAAAAATACGCGAGCTGCATAAAAGCGGCTCAGGTGTGTGAGCCGGTTCAATGATTCAGCTCGCAGATCAGCCCAATTTGTACCTATATTCCACGATACGCGGCCACGCTCACTGCATACTACTGCGCGTCGAATCGAGCCGACTGAGCTGCGATTCGTTCGACTCCGCCGAATGACCCTTTTCATACTTTAGAATTGGAATTATTTGTCTTTTTATATTATCTTGTTAAGTTACATAATATTTATTTATTTAATTCAATTATTATTTTAATGTTTTAGGACGAAATAATAATTCGTAGATTAGAATCACAAGAATAATCTATGGAGGGAGTTGCAGATACAATAGGAGTTGGATTGAGCCTTGAGCTAGTCATTTTGTTGTTGAGCTGTAGCTCAACGGCTTAAACCCGTGTGATCTGATTCATTGAGCTGATTCAGATCTGAGTTACACACCTCTGCTTATCACCCTGACAACAAGTGCGTGCCCCGGTATGGAGGCAAAACTACTGAATCGATATGTTAATAAGTAAATAGCAAACTTGCAAAATTTGCAAAGCCATTTCTTGAATTTAGACAATACGTGCGACTTTTTTTACACACGTGTTATGATAATAATATAGTATACAATAAAAATATACTACTAAAGTCACACGTATCGTAATATACTATGATACGCACTGTGATACGGCAGATGGCCAAGCGCCGGCTAACCAGACGGCTGGGCGCAATGCGGCCGTACAGTGCGCGTAACCTAATGGTCATCCCCAGCCACGCGTTGTTTCACTCGTCCCCAACTGTAAACCTTAGGTGCAGCTCAGATGACAGACTAGAACCTATAATTCTAAGCAGCGACACACACGACGTCACCCAAAATTCTCTATTTCTTCTTTTTCTATATTTAAAGTACAAAATAATACATCGCAATCTTTGCTATTTTATTTCCATAGGATGTACACACGGCTACAGATCAAGCTATACATTTCTAGTATAAGCTGACCTCCCATTGTACGGAAATCCTATACAATGCGAGATCAGCTTATACTGGAAATGTATAGCTTGATCTGTAGCCGTGTGTACGTCTCTAGCTAGAGTTCCGCCGACAGAATGATCGATCGAAGATGTACATTGTGTTGTGTGCTTTGAATCATTGAAAAATCCGTGACGGATTGTGTGAAAACAAAGGTTTATGCGCCGGACTTTTTGCGCGTCGTGTGTGTTACTGCTGAGATTGTATAGGTTCTATTTTCACAGACTAAAAAGTTCGGCGCGGTGCGGTCTGTCGTCTTCGCTGCACCTTACTCAAACTCAAAATTATTTAATAAAATACGGCACGATTTTAGAGTTCGTCCCAAAATAAAATTTATTTGGAATGATTTGGAATTTATCATTGTACCTATAGGCAAGAGATAAGTAGGTTAAAATAACAAAAAAAAACGTCCAACATAATCGAATTTATATTATGACAACACATTAAATATTCCTTATGTACATCGAAGAGAGTTTAGAATCAAATATCACATGAGGCTTATTCTTCGTCATTTGGCGAGTCAGCGTCCACTTCCCTCTGTTCATCCTCTTCTTCCTTCTGCTTCTGTTTTCTCACCATTTCCGATAAATATTTACACCTCTGCATACATTCCTCCTGGAAATAACAAATGTATTTGTTGTAGTCTTTTTATGATTTAGGATAAATGCCTGCAGTACAGCTGCCGAGAGAATGTTTCTGACACCTTTTAATTCAAATTCAAAAACCATTTATTCAATAAAGGCTCTTATAAGGCACTTACGAACGTTACAATTGATTCTACCGCCGGTTCGTAATACACTTTAACTGATATGAATTCCGGCAAGAAACTAAGCAAGGGGTATTTTTTTTTATAATTTTTAAATATATTTTATAAGTAATTATGTTGAAATAGCACGTGAAGCAAACAATTAATTTAAATGCGTTATCTGGTTTCCATAGTACAAGCTCTGCTTAGTTTGGGATCAGATAACCGTGTGTGAGGAATGTCCCAGGATATTAATATTTTTTATTTTATAATTTTTGTATAGTTAACTTTTTAATTCTAACCGTGTGTGAGGAATGTCCCAGGATATTAATATTTTTTATTTTATAATTTTTGTATAGTTAACCTTTTAATTCTAACCGTGTGTGAGGAATGTCCCAGGATATTAATATTTTTTATTTTATAATTTTTGTATAGTTGACTTTTAAATTCTAACCGTGTGTGAGGAATGTCCCAGGATATTAATATTTTTTATTTTATAATTTTTGTATAGTTAACTTTTTAATTCTATACACGAATAATCCTTGAATTTCCTAGAAAAAAATCAGTCACATAAACACACACCCACACTCACACACATACACACACCCCCCCACACACACACACACTTCTCACATAACCATTAATTATTACTTTTTTACGTAGATTTTAATTTTAAATATTATGGCGCTTACTCATAAACGCTATTTAACCAAATCTACTGAATAAATGGTCAAATAAATAACGTCACCTTGATGTCATTGTCAAACAATTTGAGGTTATTTAGGTGACCACTTATTCAGCTTATTAGTTAAATAACGTTTTATGAGTAAGGTGTTATCTTTCTCTAAATCATGTTTACATATATTTCTGCATGTATCAGTTCTGCTTAGCTTAAAATAGTCCGTGGTGGAAGAGGCTGGTTATCCTTAACGCAGGCCCCGGCTTAGCTTGGATACCAGTTTCTCCTACAAACTTTAAAAATGTCATGTTTAATGTATACATTGTTATTCTAGTTTGTAAGGTGAAAGAAAATAAATTCATTATTATTATTATAATGCAAATAAGACGATAATTGGCATTTTTTATCCGTTTAATAATGGTTGGACGTTGAAGATACTCAATACCTACTCATTTCTATACATTTTGTCCGTTGGAAAATATGTAATGTCTGGCGGCCTGGCGGTGGCTATTTGAGACGTCACTAATGCCCGGTTTCAATAAACAAAAACGAATCGTTTTGCTTACCAATGGTAGGTTTTTTTATTGCCAAACTGGGCATATAGATCATTTCGTAAGCTAATTTTACCTGCGATAGCTACTTCCATATGGGAGATCTGCTATGCAAAGCTTTGAGGTCTTTGCTTTATTATTAGTAAAGATATAAGAGTCTTAATTTTAATAAATCTTAACCGATACCGGTCCGTAAATTATTGAAACTGGGCCTAACTCGGTTATCAGTGATTCAGGTTTTACAGGGGCTCGTGTGACATACACCGTAATAAATTATGTGGACGAAGATGGTAAGCACACAAATCAAACTAAGTTAAGGTCATAAGTGTCAAAGTTGCTTGGCAATCACTAAAGCAACAGGTTGTGTCATAGATTTGTTACGAATGAAAGTAAAAGTGTGACTAAAGTATCATTCCGCGTTACGATTTTATCCATTAACTATTTGTGTTGACACAAATGTTGTATTGAATTGCACGAATATCGAGTCGGGGTAATCGTGTAGTTTGATATTATACGAACGATGGATAATTTATATTATGGACAGAACCAATAGTATGCCAGAATGTGTACTACAAAAAAAATCTCTAATTCGTCCTAGGTGCAAATTTTGTCAACCGAATCTCAAGAAGGCTTTTTTT
The DNA here is from genome assembly GCA_951394255.1 of Polyploca ridens. Taxonomy (NCBI): domain Eukaryota; kingdom Metazoa; phylum Arthropoda; class Insecta; order Lepidoptera; family Drepanidae; genus Polyploca; species Polyploca ridens. The sequence continues at coordinate 17,308,566 of OX596247.1, read as the reverse complement.
TTTTTTTTTATACGACTAAGTCGATAAACAAGCTTACGGCCCGCCTGATGGTAAGCGGTTACCGTAGCCATATGGACGCTTGCAACACACGAAGCATCGCTCACGCGTTACCGACCTTTCCCCCCTCCCCTATGAGCTCTGGCGACCTTACTCACGCGCAGGAACACAACTTTACACAACATAAAGTTATTTGGCTGCGGTATTCTGTAAGGTGGAGGTACTTCCCCAGTCGAGCTGCTCTTTGAGCGAATAAACGCTATGCTCTTCCTCTCTTAAAAGCCTGGTCAATTTGATCTGCATAAGTTTTTTTTTCATATAGCTACGATTAAGTCAAACAAGCATACTCACGCGCAGGAATACAACATTCAGTTACAAAATATCAAGTGGGCAGATACATTCATATGCCAAATAAATCCTAACTAATAATATAAATGCGAAAGTGTTTGTTTGTTTGTTACGCCTCAACTACTCAACGGATCATCATGAAAGGCATGTATAGATAGCCTATAGTATGGAGAAGGACATAGGCTACTTTTTATCCCGGGAACGCGAGTGAAACCGCGGGGGACAGCTAGTAGGGTATAGAGATAGAAATAGATATAGAGAGGTAACCTATAAAGAACGTCGCAATACTACGCGACTACATAAAAAATCCAACTTTTTTAGGCTGTGGTACGTGACAGTTACGTTTTACGATCGCTCTGCGTCAATCTGCTTGTCATAGTAACGTTCATAAGATAGCAGTTGTTGAATTATTCCAATTAAAATCGGGAGAAAAAATATTAAACATTACTCCATATAAATTATTTTTATTTATTATATTTGATTTAGCCCCTAACAGTTAGGGGCAATTTTTTTGACGCGTGAACACCTGCGGTGCTTAATCTGGATATATCATTAATCAAATTAATCAATCTGGATATATTATTAATTATCATTAATCAAAGGGTAACTTACTTTAGTCTTCCCGGGCACCGTGCTAGCTATTTTCTGCCACCGATCCCCGGCACCTCCTTTAGGATGTTTGGCGAGAGCGCTCTCAAGCGCCTTCTGTTGTGTTTGCGACCAGTTGCCGCCGCTTATCTCCTCCGTTTTACGCGTTTTTACCTGACAAACAATAATTTATTATAGACCATTGGTGAAGGAAAACATCTTGAAACACGGTGGTAGGGTACTTTGTAGTACCCACCTGGCTGGCTACCACCCTCAATTAAATTAAAAAAAAATCTAAATTGTCTTGAAAAGTTTTACTACAATGGCGACCATTTTATTAAAACATGACATTTTTGGACGTAGACTGACATTGCGGACTATGTGAAAGTGATTAATTGTGACTAGAACTTATAATATAACTCGACACTGGCAAAAATAAGTCTGAAAACAAGATGAAGAAACTAGAGATTCACAGTTAAAATAAGTTACCAAGATCAAGAAATGGAATTTTAAAAGAGCATTACCTTCTTAGGTACCTCAACGGGTGGTGGCTCAGTGGTTTCTTGTCCAGGTACCTTGTAGCAGTTCTCCTTCATCTTGGCGGCCATGTGGGTCACTTCGGGTACTGAGCGACACATGCTCTCCGCGATCCGCTCCCAACGGTCAGCGGACCCACCCGGGTACTTCTTCACCAGCCGGACTAGTTCTGCTAGGTCATCATCCGTCCATAGACCCCCGGATATTACTGGAGACTGGATGGGGGCATAATATTGAATTGTGTATCTATTTGAATACTGAAGGAATATTAATCTAACAACACGTTTTTTAACCTGTTAAGGCCGGGTCTAAGCTCAAATCTCAAAAATGGGTTTTTTTGAGAGTCGAGTATGACGAAACGCAATGAAATACCTAACACAAAAATTACTGTGGATAGAAGAGGGTTTTGAAAAAAATGTTAACCGAATAGAATATTAAAAAGTGCTTTGATATTCCCAATAAAAAAATCCTAAGTTACGTCTAAAAAAATCTTTCGCGTCCAAATTCTCCGTATTTTCAGCGATGACAACAATTTTATTTTTAAGAATATATAAGATACAGGATTATATTAGAATGTTAACCGGACACTTATTCAATTTAATGCGTATATTCTGTATAATCTAAAGAAAACCCGTAAATAACAGTCCATTTCATAGAGTCGACACATTTATGATTTACCATTTTCAACCCTATTTCAGTGAAGAACGAGTCCTGTCAAAATCGTAGTCAGTCCGCGCCTTAAGTCTCGTGACTTTGCAAATTTGACATCTGTCCTTGACTCGTGATTTTACGAAATTTGCATATTCCTCCCCCACCCCCTCAGGGCATCATAAATATCTGGGTATTTACAGCATAAATCCTAAATAAATTTCTTATTGGAATATAGTACTACCGTGCAATGAAGTATTACAAGATTCCAATAA